>CM040239.1:112155658-112395390 GCA_022545495.1 Chrysanthemum lavandulifolium | reverse complement strand
CACATCTATAGACAAGGCAACTCAATTGCAGACATACTGGCTTCTCATGCTTACTCTCACAGGTCTGATTGCATCGTTGAAGCTGCTTCTTTTCTCTTGCAAACAAGCCTACTGCTTCAAAAAAGATAATTGTAAAAACATTAGAGCAATATATCGTAGTGTAGAACATATTTGAAGTAATATATATATATATATATATATATATATATATATATATATATATATATATATATATATATATATATATAAAAATTAGCACTTAGCACTTTACACCTTTGCTTTGAAAAATCGTCCGATTTTATAAAAAAATCGTCCAATTTTATAAAAAATGTTTTAGTTTTACGGTAAGTTTTTAAAAAAAAATCAAAAGTAGCGTATGTTGATTCTCGAGCACTCTTGCGATTTAATAATATTTTTGAACATTGTATTTTAGCATGCATTTTAAACTCTATTGATTTAACAATATCGCTTTGACGACTTTTATGGGCTAGCCGAACCGGTGGTGACTCGGTTCCGGTTGAACCCACTGGCGGTCCGTTTTAAAACCATATGTCTATGAATTTGTTACATATAAATTGCATGAAGATTTGTGTGTTTTATTAGTTTGTACAATATGTATAATAACAAGTATTTTTCATATTAGTTGTGTTTTAAAATAACGTTTATTAGGTATTTATTGTTATGGACGTTTTTTTTCTTATATTAAATTACTTTGTATTTTATTATTTTTTTAAAACATGTCTAAAAAGTGCTTTAAAGTGTTGCAACAAATGCTATTATAGATGTACTTATTAAAATTTGTCATTATTAGCAAGTGTTGAATCTTAACTTTTAAGCTTTCCTTTTTAGGAATGTCCCAAATCTTTATAATGTAGTATAGATATGTGTAAATGTGTATAATCATATAATTAGGACTTTACATTTGCATCCTTCTTGAAAAATCATCCGATTTTTATAAAACAAAGTTTTAGTGTTTACGGTAAGTTTATTAAAAAATTAAAAGGCGTATATGTTGATTCTCGGGGCTCTTGCGATTTAATAATATTTTTGAACATTGTATTTTAGTATGCATTTTAAACTCTATTGATTTATGATATCATTTTGGACGACTTTTATGGGCTAATTTGATCCAGGTGATGACTCGGTTAAGGTTGAACCCGTTGACCGATGCGTTTTTAAAATTTCATGAAATTGTTTATATATAAATTGCATGAAGATTTGTGTGTTTTATTTGTTTGTCTGATATGTATAATATGATATTTTTCGTATTAGGGTGTTTTAAAAATAACGTTTATTAGGTATTTATTGTTATGGACGTTTTTTTTCTTATATTAAATTACTTTGTATTTTTTTTTATTATTATTTTTTAAAACATGTCTAAAAGTCTTTGAAGTGTTGCAACAAATGCTATTATAAATGTACTTATTAAAATTGCCATTATTAGCAAGTGTTAGAATCTTAATTTTTTAAGCCTTCCTTTTTAGGAATGTCCCAAATGCTTTATAATGTAGTATAGATTAATTATTCAAGTTATTACTAACGGTCTAAAAATAATAATAAATGAAAAATGGTGTTGCTTTGGTCGATAATTGCACCTAAAGAGGACACTTTGATAAGATCCCCGATTAGTATAAGGCAGGTTTTGGGGAGCATCGCGCCCAAACGGGGCGCCCCGATGAGGATCAGAGCAGGTTTATGGAGAACTTTGGTAATCGGGTTTGGAGACAAGGATAGCGGCTTCACCTCATACCTGCCCCATTGCCATCCTCCTTGTCTTTAAGAAGTATACATAAAATATGGACTTATGAATTTTAAACCCATTTGAGCATATGCAGATATGCTGATCCGCTAGTATCAAATTTTTGCGATCGACCATTCATAAGTATATGAGTTGAAGTTGACAGCTTAGATGTTAAGTAATTGTAGTCTATCTGGTACTAGCATTTTTGCTTACATTTCTCGGGCGATGTTGTAGATATGTCCTTGTGTTATGTGCTGTTGCCACTTATTTTAGTATATATAAAAGACAGGAAAATAACCAAACACCGATTTCAACATTGAACTTGAGAACTGAGATTATACAAAAACTGTCGAGATAATCACAAAAAATAAGTGTATATTCTGGTCTACCTCCACCTGAATAGAACCAAAAGAGTTCCCATATGGTCCATATGTATCAACAAACTCAACACCAATTTCTTCTATCTGTCGACTATGTATAAATTGTACAAAAATCTTCTTGGGTATGTATGACGACCCATACTGTCTTTCTGTAACAATGAAAACTGTATGAGATGCCTTAAAGGCTTAAACCTTCCCTAAATGTGGGTCTGCAAGCGAATTAATCAGGTCTTCTCTAGACTGTGATCGTCTGCTTTGAAGGCGCATCTGATTTCTGTGAGGGGACGGGTAGAATGCACTGTCGAATTGCATTTGTCCCAAATTACTTGATGAAATACTATGAGTGATGCTGCTAGAAGATTGATACAATGAAGATTGTGCCAGTTGATTATCGCCAAATGGCCTATTCTGGGGACGTACTGCTGGACTAAGGGGCGTCTTGATTCTTGCTTCCCCTGAGATACCATAAAACACGTCTTAGAAACCGGTTTAGTAGTAAGAAGAAAAATCACCGAGAACCAATAATTAAAGGATAATAATGAGAACCATTATATTCATGGCAACTAGGTGTGCTAATTTCAACACATTTACTTATGAGCGGGTCGTTTTGGTTATGTATTTTGTCTCTAACGGGTCAAAACAGGTGAAATGAAAGGAAAAAACATAGCTAAAAAGTAAAACCATAAGAATATTTTTGGGGTATACTAAAAAAAACCTACATGCTTTCACTGAAAATGTGATTTCATAAGTATTTCCGAGGTTGATTCGATGGAACATTTTGTTATAAAATATCAACTTTATTTTGTAAGCGGGTAAGTCCTCAAACTTTATACTGAATTACCAATTACATCCCTCAAATCTATAGTTTTTACTTTAAATTAGAGGAACCAAATCAACCACGTCTTTTCGGCAAAAGTATATACAGAACTTTTTTACAATAACCCAATATTTTACTCAGAATTCAGATTATAATTAAAATAGTACACTTTTTGTATTTTTGACTTACAAAATCTACAAAAGATTTAATTCTTTTGAACAAAAGCTATTTCAGATCAATCTGAATCAACTGGTACCAAATATTACAGGTTTTTACCCGTTAACTAACCCGCATGTTCCGCCCAATTTTCCTCCTCTAATAACATCATACTGCTAAAAGACAAAAATAGATTGCCGTCACAAAGTATTACCTGATATTATAGGACTCCAGCTCCGATAATTGAACGGACTTGACATAATAGAAGTCCCTGAGACACTCCCATGCCTAAAAAGAGGCAAATTTAGCTTATGAAAGAACCGTGGGACACAATTACCAACACAAGATAGCATAAGCGTAGTAAAAACAAAGAAACCACCAAAACCGCAAAAAGGGTAGCGGGCTGCATCTCAACCTGAAACAATTTGTAATTATGTACCCGAGGTTTGGTTGAAATTACTTTTCCAGCCTCCAAAAGAGCAACCCCACTTGTCCATGTAATACCACCAGAACCAATATTAACTTGATTGTCTTTTATATGCAACCCTTCTCTCAATAGTAACACAACATATGGTGCTCTAAAGCAATACTGCTCTATAAATGGCTGAGGGGGCACACTATTTTTCGCCACATCCCATGATTTTTCACAATATTCACGACCCTTTACTAACACTTCATCAAGTGGAGCACGGGCACTCAAGTTGAAAAACCGATAAACAACGAAAAACCCTGACATGGCATAAAACTGTCCATGTGGACGAGGCAGGTTGTCTTCAAGTGCACACGGGTGCGACCCACAATTAACTGCTGGACTTTTATCCGACCATTCTGACAAATTAACGCTGATTTTTGCTAATTTATTGCATTCTTCCCATTTAGGAGCACCAATCAACTGGACCGGAATTCCGCGTTTTGGGGTTTTATCATCTTGAAATGCAGACTGGCACATGGAGCACATGTACGTCTCTTTGTATCCAGACTGCAAGCAAGGATGTTTCACAACAGATTTTCCTTCAATTATATCGGCTTTAGTAAATTCGGTACTCTTTTTTAACAGGTGAACCACAGATTTGTCAAAGGCATCATTAAGACCATAACCCGCGAGGGAATAAGCATTCAGATGATGGTTAACAGAACCTATGTTTAGATCTAAGCTAGTCTCATTGTTAGCATAGTCATCGCTTTCAAACGTAACCTGCAATGATGAGCCACCCATATCAAGTGCACCATATGTTTCTTTCTTCGCGAGCATATGAGTATGATAGTTTAAAGCTATCCATCCATAATACGCTTCCTCTATGCCACTAATAGTTTTAACCCACTCTCTTTCACATAGGAATGATGAATTCTTCATAATGGACCAAGCGTTATTTAAAATCCAGTCTGAGTCAGCAGTAGGTAACCGTCGAACGCCAGCTGTAGCATAAAGGAACAACGAGGTGGTCTTATGTGAATGTTTAGGGATCTGCTTTTCCGCCCAGCCAAGGAGCGGGTTTATTGCTAGGCCCAAGCCGGTTAGATTATGAACCAGCTTGGCCAACCCAGGTTCAGTCTCTTTACGGTTATAAGCCCGTCCCCTTTCTGAACTAGGTTTACTTCTAAGATCTCCGGGTAGGGATTTTAATAAAATTGGAAGATTTCCATCTTTATGGTGATTTGAAGATGCCTGATATACAAAAACTCGTGTTCCAGTACTACCACAATCAAGTACAACAAAGAACCTGGTGGATTGTTGAGACGAGTTGGAATATAAATGTATCAAACCGTACATAACTGAAGTGAATAACAGCAAGAAGAAGAGAACTGTAATTGTCCGTACACATTTTCTTTTTACATTGGAACGTGGCGATGATTTTTCCTTTGAGAAACTTATTCCACCATAATCACTTAACAAATTAGCATTTGTTGAAGTAATATTAAGATTACCTTCCTCTGGATCAAGTCGACTATAAGCAGAAAAATCTTGAAGTGACGAGGAGTGTCTTAAATTATTCTTATATCGAGATCCAGGAAAAACGGACCCACGAACTGGGCCACTCATAGGTGGCAATTCATATTGTGCATGTGGACTAGTAGACGATTTTAAAGCTGAGGAATGACCCGTGATGGATGAAATAGCTTCCGAAATTCTACTAAAAACCATTTTTGCAGAAACTTATATTTTTTATGGCATGTGATATGCCATCCCAAAATAGGTAACGAGACTTACATCTCGCATTCACACAACATTTTGACCAGGCATCGGCAATTGGATAGATACACAGGTTGACCTGACAAAACCATAATGTGACTTTGTGAGTGCTAGAGTGGTAGCTATTCATTTAAGGGATAACTTTTAATGAAGTGCCAAATTAAAGCTACCAAAGGATACGGAACTAATAATCGGACAAAAGGAAACTTAAAGCGAAAGTGATGTTGCACACACAAGGAAGTTTAGACACAGGCAGTTGAATGCAAAACGGAACTCAGTACTCGTTTAACTTCTCAGTTTTGGTTCCCAGATATAATCAAAATGTTGCTAAAATGAAATGATTCGGAAATAGAAAAAAATGATCCTACAAGTTAAGTATTTATGTTACACCAACCATCTAACCAGGGACGGAGCCGGAAAGCTATGGTCGAAGGGGCAAACTTTGATAATTTTTAGAAACTACACTACAAATCGGTTCGTTAGGGGGCAAATTACAAAAATAGCCAAATATTTTAAAAAATTTACTCTACAATTTTTTCGCTAGGGGGGCACGTGCCCACCCTGCCCCCCTCCTGTCTCCGCCCCTGCATCTAACAATCTAGATCACACTGTTCCTACTCCATAACTAGTAACATATACATGAGTAAGACACACCAACCTAAAACCTAATCAACTAAGGCGAGTTAAAATTCAGCCATTAGAACCATTCATAAACCTACCTTAAAAGGGAATTCTCAAAAATGTTGAATGCATGACGACATTTAGTAGATTTCAAACCAATAGGCCTCTTGCACTAACACAGATAAGAATATTACAAAATTAAGTTATATATTTGTTACCATTCATCATCCGAAAACCGCAACTATTACACAATTACTAAAATTTTCCTACCAAATAAAGCACAACAAAGTTTAATACAACCAAGTTGAAAGTTATAATCCTAAACAGACAATAACATAAATCTTAATTAACAAACATTGAAAAGCAACGTAATTAAATAAACAGAAACTGAATTATGAACACTTACAAATTCAATTAATAATGAAGATCTGAAGTAAACTGTATGAAGTGACAGTCAAGATATTTTAATTGAAGTTGTTTATGTGTTGCCGGAGATAGATCGGATCCGATAAAAGTGACTTCTCTTTTCTCAAATAAATGTTTGACCGCGTTTTATGGAACTAAAAGGTGTGTAAGTAAACGTAAAATGGTGGGAACTAGCCTAGGAGAGCCCGAGAGTTTGAAATTCATTTCGTTTAAGTTTATAAAAGTTCGAGTTCGATTCGGTTTGATTCGAGTCTTTTTATTAAACGAAATTCAACATGATATGTTATATATGTTTGGGTTTGATTCGAATTTGGCTCGTTTATACGATTTAGCAATGAAAAATTAAAATTTGGCTCGAGCTCGACTAATAATATATCTATTTTGAACTTGTTAATAAGCTTATTATTGAGCTTGTTCGATAATAAGCTTATTATTGAGCTCGTTAATAAGCTCGCTCATAATAAAAATACATAATGTTTTATACATGTTTAATTATTAAAATAGACTAGCGAACCCAATCAAACTCTGTATGTAAAGCTCGGGCTCGAGCTCGATTAATAAATAGGTTGCAACTTATCGGGCTCGGGTTCGAGCTCGTTTATACTCGACACGTTCGAGCTTTTTACCGATCTGATTCCGAGCTTCTTAAGAGCTGCTCGACTCATTTACACCCTTAATAAAAGTCAACTAAATAAAGAGATAATTACATATTTCGTCCATGTGGTTTACACACATCCGCACCTTTCATCCTTTTGTAACTTTGCTTGCATTGTTCATCCATGTGGTTGCAAAATCTTGCAATGTTCGTCTTTTTGACCAATGACGATTACTTTTTGTGGTTAAGTCCCTCACGTGCATAAAACGTGAAGGCATATAAGTATTTTCGTTTCTCACATATTAGTACAGGGACAAAAGATGCAATTTATGTAAACAAAAAGGATGAAATTTGTAATTAATTAACGGGTCATTTTTGTTTCACTCCTACCAATTTGACTAAAGAATGGTTCGATTCGTAGAGTGATTCTATCTCAAACGGGTCAAATCAAGATTTAGCTTGAAGGAAATGGGATCTGGGAAAGCAGTTTGAATATAAGTCGTATACTCGTATACGAGTAAATTAATTGAGATATTTAGTTGATTTTTTTTTCGGAAAGAACAAGGATATGGCGTCCCAAAATGTAGAGCTACAACATCCAAAACTGGCATGTTATTTTTTTTGGGGTTAAGCCAATAAGACTACTAGCAATGGTGATCACAAACTTGACTAATCAGTCCTACCAACTTAGCTAGATCAAATGCTTGTAAGGAGGCTATGATCAAACAAAAACATACTCTACAAAATAAATAGATAAAAACTCACACTCATAAACACTTCCAATTCATTCGATTGGTGATAGACCAAACATTTCAATTTATTTTATTTATTATTTTTTTGGAAGGGGCGGGACCCGGTCAAAATTGGGGACCGGCCAAACCATTTGGTCATTGCTACGAGTAGTCTAATGAAGCTTTAGCCCAAGTGCGAGAATCATCACTTGGTTGTAATTAGGGTGTTATTCGGATTGACCCGGTCGGGTTCGGGTCAACTCGGGTCAAGCCTTAAAAAACATACCCGAACCCGACCTTGTTTAGAACTCGGGTCAACTCGGGTCGGGTCAATTCGGGTTCGGGTCAACTCGGTTCGGGTCAACCTTGGTATTTTACTTTGTAAAAGTGTTGTTGGTAGGTTAGGCGGGTTGGTCGGGTCCGCGCTAAAAACATACCCGAACCCGACCTTGTTTAGAACTCGGGTCGATTCGGGTTGACCGATTGACCGAATATATTTTGAACACCGATTGACCCGACCAGATTATTTCGGTTCGGGTTCGGGTTGGTCAATCGGCCGAATAACCCCTAGTTGTAATGTAGCATAGGTGACATTTTCGAATAATTTCTTTCATCACAGTCTAATCTTTGATGAATAAGATTGTAGAATGTTTTTTATGCCTTTTTTTATGTACCAATTTCTCCTATTTGATGTACTTGTTTATTTATCCTTGGTGTTCGGATGTCATAAACATTTTTAGTGTGCAAAGTATAGGTAGTTGGATGTTGGGAGCAGGGGATGCAAGGTGGTTGGCATTCGGCAAGTACAGGTTGAAATGAGTCAGTTTTAGCGAGGGTTGAATCGGCCCGGGTCATGTTTGGTTGACATCCAAAGATGTCCGGTTCTCCAAACAAAAATTTCCAATTGAAATCCCCTAGTATATGAAAGAGTTACTCCTTTGATTATGATTACAATCAAGTATTATATGACATGATTCAAGAGGTTATAGACATTATATTATAATATATACTAACAAGCATTTTTGGGTGGTATAGAAATGGGTTGTATACATGTGTTGTTGTCAATTTATGATTGGCCTATTACATATTTATACAAAGTTTAGTACCAAAAAGATACCATTGGCCAAAGTGTGTTGCAAGAATTACTGTTCACGGATATGTGACTAGATATACAGAAATGTATACACTTTACCTGTACAAACCAAACCTACACACACCACAAGTTTCCAGAACAATCATTCGTATTCTTCTCCCACCATATTCATTGTTAACTCAAACTCCCACTTCCAGATTCATCCATTTTCCAGCGCCCCACTCATCATACCCATATACAAAACCAACCCACAAAATCACTACTAGTTTGTTTTTTATCCTCCCATTATCATGTCCGATCAAACACAAAGCGAAAAAGTGAAGACCATAAACCCTAAACCATGTTTTTATTCACCATTATCATCTCCGATCAAACAAAAAAAAGGAGTCTTGCGGCTGAAATTGCATGGGTTGACTTCTACTTTGTAAGTATCGATCTTCATTGATTCGAGTACTTTATTTAGTCTTGATTTTCGTTTGGTTTTGTCGTTGTTTGTAGGTAGTTTGGAAGTTGAAGATGTATGGATAGATTGAATAACAAAGATTGAAGATTGTGGTAACGTTTTCTTTTTAATTTTTTTCCTGTTGTTTTAACTTTAAGACAAGTTTAAAAGAAATCTAACATATAATAAACATAATGTGTATGATTAATGTTTTATATTTTTACAGTGATTCAGTTTCTTGGCAATGTGTCTACAGGTTGATAAAAATTGCTAGATACATCTATATCTATACTACTTTATAATGCATTTAGGCTTTCTAAAATTAGAAGGCTTAAAAATTCAGACTTTTTTATTTGCTTATTATGGAAAGATATATTATAATGCATTTAAAATTAAGATAAGGAGCTCCAATCGTGAGATGACGTGTCACTTCTTAACAAAAAGCTCTAACTTCTAACAAACTCTAAGCATAACTCCTAACCAAAAATTAAGATAAGGAGCTCGATTATAAAATAACGTGTGTCACTTCTCAACTAAAAATTCATCTTTATTTTCAAATTAAAATATCTTTTATCTACTTATTTATATTATAATCTAATTTCACCATATTTTCTAAAATTTTATGCTCTTTAATTCAACATCCATTTTAATATATTTTTATGAGTTTTAGTTTTATATTTTAGTGGGTTTATTTTATTTTAATTCAAATTTTTACAACTCTAACCTTTATTTCATTTATTCCAATCATATTATAGTCATCAATGACCACCGCCGCATTCTTGTGGTACCCTTCTAGTTTTAGTAAATGTGTTTACCTTTTTTCCTGCTCAAGTTCGGCCGGTACTAATCAAACTTTATCTAAACTCGGGTTTGTTATTTTATAATATATATATATTTTTTAAGATGGAATGATTGTTTATGTGAAGAACAATTTTATAAAAAAATTTAGTAAAATTCAATTATCGATGAAAGCAGGAATTATTGTTGTTATGCAAATTCAGTGGAAGCTTTTAGCAATTCATGGTAGCCTAAATAAGGGGATGTTTTGTTAGTGCTTATACAAACATTTGTGCTTATTGGTTTATAGACTTTTGTTCTTTTATAGGTTGTTTTGGATACTTAATTTCATTTGGCCATGAGTTTTTCTATAGAAAAGCGAGTGTGAAACTCCGTGATGCGCATGGGTTGGAATCAAATGACTTACTTTGTAGTGATACTTAAACCTTAGGGACTAATTTTGCCAGTTGCTATAGTTAGCAATTAATTCTCTGGACTTACCTTGCAACGTCGCTTACACATTAGGGACTATTTTTGCCAGATTGCTATAGATAGCAATTAATGATGCAGGACTTATTTTGCAGCGCCACTTGAACCTCAGGGACTGTTTTAGCCAACTTGTGAAACTTAGCATTTAATCTACATGACTTACCTTGCAACGTCGCTTACACCTTAGGGACTATTTTTGCCAGATTGCTATAGATAGCAATTAATGATGCAGGACTTATTTCGCAGCGCCACTTGAACCTCAGGGATTGTTTTTGCCAACTTGCGAAAGTTAGCAATTAATGTTTGGCAAATCAGCTTTGGACAAATGGCTTGTGAAGAGAGCATGTCTTGCTCTATAGTATATATGATAATGTGCTTTGGACTCATTTAGTATAAGAGTTACCAACCCATGTTAATTTGGCCATAAGTTCATTATGCCTTGTGTTTATTATAAGGTTGTGATTTTGGTTTTGCTTGAACTTTAGTTTATTAGAAAAGAAGTCATGATTTGCTTGATGTTATTGTGGTTTTGTGGTTAGTTAAAAGAGGTCCCGAGTTTAAAAGTTTGGGTGTTTGGAATGTATTCGGGTGGATTTGGGCAAAGTATTCGGGTGGATTCGGCCTGCTAAAAATTGTATATGCCAAACACACATACTGGCCTATAAGACTTGCGGCACACTAAACATTTAAGTTCATTAGTTGCCTTATTTATATTTGGGCGCCCTTATATGATGAAATTTTACGCGGTTTTTTAAATATTGCTTATTGAAAGTGCTTATCAAACTATAATTGTTGCCTTTGATACGATAAATAAGCACTTTTGGGAGTGCTTGGGATTGTTTATCAGATTATTTGAAAGTGAAATAAGCTAAGATGGTTTATCATATTATTTGAGAGTTGCTTCTTTCAAAATTGCATATGATCTAATGATTTTAAAAAAAAACATATGCATTTCTATCAAGCAAACTAAAATAACCACAGAGTATATAGGCTCAATGAGAGGTGTTATCAATGTGATAATGGTAACCCTAAGATTGTTCTTATCAAAGATAGGTAAACCAGTTTCTTTTTGCTTAAGACGTACTATAAATAATCTGTAAAAACACTTAAAATGAACTTATTTGGGAACATAAATCTAGCCTGACATACACTGGTATCTTATGCAGTCTTACTCATTTTTGGTTTCTCATTTTAGGGTCAAACGAGAGGAAGCTAAAGTCACTGTTTGGGAGAACTTGCAGGAAGCAAAGGCAGAAGCTTCTATTCATAAACTTGAGGTTTTTAAAAACTTGAGGCTTTCTTTATTAGTTGTTTGAGATTTTCAACTTTTGGCACTCTATTTATTTTAGTAATTTTTTTTTTTTTTTTTTTTTTTTTTTTGGTTGCATAAGTAATGTTTAACATTTTAAAACTATGTTCTTGATGTTCATATATTTGGATGGTAGGAAGGATGCCCGCATTTGGTGCCAAAGGTGCTTTTAAGAACCCAAAAGAGTTAAATGCCAATAACAATTCTTCGCGAGAAGAAAAACTGGTATGTCATAATCTCATATTTGACAAGAAACAATTACATCAAAACTTGCATGAAAAACAAGAGCTGAGCTATTCGTATAATTATTGCTTTACCATCAACTGATGAATCAAACGTTGTTTCATAGTTGTTTCTGAATCATTCTAAATTCATCTTCTATTTTAGATGCATATTTCGCATGGATTCCGTGTCTGCATGATTTCAGGTACGTAAACAAATTACTGATATGCCCTATGATCATGAGCGATGATTAATTCTGCAAACGTAATCGTGTAGGATTAGTGACTATATTATTGCATTGTTTCAGGATAAAAACCGCGCATCATTAATTCACAAACATATTTCAGGTACGTGTACATTCAGTTACACATAGACATTTCGGATTTGAACAAGGTAAATGGTGATTTTTCTATATTTGTCTGTCTCTGTTGGGATTATGTTTATTAAGTAGGAATATCAGTTGGTAAACACATGCCAAGTGCCGAGAAAATGTGGAGCACTTTCTCCGCCATTGGTGATATTGATTTTGCGTATGCTTGCTCTTGAATTTAAAAGGGATTTTAATTTTATGAGAAAGTTTAAGACTTAATTTTAATGATATTCAACCACATAAGGTATGACCTCATAATGCATAGTTTCACACATTATTGATTATTTTAAAACAGGGTTGTTTTTTATTGATATCAGTTTTTGTGATATTTGCAGGTTCTAGCTTTCAAGTTTCAAGATTTAGGTGCTCTAAGAACTAGATGACTTTTTTTCCCTGAAGATGGTTTGATAAGATATTATTTGAGTCTTTGTATTTGATTGAATATTTCCTAACATAAAGCTTATAAAGCTTATTATCTTGAGTAATTTGAATCTCACTATGTTTCATTAGTACTATCTTGATGAGTGTGAAGTTATATGAATGTATTTATGCCATTATGAATGAACCTGCATTTTTTATAAGCAAATGCCTGCTGTTAAAGTTCTGTTGAAACTTTTTATGCTATTGCAAATCATTGTTACTACGTGTATATCAACTGTTATTTGTTTCAAAAGCATTTACATTCTTTAAGTTGTTCGCGACTTTGTATCGCTTTGCAAAATAAATGGGTAGTGATTTTGTGGGTTGGTTTTGTATATGGGTATGATGAGTGGGGCGCTGGAAAAATGGATGAATCTGGAAGTGGGAGTTTGAGTTAGCAATGAATATGGTGGGAGAAGAATATGAATGATTGTTTTGGAAACTTGTGGTGTGTGTTGGTTTGGTTTGTACAGGTAAAGTGTATACATTTCCGTATATCTAGTCACATATCCATGACCAGTAATTCTTGCAACACACTTTGGCCAATGGTATCTCGCCACACTTATGTTTTTGGTACTAAACTTTGTATAAACATGTAATAGGCCAATCATAAATTGACAACAACACATGTATACAACCCATTTCTATACCACCCAAAAATGCTTGTTAGTATATATTATAATATAATATTGAATAAAGAGTGTCCCATTAAGCGACTGTGTATCAACTAACTCAAGACCTTTCTTGTATCTGGCGAGTAGCCGACTACATATCAAATTTAGAAAATCTTATAGGATATGAATACCCCTTGCGGCTCAGCTAAAAGCTCAGACGACCTTCCAAGCTCAATGATTAAATGTTGAGGCTAGCGTGTGAGCATGTCATATTTGCAGGTCCCAACACTCTTTCTGTATAGAATTATAATCAGAACCTTTATTACAATGGCCTAAACTGGATACTAAAATTATGTATCGCCCCCACAAAAAACACAAGATAATGAAAGTAATGGTGATACATAGAGAACACAGATTTGGGAGAGTTGGAAGACGGTCAATAGCTGCAAAGCTAACAGTTAGCAATGTACACAACCGAGCATAGTGTTAGTCACTAGGAAAAGAAAAGCTGGTGATAAAACGCCACATAAAGTCATAAACAATCGTAGTAACATGAAGGGGTGTCCGGATTAGCTTTGTTTCTTCTGCTTATGGGCTTGTTTGAATTTGGAAAAGTCGCTAAACTCATTTTTGAAGGCCTAGAGCTGGTCAACTTGAACTTAAAGCTTATTTAGTACATTAGCTCGAGTTCATTAACAAGTTATTTAAGGCCTCACGTATGTATTGCTTACTTTACTGAATTAATATATTGTTACAATTAAACCAACATAACAAAATAGCCCGTCTAGCTCAGTTGGTAGAGCGCAAGGCTCTTAACCTTGTGGTCGTGGGTTCGAGCCCCACGGTGGGCGTACAGTTTTTAATTGTTATGATTTTTTATTTATATGGTTTCACTTAGCCCATTAGTCCAATAAACTACTAAATCTTTAATGTTTGTTTTTGTTTCATTGTCTAATTTTTTTCCTGCAAAAATGAGTAGTTTCAAGCAAAGATAAACTAATAAAAAACATGAGACTAGCTTAGCGTATTCAGTCTCATATTTCTCCCGCAACAAAACTTAATTGGCATAAAAAACATATATTTCAAAAAAGAAACTGATATATAATTTAAAGCGCCCACCGTGGGGCTCGAACCCACGACCACAAGGTTAAGAGCCTTGCGCTCTACCAACTGAGCTAGACGGGCTTGTTGATGGTATAAATTATTCATGGTATCTATAATAACATATGCCTGTGTGGGAGGATAATAGCATAGAATCATAGATGAAGTCTGGAAGGATGGAAAACAAGTGGAGTTTTAAAACCTGTGCACTAACTCTTGAGGAAAACTCAAATATTTAATTTAAGATGTCTTCAATTTCAAACCAAAAGTACTCATAATCACCCAAGCCAAAGTTCAACCACAAATCACAAAGTCAATCCTTCCAAAAATTACATCACATTTAAGTAGCACATATTTTTCTGATACCAAAAATTGACATAAGTCTAATCTCAGTCTAACTAAACAAGGTTAAAATCCTTCCATGTGTAGATTTGGAAAGTGAAACTGATGCTGCAAAGCTAAACAGTCGATCCAAATACTGTCTATTTAGTTCAGAGACATCCAAACACCCTCGTATCTCTACACAGGTCACAGGATGAGGATTCTGCTCAATAACAGTTAATTAATTTTGTTGCTAGATACAAAGCCATAGTATTATACATCACATTGTACCTTTCAACGATCAATTTAATACAATGTGCTAGAAAATGTATCTCCCTTTCTCTCTGGAAATAGCCAAAGAACGTGAGCAACTGCAACATTTTATTCAAAATACATAACTGAACCTACATACCGATATCTTACAACTTATTTATGTCAGAGACATACCATACACACATAAACCTAACATAGTTATACAAACTCTGCATAAACACTACTTAACTCAAACTAATAGCGGGAATACTAGATTGCCCTAAACAAATGAACAATTGCAGTGGAAAAGCAACACTGAAACTCAGAACAAATTGTTACAAACCGAGCTCGTTACATCCCGAACGACGTCACCAGACTCCACATCAACCTTTCGAGAATAACAACCAAACTCATCTTGATAATTATAGTCCTGATGATTATCTGCAGAACCTGATAGAACATTATGACCCTTCACCACCATCGAACCAGTACACTTCTCTTTGTGACTCAAAACCCGTGAAATTTTATCACCATAGTACCTTTCACTACGTTCTTGGTCAACTTCTGCGGTCATCTCAGAAGTATCTTTTTCCGATCCGGCCCTAGTTTCATATTCAATCGTCAATGGATGCTTTATTTTTACTTCTAAACTTTCAATCAAAAGACCGTGTTCATTAGTGATCTTTAGTTTCGTTTTTCTTTCGTAGGACTGATCAAGATCTATCTTAACACCTTCATCTTTATACTTAAGCTTGTTCTTCAATTTAATTTTTTCACTAAATACCGTTTTTAAATTGCCTATGCTCGAATTTACCCAACTAGTAACTTCACTCTCGCGTTCTCCTTCAATCTCAAACTCACCATCAAGCAACACAAAGTCATTCTCACGCTCAATCTCCATAGCCGGAACTTTAGATTTCACAATCGCAGCTTTCACATCCTTATGATCCAACCAAATATGCAAATTAGCATCCACAAGCCAAAACGATATCGCATCAGCAACCTGAATCCCAATCTTATGACTCTTCCCATCCAAAACCATCCCTAAAAACGGCGTCAAATCAATATCATAACTCGGCAAATCAAACGCCCCAATCGACACAACCGGCTCCCAAAACAACGGATTAATCCCACCCGTAAAAATAACCGGAAACGGAACCACAGCTCCCACCAACACCCCATCAATCGTCACCAAAATCTCCCTATACGCGCCGTGCGCCTCCCGTATCCAACCCATTCTTCTCCACATACTCATCCGAAGGATTCATATACCAAAACTCATCATCTTCATGAAACGAAACATAAACCTCCAACACCGCCTTATACGTCTTCTTACTAAACTCCACTTTTTTCGTCTTGACATCATTTTCATCCTTAACCCTAAACCAAAACCCCTCCTCAACACCCTTACTTTCCGATATCGGCACTATCTCATCCGCAGCCTTATCATACGGATACAACCCCAATTCCTCACCCGCAACACTATCTAACGGTAACTCAACACCGTTAACAGAACTCAACTTCCTACTAACCCTACCACCTTCCAAATCCAACACATTACTTAACGGAGACTTAACGCCGTTAACTTTATAAAAATCCAAACTCACATTAACATAATAAACACCTGTAAACTCCTCGTTGACCAAATTCTCCAGCATAACAGAAACGGTGACGTCATCTTTCTTCAAAACAGAGCTATACTTAGTAACATCTTTCCTTACATTCCAGAAGATGACGTCACCGTCAGGCTGAGCAGTACTGGTTCTAAGAAGCTCAACTCCGTCAATCCAAACAGCGGCAATGCGGTCGTACTGTTCGCCTTGGACTTGAGCTTGGAAGGTGAGGACGGCGTGGGACCAGTGACACGTGGCGGGTGTGAAGGTGGTTGTGACAGGTGGCGTGTTGTAGGTGTTTTCGAAGGGTTGGTTGGTGAGGAGGGGGGTTGAGCATGATGGGTGGGTGATGGTGTCGGTTGGGAGTGGGTGTGTGGGTGTGAAGAATTGTGTTTTGGGGGGGTTGTTGTTGTTGGTAAGGGGGTGTTTGGATTTTGGTTTTATGAAATGTGGGGGTGAAGAGTGGAGTGATGGGAGTGTGGTGAGGAGGAGGATAAGGATGGGGATGATGAGAGTGGGGAGATGCATTTTTTTTTTTAATTGGAGAAATGATATGGAGTTTTGGGAGGTTTATAAAAAGATGAAGAAGGAGGAAGGAAGCTTCCTTGTCGTACTTTGGATCATTCATGTGACAAACAACATTGTATCAAAGTTGTTTGTTATTTTTTTTGAGTAAACTACACCATTCGTTCTTGTGGTATACGTTGACCATCAAGTTTCGATTCTTTCGATCAAAAAAAAAATTGCGTTGGTCCTGCTTCTTGAACATTAGTCATCGTTGGTCCTCACCCTAACCGGTTGGACTAACAGGCGTTAAGTCTTGTTAAGTAGAGGTATTTTCGCCTTTTTCCACCCACACCACTAAACCCATCCACCTCCTCCTCCTCTTTCTTTCTCTTGATAAACTTCGCCACCGCCTCAAACCACACCCGCAACACCTCCATTCACCATCATCACTGTCACCACCTCCGGCTACTTTCACAAATCCCGATAATCATATTCATTGTTTTTTACCACATACTCAAACAAACACATCAACTACTACAATAAGCTTAAAGATATTATATCACTAGTTTGTGATAAATTGTATATTCGTATATGTCAATTCATAAATCAAGAAGTACATTAAGTAAAAGAAAATTACTAAATGACTAATACACATCTCTTTAAACTACCATACTATAAACATATCCATCTACACTACCAAATACGAAATGTGGCACCACTCCCATCCATCTTTATTTTGTAAAGCAATTTATATCACACCAAAGAAAAGCATAAGCAGATCCAAACCTTCAATCGGTAACTCTTACACCAAAATTGAACAAACCCAAAAAAAAAAAACGTGTATCACCTCTCTTGAATAGTGGCGATGTTTTATTCACTGAAATCTCACAAAGACAAAATCACCAAGATATATATCATCAACGGATGTATAACGAACATATGTATTAGAAGCCGAAAAGGCTTCAACCAACACACGGATCAAGAACATCGGATTTGAAGATGATTCACTAACATCAAATTTAACGAAGAAACAAGAACATCAAGAAGCCGAAAACGGTTTCGTTCATTGAAAATTTGTTAACTCGAACCAAACAAACCCCGATCACAAACCTAACGCGACCCTTATCAAAAACCTTAATCAAACACACCGCGGTTCCTACCGATGGCGATGGCGTGAGGAGGTGGGTGGTGGCGATTAATGGCGGTTGGTGGTGAGGTGGTGGTATGATGATTATTATGAGAGAAGGAGAGAGGGAGTAAAGGAGGTGCTAGATACAAAAATAATCATCACAAAAATATCTGAAACTTAAAGTGGATGGGTTTCAGTGGTGTGGGTGTGAAAAGACGAAAATACCCTCCACTTAACAAGGCTTAACGCTGTTAGTCCAACCGTTAGGGTGAGGACCAACGATGACTAACGTTTCGCAGATTAAGGACCAGTTGCAATTTTTTTGGTCAAAGGACGAAACTTGATGGTCAACGTATACCACAAGGACGAATGGTGTAGTTTACTCTTATTTTTTTTTACCACGTGGTATCAGCATTTGCTCCTTTCATACCAGATAACCAAAGTTCCAAAAATCGTGAATCGGTAGTGAGGCGGTCAACCTCCTATAGCTTGTAATCGGTTTAAGCGGGATTAATCGGATTGGCATTTTTGGCAAGTTTTGGGTATTTCTAGGTAGTTTTGGGTATTCCCAAAAATATTTTCCTTAAAACATCTTGTAATAGATATAAACAGCGAATATAAGTGATTACATTTGTTGAG
This sequence comes from Chrysanthemum lavandulifolium, assembly GCA_022545495.1. NCBI lineage: Eukaryota > Viridiplantae > Streptophyta > Magnoliopsida > Asterales > Asteraceae > Chrysanthemum > Chrysanthemum lavandulifolium. Next base: position 112,376,434 of record CM040239.1, on the reverse strand, counting down.
GGTTTCAAAAATAGTGAATCGGTGATTAATTGTATTGGCATTTTTGGCAAGTTTTAGATATTTACGGCAAGGTATTTTCGGAAAGATTTTCCTTGAAAAATATCTTGTAATAGATATAAATGATGATTATAACTAATTCTGGCGAGTTTATGGTATTTCCTAGTAAGATTTCCATGTTTTGAGAAGTTTGACCATCGTTAACCGCCGTTGACCATGGTTGACCGATTTGTTTGAGCGATTTACACAAATCGGGAAGGTCGATAGCAAGAGCACCTAATCGGTGATTAATCGGCCTAGACCTTTTTGCAACACCGCAAATAACAATAGTAGCTAGCGATCACTTGATCAATCGGACAAACATAGCTCATTTGAATATAAACATAAGGCTAGACACACGATAATTGACCGGTCATCTCTTGACACATCGTTCTCTCGATGACCAGACACCCACCAATTCTGCGATCGATAACAGTTAAAATATATATATATATATATATATATATATATATATATATATATGGGGCCTTTATTTTGAGAACCATATTAAGTCGAACCCTTATGTACTCCTAGTAATGCATATTGTGCAACATATCAATGCAACATAGCATTTTTGAATTATTAAATCTTTTTATTTAATCCAAAAGGGTATAATAGTAAAAGTCAATTTTATTATTATCTTTGATTTTTTAAATTAAATCATGTTTTTTTTTTTAAACATTCAATTTTCGTTTTTTTTTTATTTTTTTATTTTGCCTTTTTTTCTGTTTTTTCCTGAACATGCATGTTTTAAAACTGATTTAGTGCATATGTGTTTTTATGAATTAATTTTATTATTTTGGTTTTTGGAATAGTTTTTTTGACATACATGTTTTTCAAATGAAAATGTGCATATGTGTTTTTAGTTCATGTAAACTTATAACAACCAAGAACATAATGTTAAACACAAAATTCGATATAGATTGAAATACAATTAAAATACAATTTATAATAAGAAGAAATACATGAATATAATCTATCTTTACACTTGTGCACTAACAATAATTAACGTAAACGAACATATGTGCAAAAAACATGTGTTTGAACATGTGCGCATGTCTTCCGAAAACATACATGCACGCTTTCCAAGAACATATATGTACTTCCAGTATGTGTGCACGCCTTCAAAGAACGTCACGCCTAGAAAAATAATAGCCAAGATTAAATACTTTTAAAATAAAACTTAAGATAACATAAAACACATAGACAAGCTTAAACTAACAAACACAAATAAACAGGAGAATTTTTTTTATATATGCAAAACATATATAATCCAATCACAAAAACATATATGTTTTATAATTCATACACAAAACATATATGTTGTATACGTAAAACATATATGTTTTATACGTGAATATAAACATATATGTTTTATATACGTGAATATATATGTGCACCTAACGAGAGAAAGATGATAGCCAATTAGCTATCAAGTTGTCTTTCGCATTATCCCTCTTGACTCGATCAAGCTGTCTTTCGCATTTCATGGGTCTATGTTACCTAATTGTGTTCACAATATTCTGAGTCTAACAAATAAGTTTTTACTTATGTTATGTTAAGATGACTCTAAAATCTAAACAGTAATCAAATGTCACACATGTTTATTAGCCGAGACTTCAAACTTAAAAGTGCAACCTATAAGTTAACGAGTCATTACACAACACTAAGCTAATTAAGAATGAATTCTCACAGTATGATTCTTTTCCATTTGTTGGATATTTGTGTACTTTTTTTTTTCTAAATAACTCCATGTTTTCTCTTACGTTTATGTAACTTTACAGCAAATTATAGTATGTATAGTATTTTGATATTGAATGTTATATGAAACCATAACTTAAATTGCAAGTGTTTGTAATATATTACAAACCTTTTTTATGTTACATTTTCATTAATTTACTTTAAGAACCGTAAAGCTGTGATATAACTCACCTCTTCATGTTCAATTGTGTGAGCCAGGGGAAGAATCACTTGTCCCCCGAAATTACCAACTCGAGCCCCTTGTAAGTTAAATGGACCAAGTTTAACCATTGCATTGCGTAAGCATCGATATTGTTGTCGGCCCATTCGACGGTGTTCCTTCAAAACCGAAGTAGAAATGGGAAGAAAATTCTGGAAAACATGTATAACGGGTAAAGAATATATATATACTGTAGCATTGAAAATATAACACTAAAATGGTCAAATCTGGCTATCTAACCTGTAAAAGCATTGATGCTTTCGCACACAAGACGGAATTGCTAACTGACTGATATCCGTTTGCAAAAGGAAGATTCAATCCCATAGCATTTGTTGATTATCCACACCTTCATTATTCACCTTTGAATCCGTAGCTCTGGACCGCTCACTCATTATCAACCCGTAAAAAAGAAGAAGGAAATCATAACAAAACCCTAATAAAAACCTGAATCGATTACTAATATAGGTAAGAAACTTAGATTAAAACGTCAATAAACTTACCTTTTCCCATAACTGAATAATATAGGAGCATAGATCGAATTGTGATCATCAAAACCTTCATCGAATCACGTACCAAAACCCTCCATCCAATCGAAACCTTGTGATTGAAGGCTTTGAACGAGTGATCAAGAGAGGAAGTGGCGGCTAGGGCTGTGGAGAAGAAGATGAAACGTGAAAACTGATTTGGAAAAAAGATATTATCTCATATTATGATGTAACTGCTCCTAAAATTGTGTGGTTAAATTTTTGATTGAAATCCCGTAATTACCCTTTTAATTATGTAAATACTGTCCTAATCTTTGAGTTAATTACATTAATGGCACAATCAATTATAGCCATTGATTAAACAATCTAACAGTTCAAAGGAAGTTCGCAGATTCGTCTTATGAGGTTCTAAAAATAAAGACACATATATATATATATATATATATATATATATATATATATATATATATATATATATATATATATATATATATATATAGGGAAGGGATCGGGTGGGTTTTAGCTTTTAAGTAGGGATGATGCGGAATATATCGTAGCTTTTAAAAAAAAAATCAAAAAATCGAAAAAAATTAAAAAATAAAGAGGATGAAAATATTTAAGAATCGATGAAAAAATTTTCAAAAAAAAATCGCTTTCATGATTAAAGGTATTGTGATATTAAGGTCGATTTTGACTTTTGTAAAAGTCAAGATTTGATCTTAATATCACGTAAAGTTTTTTTTTAAATACAAATTGTTAATATCACACTAACTTTTCTTTGATATCACGTTACTTTTTGTTTTTACTAATGTTATTAATATCACCGTTCCTTTTTAATAAAGAATGTTAATATCACGGTTTCTTTTTACTATCATGGGAACTTTTTTCTTTTTAATATAATTGTTAATATCACCGTAACTATCATATGTTTTTTTTTTAATAAAATTGTTTATATCATAGTAACTATCATATGTTTCTTAATATCGAGGTTCATTTTACGTGTAAAAACTTAATATCATGATTGGTTTTATAATATCATCATTTTATAATATCACGGTTCATAATATCACACTAGAACTCATAATATCGTTAATATCACGGTGGGACTCATAATCAAGAAAGCAAAAGTGGTCGGAAAAATCGAAAAATAAAAAATGAAAGAAGATAACGATAGTAAGGAACGCTCAAAAGGAAAAAATAAAAAAAAATCGTTTATATGGTTAATTGGTCTTGTGAAGTTAGCGCAGATCTTGACTTTTTTAAAAGTCAAGATCGATCTGAATGGGCGGTCCAGGATCCGTAAAATGCGTCCGCACTAAAATAAAAATCCGTGATTATTATTCTCTCTCTCTCTCTCTCTCTCTATATATATATATATATATATATATATATATATATATATATATATATATATATATATATATATATATATATATATATATATATATATATAGTAAACTTTATTTTCGTAACCCACTTTAAATCGCGAATCTGCGAACTACTTTTTAGCCATTAGATTAATTGATCAAGGGTTAAAATGACTTGTAGTAAATGTAATAAAGCAAAACATCAAGTTAACTTTTAAAATTTGTGTTTTATTCTAGAAGTCTTTGGAAGGGCATTCTTGGAATATCATCTTTTTAATTTAAAACAACCCCACGATTTACATATCATAAATCATACTAATTAAGTTAAAATTAACCATTTTCTCTCTCAAACAAAACCACCTCCATATTCTCTATCACACACAAACCCTAGCCGCCTCCATCACAAGTCCACAACTCCATCCTTGAAATGAAGAAATTTACGGTCTTGACTTCTTTTGATCAACTTTAACAATGGTACAGTTAACATTAGATGTTTTGTCTCTGCCAAAAGAATCCTATATGCTTCCTCCCAAAAAGTGACCGTCCCCATCCATCTCGTCACTGTCATCTATAGATCTTCACATGTTGTAAGATTTTGTTATAATTCGTTTTGGCTTTATTATGTTGTAACAAATTTTTTATTTTTATTACTATTATTTTTCCCCTTAATATTCAGTTTCAATCTGAAAGAAATTTTTTCTACAAGAAAAATATTGAAAAACGATAAAATATTGAAAACTAAAATTATTTATCTTATTCTTTTTGTTAATTTGTCTTTTCAGGCATCTTTCTATTATTTATATTATTCATCATATGATATCTACTTGAAAGTCCCATCTGTTTTAAGTACATGTGACCCGAAATATAAATGCTTTTAAGTTAAATCTGATACTTTGTTGATATTCAGTATTGTAGATATCTCTAATTTTTGGCACTGTTAGTTAACTTGATAGAATGAACAACCAAAACAAACTCATGGATAAAGAAGGTTACTGTTGGCTTGAAGACTTTTAAAAAGTTTGTTAGAAGCTAGCTAGGTGCAACAATGCTATTTTGATATTTTGTGTTTATTTATTAGTCTTGATCGATTACATTGTTTAAATGGTGTTGGAAAGATCAAACAAAATACTTGTTTTATATCTATTTTATGCTTAATACAAAATAAATGGAAACGTGTGTGTATATGTGTTTTATAAGTGCAAATGTGTTTTAAGGTTAATACAAAACAATGATATAGCAACTAATAGTGAAAACGGGTGTGCATATATGTTTCAATGTTAATACAAAATAAAATGGAAACGGGTGTGCATATATGTTTTGACCTTATGATCTGAACTATTTTTGTTATAAGGATAATGAAAAAGTTAAATCAATGATTGTGAATGTAATATTTGTTTAATGAGAAGACAAATGATATATACTTGTTGGGTTGTTTACGTATCTCAAGTTGATGTTAACTTTTTGCTGTAATTTGTGCCAACCTTTGTTAACACATGGAAACATGACTATAAGTCTATACTTCATAAATCTTTTACATTTGTTTGGTTAGTTATTCTCAGATGTCATCAAAAGCATAAGTGTGCATATGGGTGTTTGGGAAAGAAAGAATAACGTGCTAATACAAGAAGGCGTGGTTTGCGTAAGTGTTTTAAGGAATGAATGCATATGTGTTTTAAAGTTAATATAAGCGTATATGTTTTAAATTGTGCATATTTGTTATTTGTTTGTGGTTTAATTGTTTTTGGTATGTTTGTAGATTAATGAAGATAGTGATAGAATGAAGACTTAGAAGTGGATGCACATACGTCCGACTTCTCAAATGTTAATAAACTACGAGTGTGCGTATATGTTCGAAACACGAATATGTTGATAAGAATGAGTGTGAACATATATGCATTTTCGTTAAATATTATTAGTGAACACATGTATAATCGATTAGATTCATGTAATTTTGCTTTTATAAATTTGTATTTTAATTATATTTCAATCGATATCGAATTTTGTGTATAACATTTATGTTATTAGTTTGTTATAAATTTATATTATCTAAATAACAAAACACATATGCACCTTACTTTTGAAAACATGCATGTTGAAAAATTATTCTACAAAAAAAAAAAAAAAAAAAAACCGTGAAAACATGTATGCACTATCATTGAAAACATGTATGCACTATCATTTCTGTTGAAAATAAAAACCAAAAGAAAATAAAAATAAAATAATAAAAATAATTAATTCCGAAAATTAAAGTTTAAAAAAAAGAAATTTATTTAAAAAATCAAAAAATAATAAAAGATGTCTTTTACTATTATACCTTTTGATTAAATAAAATATTTAATCTTCAAAAAATATGATTGGTTTAAAGTGGTTACCATGATTCAGACTTAAAGTAGGTTACGAAAATAAAGTGCTATATATATATATATATATATATATATATATATATATATATATATATATATATATATATATATATATATATATATATATATATATCCGTGTGTGTGTGTGTGTGTGTCATGGCGTAATTTTAGACCGATTATCTTTTTTTCCTTGGTCAACCGATATGTGACCACACTCACCTTTCATAGAACGACCGAGCATTAAAGTCGGTCGGTATCTTGAACAACCAATTTTGTTCGGGCCACTGTGTCTAGCCTAACTTATAATACAACCACATACATAGAAAAGAAAAAATAAAATAAAATTGTTTGGTGGTTGTTATGACCTAACCGCTCAAAAGATCTGGTTATCACGTAGGACGAAATGTCTTTTTGTGCCCTATGCATGTTATACCGTGGCCTATTACCTTTAGTCTAAAGGTGTTTGCTAGACTACACGTAGTGCGATCTCTTTTCACGCATTGAGGCCTCGAGGGGGCATGTTCATACATTATGTACGTGATGGAAACAATGAGCACACGTGAAAAATATTGGAATTTGGAGGTTATAGTAGAGTGCTGCTGTGAAGATGGAAGGAAGCTTCCTAGTTGTACCACTTGTACGTTAATGTAAAGGTGAGCATCGGTCCAAAATCGGATAGGGCTGGACCGAGACCGAATTCGACCAAAACCTTAGACCAACGTTCGGACCGAATGTGTTCGGTCCTGTCCAGGTTGGTCCGGTCCTATCCAAGAAGGCATAATGGTCGGTTTTTACGTAAGACCAGTCCGGGCCAAGACCAAAATAAGAAAAATGTTGGGACAGAGACCGGACCGATGGTCCTTCGATTGGGTCGGTTCGATCGGTTTTCTTGGTCTAGGTCGGTCTTGGGTCTACGATGCTCAACCCTACGTTGACGTCACGTCTCGTATCTAACCTTAGATGAAACTTTAAAGGGAAGGTGAGTGTGTGGTGATAGTGTATACAAGCTTGGGTAGTTACCATCAAAACTACATTGTTTTATTAAAAACATAAAAGCCCTTAAGTCATTGCACTTCTTCTCCACAGCTGAAGCAAATCAAGCCAACCCTTGTGTTTCTTTATCTAATCTCCATATTTGAATCGTCACTTCAACCGAAACCCTACTATGCTATCACGAATAACTATTCAAGCGAAGGTACCTTTAGATGTTTCCGTCATCATTAACTTTTATTTTCTTTCCATTTAAAAGAAATTAGTTTTTTTTTTTTTTTTTTTTTTTTTTTTCTCCTCTGTTTCTAATTTCATATTAAAACCCTGGTATCCCACTTTTATTAAACTTTGTGTTTTTTTGTCTCCTGACAATAATTTTGAGACGAAAAAAGTAATAAATAATATAATTCAAATCAAATCTAAATCCAAATCTTAATCCCAAGGACCTAAACCTAAACCCATCTACAAACCAAGCGGACCCTCTAAGGGTGGACGGAGTGGAGTCGGGTACTCCATCGAGTTCGGTTAGGGTATTAGTCTGTACCACCACCCCACTGGGTCTTGAAATTTGGAAGAATCGAGTTCGGAGCCGGAGTGATTATTAGCTTTGTTCTCTTTTTTTTTTTTTTTTTTTTTTTTTTTTTGTCTTTTAATGAAATATAGTGTTAGGGTATGATCGGAGTGCACTCACTCAGGCCTAGTTAGGGTAGTGTTAGAGTAGTATTAGGGTAGTTTTGAGGTGGAAGATTTTTATTGAATAGAGGTGATGTGGCACCCTCAGGATATTAAGGTATTCTACAACCACTCCTTCCTCCCTAAGTGTCATTTCTATCATGAGGGTAGTTGCACATATGTCTATTGTGCTTTCAAGTTTGGGATAATAGGGAGAATGTGTGGCTTGTACCATTCCGGGACATTGGGACAAGCATCTACTGTATTTCAAGTTTGACCCTACGTACGTCGTACATAAATTCTAAAATGTAAGTTAAAATGGCCATGAAATTTGAGCTATATATTACATAGTTTTATTCAAGTAAATCCGAATGTAAAAAAAACTCAACTTATTCATGGCACACACTTATTAAGCCATACATACTATTCATGGCACACACATATTAAGCCCATACATACTGCTAAAATACTCCTACATAGTTCGTATCTACATACAAACTCTTGAACTAAGAGAGGGACTTCAAAGACCATACCAAAGGATCAGTCAACCTAAAAAAATACACAAAAGCTATTCGACACATATCGAGTTTGATTCATCCCCAACAACATTACCTTCCAGCACATCGACCTTACGAGAATAACAACCAAACCCGTCCTTGTAGTAATAGTTCTGATGATTCACAGTGGAACCCGACATAACAGAATTACCATTCACCAACATAGAACCAGTACAATTCACATCGTGATCTAAAGCCCTCAGTATCACGTTTTCATTAGAAAAACTCTCACTCCGTTCTTGCACCACTGTCGTGCTCACCGTTGATATACCTTTACCATACCACGGCTGAGTCACAACCGTGATCTTCAAAGGATACGTTCTTTCAATTTCATATTTCCCAATTGTGTTACCCCTTGCGTCCGTGATCTTTACTTTAGTTTTCCTTTTGATCTTCTGATCGAGTTCTTTCCTAGTTCCTTGTTCCTTAAACTTGAGCTCGTTTTAAGGTTGATTTCTTGATTACTTCTGTTGTTATAATGCCTAAACTTGATTGTACCAAACCAACAGCAGAACTGCTCCTTTCAACTTCAATCTCGAATTCACCTTCAAGACCTTGAATTCATAATCGTTTTCAATCTCCATAGATGGTGGATGATACTCAACAATCGCTTGTACATACGAACTACCTATCCAAATATGCATATTAGCATCCACAAGCCAATAAGAAACGCCTCAGCAACCTGAAATTCAATTGAATGATTCTTATCATCCAAGAAGCCCTAAATACGGAGTTAAATCAATATCATAAGACGGATGATTAAACGCTCCAATGGCCACAACTGGTTTCCAAAACTCCGGATTAATACCACTTGTGAATATCACCGGAGTAGGAATCACTGTCCCAACTAACTTCCCATCAATCGTCACCAATAGTTCACGATACGCTCCATTACCCTTTCCAGCCGCTAAATTATTTGATTTTGTATATGAATCTGGTGGAGTCAAGTACCAAAACTCCTCCTCTCCATGAGACGAAATATACACTTCAAGCACAGCTTTATAAGTTCTCTCATCAATTCTAACATTCGTCTTTTTAACGTCAGATTCATTCTCAATCCTAAACCAATTCCCTTCATCACCAGATATTGGTATAATCATATCTGCATCTGTATCATACGGATATAACCCTAACATATCTCCAACTCCCTTATCATCAACAGAACTCAACTTCCTATTCTTCTTATAACCTTCTAAATCTCCTACAACCCTAGACAACGGAAACCTAAACGCATTATGATCATAAAAATGCATAGACACATTAACATGATAAACGCCCGTTAGGTTTTCGTTTTCTAGGGTTTCTAGCATAACAGAAAACGACGTGCTATTATCCTGAGTAGTAATAATAGAACTATACTTACTAACATCCTTTCTTACACTCCAAAAGCTTCCGTTTTCCATACACTGAGCTGTACTGGTTCGCAGGAGTTGAACTCCTGCGATCCAGATACCAACTACACGATCATGCATGGGAGTACTACCATTACATCTAGCTTGGAATTCAAGAACTGCATGGGACCATTTACACGTGGTAGGAGGTGGAGTATAGTTAACCACGATAGATGGAGTGAATATGGTGTTCGTGCTTGAGTTTGTGAAGGTGTGATTGAGTAAGTTAACGGAGCATGACGGAGGAGTGTCAGTGTCCGGTACGATCGGGTGTGTTAGTTCGAAATATTGTTGTTGATTCTCAGTTGTGTTGTCTTCGAGTGATAATGAGGATTGGATATTGAGTGTGAACAATAGAGTGAAAATGAGTATGAGATTGCAAGTGTTCATGGTTCTTCTACTTACTTTTGCAAATTTTAAAGTTTGGAAATGAAATTTTGTGGGTGTTTGTAAGAGAGTGTTTGAGGATATTCGCGCGAAGCTTCGTTATGGTCACATCACGATATGCAAAGAAAATATCTAAACATGTAGTAACTATATATTTCACATGTCTCAAATTATTTCTTTTTCGGGTTGTCCACAATAAATTGTCCATTATTAAACTAGTAAGAAAATTTGATCGAGTTTACCGTTATAGACCTATTCACCTTTCGACAAAAATATTCATTTTGGTGCATATATATGATGAAAAATTAAACATAATCCTGATCAATCAACTCGTGTGTATAAAATGCTGTAAATATACAGTGGCCTACTGGCCTTTGCAATTCACTCAAACATATAACTTCCTTGAAATATATAAAGCTCGAATATAGTTAAGCACGAGAGTACAAAAGTGCATGTGCATGCAAATTCACCTTTTGGAATTGCTAAGGTTAAGGGAAAACTCATCTTTTGTCCTTGTAATACCTACCACTTATTTAGCATCAGGAATGTTTGGTCCATCTACTTTTCTAGCACAAGCTTGTAAACGTTATAAATGTATGAAAATATGGTTATATAATTAATTTGTTCGTTTTTCACATGTGATTTACTTATAGCCATTCGTTATAGGTCACAGATGAATGTTATGCATGAGATAAGGCGTTGGGACACTTTAGGGGTACGTGTATGATGTATATGCTGCGCTCACATTTTATAAGATCACTTGGTATCATGCCTTTGAGTTAAGTCATAAGTCACGTTACGTGAGCGTGTACATTAGCTTTAACATTTCAACCTTAACTCACAAAAAATATTTCTTATCATAACTCAATCATAACTCAATATTTTAGGCCTCACTTTTCTTTAAAAAATAATATTTTGAGGGCCGGATTTTATTTTTATTTTATTTTTTTTTATTATTATTTTTTTTAATTCATGTTTGCCTCTTAACGTAAGTTACCATTACCATGGTAACTTGGGGGTTAACTCATGCCCTTAACTTAGACCCATGGTATCATAACTCACACTTAACGCAAGGGAAAGGAAGTCCACGTAAACCATAACGCAAGAGTTGCGTTAACATACCAAGTGCTCTAAGTACGGGATATTTTGGATAGATTTTGATTATCTCGACACGTGTCAAAATCTTAGCAAATCAAAACTCAAATATATATATATATATATATATATATATATATATTAATTTTAGGATATGAACGTGCCATACAACATCGTTTAGGGTTTCCGTTATTTTCTTGACCAACCGCGATATCCATCTTCGTTCTCCGGCACGCTATCGCTTCTTGCGATATCGTGTCTTCTATTTGATACGTGACGTGCTAATTTGTGTCCTCAATCTCAAGAATCGACGCTCACTTCTCGCCTCAACACGCGTCCGTGTTTGTCGGTTGTCTGCCGCTATGGTATTAGGTAATCGCTCCTTCAATCGTTGTTGTTTGTTGTTGCGTATTTGTGGTATGTACAAAACCTTGGTGTCAATTGTTGTTTGGAAGAATGATTTGAAACCCACAATTTTAGGGTTTTGTTGCTGAAGATGTGGTGGGTATGTTTGTGGTAAGTTCTACTTTTATAGGGTTCACATATTCATATATGTTTTAGTAACTTGGAAATATTTTTTGTTTGTATTGTGGCTATAGAACGATAATCACAATTATAATTACATGTTTGGTTTCACTCTTATACAGCACAACCCTGATGCAAAATATTGAATTTTGAACTCTGTAATTCTGCTACCTCAATGCGTGTGAAACCGACCCGCTTTGCAGCCATGCCCTGTATTGCTATAAGATTTGGTTGGCATCATGTGGTTACGTTTTTGGTTAAAATTATTGGTATATGTGTTGCATTTGTTAAAATGTCGTTGTCAATGTTCGTCTTTTGGCAAGGCAACCATTTTGTTCGATGGTTGCAGCCATGGATCATCTTTGGCGATGGTATTTGTTGCTTGCAGACCTAAGCTATGGTTTTGAAAAACTTCCCTGCAACATATGGAATAAAAATTTCTTCATGTGTGGTTAACGGGGCGTTTGTCGATGTTGGGTTTGTTTATTGAAGCGAATCGACTTTCTTTGCCTAACTAAGTGTGGCTGCCGAGGCCGTATCTTAGTGGGGTAGCCATTTGGTTGCAACCATGATGGGTTTGGTACCACTTCATTGTGGGTGAAGCGAAGTTGTTGGTGTCGTTGGACATAGGCGATGATGGATTGGATGGGTTTGATCAATGGTGAATCTCTGCACCTTGGGGCAAACTATCGTGTTTGCAACCATAGCGGATGTATCCGGTTTTAAGACTACTAATCAATCCGAGCCTCGTATAGTGTAGTGAAAATGAATGATGATTCTTGGTTATATGCTGTTGGTGACAACATATTGTTTGTCGTTGTGTGTGTTTCATGGGGTGTGTTCGGGTAAGCGGTAAATAGCAACACAATCTGCTAGGTGTTTCACCGAGACAAGGTATACTTATCCAGTTAATATGTTGACTTTTACACTTTGACTGATTTCTTTGCGTAATATATTTATCCACTTTGACAAGGTATACTTATTTGAGAATTAGTTATCCAGTAAATATGTTGACTTTTATCCACTTTGACAGATTTCTTTGACAGATTTCTTTCTGAGACAAATAAACCTCTTGAAACACTTTATGTAATATATTTATCCACTTTGACAGATTTCTTTCTGAGACAAGGTATACTTATCCAGTTAATATGTTGATTTTCATTCTCAAGTTATGTTAATACTTGGCAACATTATGGTAGTTAACTAGGTAATTATGGAAGGGGTTGTGCCCATGAAACAAATTCTATTGCATACATGAATTTGAACCTTCTCCATTTCTATAGGCGATGATGATAATATGCCAACCACTGCGTATACATTTCGTTGGCCCGTATCTTGGCGTGGCGGTCGCATCGAACGCGTGATTGGCGACCATGTCGGTTACTGGTGTCTCTATTGTATACATTTATCCGAGCCTCATTTGTTATCATTATTCATATGTTCCTATGAGTTATAACGAATTAGTCATATGGGTTCATTATATTCAATATCCGCAAATACCGGTTGCACAAAACACACGCGCTCAGAAAATGTTAATGATGGTCAGTTTCGAATCATTTTTTTTTCTGCTCTTTTTCTGTAGTAATTATGAGCCATATCTTCTTCGTTATTTCATAACACAGGGGCATCACTAGAGGTTTCACAATGTGTTACTTCAGTCGAGCAAGGATAGAAACAGGACTCGCGTATTTGAAAACGGCAACTGAAAAAGGACACGTTTAGGCGATGCTTGAACATTAGGAGTTTGAATCAATAGAAAAAGCAAAAAGGGGTGAGGAATTTAATTCATGAAGAGAAGTTGCAGGTGTGTGCTATTGTATAAATTCACATAAAAGCTAATAATGTTAGTATTGTCTTTCATAAGGATCTGGCTCTTGGAATTGGATTTTAAATAGCAGTTTTAGCAACTATAGTTGTAGAATAGTAGTTGCCTGTATGTAGCAGTTGTCTTTTTCTATAGCTGGATAAAATCTATTTCAAAATCTATTAGAAGTATTCTTAAAAAACATGATAGGCTCATGGCTAATGAGGCATTCATTGATGTATATCGTCTTGCTAATTAACTTTTTCTTTTCTTCTCTAATATGAAATAAATTGGATGTGTATGACGATAGGCGAATGGTATATAAGGTTAATTCTTATATAGTAAAAAACGTATCTTTTTTTTTCAGTAGTATTCAAGGTAAATGTAAGATGTGAATTTTTTTTTTTTTTTTTTTTTTTTTTTTTTTTAAACTTCAAGTATTGAATTGGGTTCAATATTTTTGTTTCCTGATTTTAGTAGAGATCTAGGGTCTCCGGAGCTGTTCCGATCCATGGATTTGGGGGTTCAATTACAGCGGTGTTGTTGGTTGTTTACTGATAATCCACTGCGGTGGTGTGATGGTGTCATGGATACAGATAGTTTAGTAAAAGTATAGGTAAAGGGGTGTTTGTATTAGCTTATTTAGTGGGCTTACGAGGTTCAATTAATTGGAGATGTATAGCTTTGTTTATGGCAGTTATGGCGTTGACAACCGCTGATATTCAAGACCTGATTGGAAGTGCCATTGCAATCAAGATTTGTTAGCCTTAATAGTTTTTATTAGAAGTGATGGTCATTCACATTTAGGAACTTTGTAACGTGTGCTAGATATCATACTAGAATAGTCAACGAGTTCGTGGATTGGGCTAAGCTAAATGGGTATTAGTTTAGTTAAGCTAGCCTTGAATAAGTTCATTTAACTCAATCCAATCTAAGCCCATCCACGAGGCCCATGGAAAGCCTTTTAGGGCATCTAGTGCTTGTATATATAAACCCCTCAAAGTCTCATTTGAGGGGTGTGCTTGAAAGTGTGTGTGTGTGTGTTTTCCTTTGATATTAAAGTTTCCTTTCATCTTTTTCTCTCTATTCATACGCATAACATTACTACATCAAGTCACCATCTTTCTCATCTTTGTTTCTTGTTTAGTATATGCATAACGTGGGTGTTTGTTTACGTGTTCTACTCGTTTGGTTAGCTTTGGTATAAGCGTAAGGTTGATATATTTAAGGTCCTTCAATTGGTATAAATCGCTTAACAATGGTTTAGGAGTGTTGTGTTACGTTTTTGGTTAGATCTTTACACATAAAGTTGCGTTTTTCTCTATAAAACGTGGGCTTTTTGCATAAAGTTTTGATTTTTACGTGGTTTTAAGCTTAAAATTGTAGACTTTATTGAGTTTTAAGTGTTTTGGAAGAAGTTTGTGCAAAAGAAATCATTTGGAAACGTGTTTTTGGTGAAAAAATTTGTGTTTTTTCAAAACTGGGTATTTTACGCGTAAGCAGCATCTTGGTCAAAACCCTCTTTTTACGCGTAAGAAAAGTCAAAACCCTATTTTTACGCATAAGGTTTTACGCGTAAGATTTGAATTTTACGCATAAACTTTTGGTGAACCATCTTCGTGCAACAACGGTTACTCAGTGCTTCCCTCACTTGGATAAGTTTGTGGAACACTTCGACTTGTGGATATCTTTTCTGTTTGTGCGGTGTAAAGGATTTTTGGTTTTAAACTTAAGTTTACGCATAAGCTAAGCGCCACGAGTAACACTCACGATAAGCTAACACTTACACGCGTAAGGTTTTTCGACTAAGCATTGTGTTTACGCATAAGTTTACGGTTAACCTTTAGTTTACGCGTAAGTTGGGTTTTACGCATAAGGAATCCTACGCCTAAGCTTTCTACGCATAAGAATCCTACGCATAAGCACCAATTTCTATGCTTAATAACGAGTTTACTGAGTAAGATTTTGTGCAAAACTTTAAGCGGCTATAACTTTTGAACCAGAACTCCGTTTCGCCGATCTACCCATCAAAGCGACCGTGAACGAGGAGAATAAACCGCCAAATGAACTAGGGTCAACCTTCAAGTCCTAAAAGCGCTCCGAACGAAGTTATTGAGGTTTTAAGTTTTAGACCAAATTTTCACTACAACAACCGAGCTTAATCTTCATCAAACACAACTCCTTTATCGTTGAATCGATCCTACATCAACTTTATCATATCATACCTTCATCAATGGCAACTCAACAAGACATTCATGCGGTAGGTGCGAAAACCGTCCTCTATGTTGGAAAAAGGTGGTTATCTTCAATGGACAAGTCGTATCTTTGTGACACGGTAAATTTTCACTAAAATTTAAGCGATAATTAGTAATTTATTTTTCCTAAGCCTAAGTCATTAAGCATACACAAGCTTTGCACGATCATTTGAGTAGTTAACTCGCAAACGGTAAAAAGCGCATCACTTTTGCATTCATATCATTTTATGAATATTTTATTTTGTCTTATGATTTAAATTATAAGGCGAGAGGGTATCTCGTTTTCTCCGATGACCGACTTCGCAGCGTCATCGACACTATGATAAGGACTCGCTAAAACAATTAACCAATGCCCGCGACTTGGAATATTACAAAAATAAAATATTTCAGACACGTAACAATAAAATACCACGGATAAAAAGTTGTCAAACAATGATACTTTGGTCACAATACAATTTCGCGGGACACAAAAATAATGAACATACTATCACTTAAACAATAACTTGTATGAAACTCAAATACAATTGATGCCAAAATATAATGTATGTACAAGCATTTTCACAAAGTAACACCCTATGTATAATAATACATATATATACTTATACAAAAGTTATAAAAGAAAAACACTTATTAAAAATTGTGAAGATGACTCTTGTCCTCTCCTCTCACTCACGACAAAAACCAAACACAGACCAAGGAAGAGATATCAAGATATTCTTCTTCCTCCTCTAGACTTGCTATCCCACCTAGACCGAATCTTTCTAAAAGGAGATAAATCAACACCTTCATCCAACATACCCATCTCTCTCATACTCAAATCCATGTAAAACTTTGCTTCCCAAATCTCCCTTTGATGCGCCGCTACCTTCGAAGGAATCCAAGAAAGATCAAAGTAAATCACAAGAGAGAAGCAAAATCTTTCCACCAATCTATCTCTTATGTCCAAGATTCGTTGGGTTTTGGAAGTAAGCTATTTTTGGCTTCAAACAAAGCTTCAAGATGAAAAGAGGTGGTCAAAGGCTCCTCTCTTAACCTCTTCTTAAGCAACTCGAGTGACCAAAGGCACCCACAAATCAAATCTCAAACACACCACAAGAGTAATATTCTCAAGGTTATCAAGAAGTTGTTGGGTTTGCTCGGAATCGGTATAAGGGTTTGATTTGTGTGGGGTCCCTCGACTTGGCTTCATCAACGTTTTCACATCTCACTCTTGATAAGGTTCATGGTCTTTCTCTTCCTCATAGTTTCGTTGTAATATAAACATTGATAATGAAGTGTTAATTTGTGATGTCTTGTTTTTATTTGAGTTTGTAAGTTATGAATGTACAACTTTGCAATATGAGTATAAACTTGTCACTTTGAAACTTGATTTGGTCACTCTATTGTTAAAACGATTTTCTGTCGAGGTAAATGAGCCAAGAAAATGAGAGTTAAGTCTTATAAAAACTTAGTAATTTGACTATGTAACTAGGTACTCTCGATGTTATAATACTTGTGTTTTGATAAACAACTATGTCACTCCGGAATCTAAGTATGTCATTGACATTATGTGGGTTTGGTTTACTGTCGAGATAGGGACCGGATTGAGTAGTACTCAACCATTGTAGTTCTATCGTGTTAAGTTAACATGATTGGTCTCGACCCCATCACCATCATACTCGGCTTGTAAGCCTTTGTCTTAACTTCACCTTGTAATATGTATGCCGTGTGTAATCAAGAATTTGTCAATGCTAAAATGAAAGTATGGATGTCTTGTTTGAAAATTTGCTTCTGTCGAGAAATCGGAACCAAAGATTTTGAAAGTTACTCATTTGTAAAGTCTACTAGTAAACATGGTCTTGAAACTGGAAATTTGATCCTGAACGTGGCACTTGGCTTAGTAAGTCAAGCATCTTGAAACAAGTTTATCTTGTGACAATTGGTCATATACTTGTCGTTACCCTTGGTGCTAAGTTGTTCGGCTCGAATGTGAACCCATTTCGAGACCCATAGCACCCATCAGTCGAGCATGTAAACAAATAACTAGGAAGTTTAGTATCACGAAAATTTTTGATATCTTGGTTTAGATAGGTGTTCATCTTGATGTGAAACTAGTTTTATGTCCTCCTTTTGTTGGCCTAATTCTCATTCGTGAGTTTATAGTCAAGTCGGGTAGTCAAGATGTGTTTCAAGCACATTAGTCGTGGCGCCTGGTTATCTTTCCATTTTGTCAAAATTCTAGTTGTCCAATATCAATGTTGAAATGGAACTTTGTTTAATGGCAAACATCAAACCATAACAAAGTTTTCTAGTACAATCTTGCATTTTCGAAAAATGGTTTTGATATATTAACATGGGTCTAGTGCGTCTAAACTCTTGTCGAGAAATCTCGACATCATGACTCGGGATATGATCATGTTACATGTGATGAGAAGCTAGTGTAAAATATGTGAAACTTGTGATTATAACAACATTGTACAAAACCTCTCCTGTGTTACATTTGGGCCACAGCCCACGTGAACCCTCCAAAGAAATTCCCTAAAATGTCTTTGGGCCGAGCCATTCTATCAGGCTACATCTTGTCTCGGGCTTAAACCCAAAATCTTGTATTTCGAAAATGGGCCACAACCCATAAGTTATTTGAGCCAACAAAAATAAAACATGCAATGTAGATCGGAAGACAAATATAAAACTAAACTTGCACCGCGTATTTAAAATATTCTACTTAGATATATGCATATATATGTATCGACAATTAAACAAGTGTACAAATCTAAATACAAGGAACAAGTGTTTATCAACGTGACCTATCAAATATTTTTACGTCAAGATTTAATGTCAAATGCGTTCGAGTAAACATACTTATGTCAAGTAATTCACTAGCCAAAGTTAAAAATAGTAAGAACCCATTTCTTGTTAATCAATTTAAGACCACTACTTTATTTTATCACTTATTAAATCAATAGTCTTCAAATTTAACTCCAATGTTTTCTAAATACAATTAGAAAATAAATAGACTAATTATAATTTTGACAACACCATTTTGTGTCAACTTAAATAAGTATATATACATTTATATACTTACTAATGGAACATTTTAATTATTTGTTTTAAATCAAACTTTGGATTTTAAAACCATACTAATGTCAATATGAAAAGAGTATATATACATTCATATACTTACTAGTAAACCTCTTAAATTATTTTTACAAACTAAAGGTTGATTTTAACACCATTATATAAGAATAATATTAATTGCACCATTTTAAGTAAGCAATACTTAAAAACGATGAACTAAAACATTGCCCTCCTTATCTAGGTCGCGTGTCGGTGCTGTTTCACAACAATCACTAATCCCACATTTCGGATTGCACATTTGCTAAGGTGAGTTTCCTAGCCCCACTTTTACTTGATAAATTGTTTTATACATTTTGTGGTGAGAAATATGAAAAACATTTCATGGACCAAAACTAATACATGATTACTATTACGTGGTTTAGCCTAAGCCCTTATGTCCCTAGAGAATGCCCTTTTTCATGAACCGTCAATTCCCCATTGGGAAACGCGAATGTTATAAATAGATCTATTGAGGGTGACTCCTCCGTTCGGTTGGCCATGCTTAGGCCAAGGCGAAACGTATACCATGTCGAATCAAGTGTTGAGGACAAAACACTTGCTATGGGCCCCTATATTGTATGACATCTTTTAGCATACTAAACTGTCATAGTATCGGTTGCATGAACTTAGAGCTAACGTAATAGACATTCATACATATATCATTATATTCGTTGTAATGATTATATGCCTTTGCTTATGGTCCAAGCTTACTATTTTAATTTAAACCTATGAACTCACCACTTTTAGTGACCTTTTAGCATATTTTCTCGGTGTTTAAGATTTGTTCATGAAGGCAAGGCAAGAAGCGGATGTATGGTCGTAGTAGTATTAAAGAAGTGTTTTACACAAAATGATGTTTTACATTGGGACCACTAAATTAAATGGGATGTACCCATTTATTTAAATTATGTTGTAAGACGTTTTAAAACTATTTTATGAAATCAAGCGGAGTGTGTATTCCGTTCTTTATTACTTGTGTTATGATTCACCAATTTAGAACGCTCCCGAATAACACGTATGCTTCCGCTAAACAAATTTGGGGGTGTTACAGATTGGCATCAGAGCCTAAGTTATAGAGAACTATGTACATATAAACCCTAAACTATAACTACTTTTCACCAAAAACATCATACTACGACCGCCGATTACCGCTTGCCTTACTTGCCTTTTTACTTAAAATTTATTTAATAGGATTATATGTTTTATTTCCTATTTACTTATGCACTATTTCATATCCATCATGAGCATATTTTTCCACATACTTACACATATGCACCGTCTTGTCACAAACTATGCCTTCCCGGCCTTTCTCACGATGTTCGGAGGACATCCTACTAGCTCACTCACCGACCATCCGCCGACTTGCACACTTAGCCATCGATCCATACGTGCGAGCCACACTAGCGATCCGGCCGGCTATTGCACCTACTCCACTATACCTACCCCCACCACCACTCCATCACTCTGTTGATGCCGCGTGCAAAACCCCGCATGATTATGAGAGTACACGGATATCGAGGCGGTATTCATATGTGCTGCACTAGCTTCTCGGATGACCGCGGCGCTTACATGGGTCCTTCTACTACTTGAGTCACCGACACCATCACCCACCGAGTCACCACCTCATCGGAGACTCGGAGATCTCCGATTCCTACTCGGAGGAAGACCGGAAGAAGATCAGGAAGAGGATCTGAGGAGGAACTACGAGCCTATACTGGGCGAGTGTCTCTGGACATGTTAGCATAGCGGCGAGATATGATTACAGTGCGGAGATTGTCCGAGTATCTGAGGAGTTAGGGCGAGCTCGGGATGGCTCGAGATTGGCGATGACATGGATATTGATGCACCATTTGGATTAGGCAGAGAGCCGCTTTTCTCCAGATCGGGAGGAGAGTAGTGAGGTTGATTGGAGAGATATTGATTGCTTGATCGATTCGGTACCACATATCACTAGTCCAGAGCTATAGTCCGTCATCATCTTCGTTTGTACCATCTGCGGCGGACATGGGCGCCTGAGCGCACCACTAAACGACTTGAGACCATTGAGGAAGCTGCACCGGTTGAGGCTGAGGCCGAGCGGACTGTCGGGATCTCCGGATGGTGATCCGACCCTCATTGAGAGGATATTTATCCGGTTGGACTCTCGGGAGACTCGCTGAGTCCATTCGATCGACTAGAGAGGATCGATCCAACACGCTTGCAAGCTTGCGGCGCGTGTTGAGGGTTTAGACCGAGTTACGGACCTATTGTATGAGAGTGTGGAGCTCGAGAGACACGAGAGGATGTGAATGGGTTTTAGGGTTGAGACTCGGGTTGAGGGCGGAGAGTTGGACAGCAGTCTGAGCCTTGGGTAGAGGTCGGGCTCGGATACACGGACGACTAGAGGAGCTAGAGGCGTCGGTGGATTTCTAGAGATCTTGTCGAGAGAGGATGGCGGAGGACTCTTTGGTTTAGAGTCTATGTTGGCATCACGGATGAGGCGTCGCGAGTTTGGAGGATATCACGTGAGAGTTAGTTGCTACCATCGGCGACTACATTATCGGCGTGGACATCCTTAGATCCTATTACATGATGTATTACACTAAAGCGAACTATAACGATTAGTGTTAGTTATTATTCTCGTATTTGGTTGTATTTCCATTGTATTTCCGTTGTATTTCGGTTGTATTCGGTGGTATCTCATCATGTACCGTAGGAACCTTGTGGCGAAATTCTATCTATGTCAAACTTATTTCCTACCCAATTGTCTTTACTTTTATAGATTGCACATATGATCTACCTACGATAACCACACTATTACGTGGCACTTACCTTGTCTAAAGGTCATATATCTTATCACCTTTCTTACTACTGAAATGCCGCCAAAGCGAAGATCAAAATGTACCAACCACAGGTGGAGCCTCCAATGCTCCAATTCGTGAGAGTCACTGCAACCAAGCCGCAAATCTTGCTATTCCAAAGCAGTCACACACGATCGATCGCCAGAGACACTACTCCTGCTAGGGCTACTCCAATCCAACCTATCATGAATCAAGCCATGATCGACCAACTAGTCAATGAGCGGTGCGCCGCTTTGGCCAAGAAACCACTCGTCTACTAATCTTTGGAACTTCAAGACCACCCACTCACAACCGCACTTTACTTACCAAGACTTTCGTAAAACCATGGTTGGAAGCTTGGTGGAACCGAAGGGGCTGTCGGTCGACTAGATGGATCGAAAAGCTCGAGGCGTGTTCCGAATCGCAATTGTGAAGAAGAGTCTAAGGTTAAGTATGCATCATTTACTTTCACGGATCTTTGCTTTGACTGGTGGAACAATTTCTGAAATCCGCTAGTATCGATGTTGCCTATGCCATGCCATGGGAGAACTTCAAGGAAATGGTACTTGAATCTTGTCCTCGTAATGAGATCGAAGCTCGAACATGAGTTTGGAACCTCAAGGTTCAAGGCACCAATATGGTCGCTTATAATCGGCGATTTCAAGAACTAGCCTTATTGTGTCTGAAATGGTTCCCCGAGACCGATTGTTGGAGAGATACATCGGAGGGCCCCAACCTATCAAGGGCAATGTAACCACTTCTAAGGCTGCTGATCTTCATGAAACCATCGAAGTAGCCAACAAACTCATGGACCAAGTGATTGAGGACTCCATGGACAAAGTGGTTGGCAATAAAAGGAAATGGGATGACCATTCTCAAGGTTACAACAACTATGAATATCGTGGCAACAACGGTAGAAACAACCGCAACAATCAAAACAAGAGGCAAAATGTTGCTAGAGCTTATGCGATAAATGTCGGGAAAGAAAACCGTACTCGTGGGGCGCACCATTGTGTAATCGATGCACTTTGCATCACAAGGCGATGTACCAGTCAAGTCGCCGTAATTTTCGGAAGATCGGACACTTAACGAGGCTGCGGTCCAAATCATTGGCGGCAGTTCAAGCGGCTCAACTCGGGACCCAAAAGCTAATGTAACTTGCTTTGGTTGTGGTGAAAAAGGGCATTATAAGAATGAATGCCGAAGACCGTAAACCAAGGCCATGGAGGAAATCAAGGAAAGCGAGGAAATCCGAGGAAGCCATGGGAATGGCGGATTCGAGGAAATGTTGGACAAGCGAGCAATCGTGGAAATGGAGAAGGAGCTCGTGGGAGAGTCTATCTTAGTAACCAAAGTGGAAGCTCGGGAAGATCCGAATGTTGTGACGGGTGCGCTCCTTATAAATAACCGTTATGCATCCATATTGTTTGATACGGAGCCGATAGGAGTTTTGTTTCTAATACATTTAGTCCACTACTCGATATTGCCCCAACCGCATTAGGAAATGCATACAACGTGGAACTAGCTAACGGTAACATAGAAAGGGTAGATACCATCATAAGAGGTTGCACCCTTAACTCCGTTAAACCACCCATTCAATATCGATTTGATACTAGTAGCATTGGGTAGTTTCGATGTTATTGTCGGAATGGATTGGTTAGCAAAATATCATGCCGCCATCATTTGCGATGAGAAACTCGTTCGAATACCCTATGGAGAAGAAGTCCTAACAATAGAAGGAGAGCGAAATGGAAGAAAGCGCTTCAAGGCGCATGTCATTTCACTGTACCAAGGTGTTAAAGTGTATCGAGGAAGGATGTCATATCTTCCTAGCACAAGTCACGGAAAGGACAAAAAGAAGGGAAGAAAAGCGTCCGGAGGACGTGCCGATAGTAAAAGAATTCCACAAGTCTTTCGAAGACTTGCCGGGACTCCACCGATCAGACAAATTGAATTTCGGATCGATTTAGTGCACGGTGCCGCACGGTGGCAAGAGCACCTTATCGATTAGCTCAACGGAACTTCGTGGAGTTATCAAACCGGTTGTCGGAACTTGCGGAAAAAGGTTCATTAGACCAAGCTCATCACCACAGGGAGCACCGGTCCTGATTCGTCAAGAAGAAAAGCGGAACCTTGGGATGTGCATCGACTATCGTGAGTTGAATAAACTAACCATTAAGAACCGTTACCCACTCCCGAGGATCGATGACTTATTCGATCAAGCGCAAGGTTCGAGTGTTTATTCAAAATCGATTTAAGGTCCGGATACCATCAACTAAGAGTTCGAGAAGAAGATATTCCCAAAACCGCCTTGAACTCGTTATGGGCATTACGAGTTCCAAGTCATGCCTTTTGGGTTAACCAACGCGCCAGCTGTGTTCATGGACCTCATGAACCGAGTGTGTAAACCCTACTTGGATAAATTTGTGATCATATTCATTGACGATATCCTAATTTATTCCAAGAGTGTGAAAGAACACGAAGAGCACCTTAGATTAATCTTGGAATTGTTGAAGAAGGAAGAACTGTATGCGAAATTCTCGAAGTGTGAGTTGTGGATACCCACTGTGCAATTCTTAGGTCACGTAATCGACAGTGAGGGCATACATGTAGACCCCGCTAAGATCGAGTCAATAAAGGATTGGGCGACACCCACAACTCCTACTGAAATACGCCAATTCTTAGGACTCATTGGATACTACGAGAAGATTTATTGAGGGTTTCTCAAAGATTGCCAAATCTTTAACCAAGCTAACCGAGCGCCAAGTTTGACTGGGAGAAAAAAGAAGAAGCTTTTCAACTCCTTAAAGAAAAGTTGTGTAGTGCACTGTTACGGCCTTACACGAAGGTAGTGAAGACTTTGTTGTTTATTGCGACGCTTCACACAAAGGGCTTGGGCGGTATTAATGCAAAGAGAAGGTGATAGCATCGCCTCGCCAATTGAAGACTCACGAGAAGAACTACACGACCACGATTTGGAGTTAGGAGCGGTTGTGTTCGCTTTTCGAATTTGGAACACTACTTGTATGGCACAAAGTGTGTCGTATACACCGATCACAAAAGCCTACAACACATTACGGATCGAAGAACTAAACATGAGGCAGTAGCGATGGTTGGAATTACTCGGTGATTATATTGCGAGATTCGTTACCATCGGGTAAAGCGAATGTAGTGGTGATGCTCTCGGTGGGAAAGAAGCGACCAAAACCTCTTAGAGTCGGATCCTTGGGTATGACAATTTGTTCACCTCTCCCAACCAAGATTCTTGAGGCTCGATTGGAAGCACTCAAAGAGGAAAATCGTCCGAATGAGAACCTACGGAATGCGAGAAAGTGATAATGGATTCGTGAAAGGTCGGATGGAACTTTGTGTTTCAAAGAGCGAAGTTGGATACCACTCTCGGAGGAATTCGTGACATTATTATGCATGAATCCCACAAGTCTAAATACTCCATCCACCCGGATCCGACAAAATGTACCTTGATTTGAAGAAATTGTCTTGGTGGCCTAACATGAAAGCCGACATTGCAACATATGTCAGCCAGTGTCTAACTTGTTCAAAGGTTAAAGCTGAACATCAGAGACCCTCAGGCCTACTAGTACAACCCGAAATCCCCGAGTGGAAATGGGAACGTATAACAATGGAATTTATCACTAAGTTACCTAAAACCTCTAAAGGCTACGACACTATTTGGGTAATAGTTGACCGTCTCACCAAGTCAGCACATTTCCTACCGATGAAAGAGAGTGAGGGGATGGAAAAAATTGCACAACTATACCTGAAGGAAATCATCGCACGCCATGGTGTACCAATTTCCATCATTTCAGACAGAGATAGCCGTTTCACTTCAAACACTTCAAGATGCTTTAGGGTCTAACCTCGATATGAGCACCGCTTACCATCCTCACCGATGGGCGGGCGAGAGCGATCCAAACACTAGAGGATATGCTAAGAGCATGTGTGATAGACTTTGGAAATGGTGGGATAAGCACTTGCCCTAGGCGAGTTTTCTTACAATACGACTATCACACAGTATCAAAGCCGCACCATATGAAGCACTCTATGGTCGGAAATGTAGATCACACATGTCTTTGGGCGAAGTTGAGAAAGTCAACTTCTGGTCCGGAGTTAATCAAGAAACTATCGAGAAGATTGTACAAATCAAAAGCCGACTACAAGCGGCTCGTGACCGTCAAAAGAGCTACGCGGATAAAGGAGGAAACCACTTGAGTTCAGTGGGAGATAAAGTTATGCTCAAAGTTGCGCCGTGGAAGGCGTGATCCGTTTTGAAAGCGTGGAAAGTTAAATCCTCGTTATATTGGACCTTTCAAAATTCTTGATAGAATCGGACCGGTAGCATACCGCCTTGAATTACTACAAGAACTCACTCACATGCTGGCGTGTTTCACGTGTGCAACTTAAAAATGCCTTTCGGCGAAACTCTTGCCATTCCTTTGGAAGAAATCCAAGTTGACGAAAGATTGAATTTTGTCGAGGAACCCATTGAAATTATGGATAGAAATCAAACGGCTTAAGCAAAGCCGCATCCCGATCGTCAAAGTCCGTTGGAACTCTCAAAGAGGTCGAATACACGTGGGGCGTGAATACCAATTCAAGCGCAAATACCCGCACCTTTCTCTACTTCACCAAGTAATCCTAAGCGAAAACCGAGGACGGTTTTCTCTCCAAGCGGGAAGGATGTGACACACGTAAATTTTCACTAAAATTTAGCGATAATTAGTAATTTTTTTTCTAAGCCTAAGTCATTAAGCATACACAAGCTTTGCACGATCATTTGAGTAGTTAACTCGCATACGGTGAATAACGCATCACTTTTGCATTCATATCATTTTATGAATATTTCATTTTGTCTTATGATTTAAATTATAAGGCGAGAGGTATCTCGTTTTCTCCGGTGACCACCATCGCACGCAGCGTCTGACACTATGATAAGGACTCGCTAAAACAATTAACCAATGCCCGCGACTTGGAATATTACAAAATAAAATATTTGGACACGTAACAATAAAATACCACGGATAAAAGTTTTCAAACAATGATACTTTGGTCACAATACAATTTCGCGGGACACAAAAATAATGAACATACTATCACTTAAACAATAACTTGTATGAAACTCAAATACAATTGATGCCAAAATATAATGTATGTACAAGCATTTTCACAAAGTAACACCCTATGTATAATAATACATATATACTTATACAAAAGTTATAAAAGAAAACACTTATTAAAAGCTGTGAAGATGACTCTTGTCCTCTCCTCTCACTCACGACAAAAACCAAACCTGAGACCAAGGAAGAGATATCAAGATATTCTTCTTCCTCCTCTAGACTGCTATCCCACCTAGACCGAATCTTTCTAAAGGAGATAAATCAACACCTTCATCCAACATACCCATCTCTCTCATACTCAAATCCATGTAAAACTTTGCTTCCCAAATCTCCTTTGATCGCGCTACCTTGAAGGAATCCAAGAAAGATCAAAGTAAATCACAAGAGAAGCAAAATCTTTCCACCAATCTATCTCTTATGTCCAAGATTCGTTGGGTTTTGGAAGTAAGCTATTTTGGCTTCAAACAAAGCTTCAAGATGAAAGAGGTGGTCAAAGGCTCCTCTCTTAACCTCTTCTTAAGCAACTCGGTGACCAAAGGCACCCACAAATCAAATCTCAAACACACCACAAGAGTAATATTCTCAAGGTTATCAAGAAGTTGTTGGGTTTGGTCGGAATCGGTATAAGGGTTTGATTTGTGTGGGGTCCTCGACTTGGCTTAATCAACGTTTTCATCTCACTCTTGATAAGGTTCATGGTCTTTCTCTTCCTCATAGTTTCGTTGTAATATAAACATTGATAATGAAGTGTTAATTTGTGATGTCTTGTTTTATTTGAGTTTGTAAGTTATGAATGTACAACTTTGCAATATGAGTATAAACTTGTCACTTTGAAACTTGATTTGGTCACTCTATTGTTAAAGCGATTTTCATCGAGGTAAATGAGCCAAGAAAATGAGAGTTAAGTCTTATAAAAACTTAGTAATTTGACTATGTAACTAGGTACTCTCGATGTTATAATACTTGTGTTTTGATAAACAACTATGTCACCCGTAATCTAAGTATGTCATTGACATTATGTGGGTTTGGTTTCTTGTCGAGATAGGGACGGATTGAGTAGTACTCAACCATTGTAGTTCTATCGTGTTAAGTTAACATGATTGGTCTCGACCCATCACCATCATACTAAACATAAGCCTTTGTCTTAACTTCACCTTGTAATATGTATGCGTGTGTAATCAAGAATTTGTCAATGCTAAAATGAAAGTATGGATGTCTTGTTTGAAAATTTATACAATAGAAGCGGAACCAAAGATTTTGAAAGTTACTCATTTGTAAAGTCTACTAGTAAACATGGTCTTGGCCGAAATTTGATCCTGAGCGTGGCACTTGGCTTAGTAAGTCAAGCATCTTGAAACAAGTTTATCTTGTGATAATTGGTCATATACTTTTCGTTACCCTTGGTGCTAAGTTGTTCGGCTCGAATGTGAACCCATTTCGAGACCCATAGCACCCATCAGTCGAGCATGTAAACAAATAACTAGGAAGTTTAGTATCACGAAAATTTTTGATATCTTGGTTTAGATAGGTGTTCATCTTGATGTGAAACTAGTTTTATGTCCTCCTTTTGTTGGCCTAATTCTCATTCATGAGGTTATAGTCAAGTCGGGTAGTCAAGATGTGTTTCAAGCACATTAGTCGTGGCGCTGGTTATCTTTCCATTTGTCAAAATTCTAGTTGTCCAATATCAATGTTGAAATGGAACTTTGTTTAATGGCAAACATCAAACCATAACAAAGTTTTCTAGTACAATCTTGCATTTTGAAAAATGGTTTGATATATTAACATGGGTCTAGTGCGTCTAAACTCTTGTCGAGAAATCTCGACATCATGACTCGGGATATGATCATGTTACATGTGATGAGAAGCTAGTGTAAAATATGTGAAACTTGTGATTATAACAACTTTGTACAAATCTCTCACAGTGTTACATTTGGGCCATGACCCGTGAACCCTCAAAGAAATTCCCTAAAATGTCTTTGGGCGAGCCATTCTATCGAGGCTACATCTTGTCTCGGGCTTAAACCCAAAATCTTGTATTTCGAAAATGGGCCTGACCATAAGTTATTGAGCCAACAAAATAAAACATGCAATGTAGATCGGAAGACAAATATAAAACTAAACTTGCACAGCGTATTTAAAATATTCTACTTAGATATATGCATATATGTATCGACAATTAAACAAGTGTACAAATCTAAATACAAGGAACAAGTGTTTATCAACGTGACCTATCAAATATTTTACGTCAAGATTTAATGTCAAATGCGTTCGAGTAAACATACTTATGTCAAGTAATTCACTAGCCAAAGTTAAAAATAGTAAGAACCCATTTCTTGTTAATCAATTTAAGACCACTACTTTATTTTATCACTTATTAAATCAATAGTCTTCAAATTTAACTCCAATGTTTTCTAAATACAATTAGAAAATAAATAGACTAATTATAATTTTGACAACACCATTTTGTGTCAACTTAAATAAGTATATATACATTTATATACTTACTAATGGAACATTTTAATTATTTGTTTTAAATCAAACTTTGGATTTTAAAACCATACTAATGTCAATATGAAAAGAGTATATATACATTCATATACTTACTAGTAAACCTCTTAAATTATTTTTACAAACTAAAGGTTGATTTTAACACCATTATATAAGAATAATATTAATTGCACCATTTAAGTAAGCAATACTTAAAATGATGAACTAAAACATTGCCCTCCTTATCTAGGTCGCGTGTCGGTCTTTGTTTCACAACAATCACAAATCCACATTTCGGATTGCACATTTGCTTAGGTGAGTTTCCTAGCCCACTTTTACTTGATAAATTGTTTTATACATTTTGGGGTGAGAAATATGAAAACATTTCATGGACCAAAACTAATACATGATTACTATTACGTGGTTTAGCCTAAGCCCTTATGTCCCTAGAGAATGCCCTTTTTCATGAATCGTCAATTCCCCATTGGGAAAGCGAATGTTATAAATAGATCTATTGAGGGTGACTCCTCGTTCGGTTGGCCATGCTTAGGCCAAGGCGCGTATACCATGTCGAGAATCAAGTGTTGAGGACAAAACACTTGCTATGGGCCCTATATTGTATGACATCTTTTAGCATCTGAAGCTGTCGTAGTATCGGTTGCATGAACTTAGAGCTAACGTAATAGACATTCGTACATATATCATTATATTCGTTGTAATGATTATATGCCTTGCTTATGGTCCAAGCTTACTATTTTAATTTAAACCTATGAACTCACCGACTTTTAGGCGACCTTTTAGTATATTTTCTCGGTGTTTAAGATTTGTTCATGAAGGCAAGGCAAGAAGCGGATGTATGGTCGTAGTAGTATTAAAGAAGTGTTTTACACAAAAATGATGTTTTACATTGGGACCGCTAAATTAAATGGGATGTACCCATTTATTTAAATTATGTTGTAAGGCGTTTTAAAACTATTTTATGAAATCAAGCGGTGTGTATTCCGTTCTTTATTACTTGTGTTATGATTCACCAATTAAAGTAACGCTCCCGAATAACACGTATGCTTCATTAAACAAATTTGGGGTGTGATACGTCTTTGAAACACTGATCAAGCTACCTCACACAAGCTAGCCACTTGTGAATGGCTAACCGTAGAAGCTTAAAGCGCTTAAAACACAAATACAATGAAGTCACGGAGAATATAATGAATTCAGGTGTCGTTAAGTCCACCGGAGACTCGATGGTGTGTAAACACTAATTCAGATGATAGAATGATCACTAAGGATAGTGATCGATAAAGGGTTTGATTGGAAATTACACTCTTGATTGATTGGAATGTATTTGGACACGTAATTGGAAAACACAACAATCGGGCACAACAAACGTAAATCGTGCGTTTAAAACCACGTATCTGCACAAAATAAAAAGTGAAATCTAAGAAATAAAAGACCTAAAAATATGAAAATAACATTTTGGAATCCTAAAATAAAAGAAAATTATTAGAAAAGAAAATTATTTTATAACTATTTATTTAATTATTATTAATTAAAAACTATTTTAACTATTTAATAATTACTCTAAAATAGAAGAAAATACAAAATAAGGCTAGAAAAATAAAATTATGATTGAGAAAATCTAAAATATTATAAAACTAATTTTAAAACTAAAATATATTTTTCACACTTTTTATCTAATTATTACTAATTAATTATTATTTAAAATACACTTAAATACTAGAAAATATAAAATAAACCTGGAAAATGAAATTTCAACTTAGAAAAATCTAAAATATGATAAACTAATTTTAAAACTAAAAGATATTTTTATGCTTTTAATTATTTATTACTAATTATTTAATACTTTTAACTATTTAAAATTCTAATAAATACTAAAAGATTAGGAAAATTATGAAACTTTTCTAAAAATAACTTAAGGTGAAAACTAAGAAAAGTATAAAAACAAGATTTGCTTATTAATAAGATGAAAAGAAAAATAAAAAGCTAAAAATATTAAATAAACACTATCATTGATTTTAAATTGATGTTTTTCTGGATTTTCTTTTTGAAAACTACTTAAATACTAAAAATATGAAACTTTTACAAAGATAAAATTTTACAAATCACAAATAAGCAGTTTGAGAAGCTTATTATCCAACAGTAGGCTTATGAGCTTATTTTGGTGAAATAAGCTCAAACAAGCTTTCTAGCTGAAACAGAAGCTCAAACAAGATGCAAACCAGCTAGATGAAATGAAATGAAACTAAAAAGAACAATTACAAATATTGATAAGCTATTCAAAAGACAAAAAGCACTTATGTCAAACTGATGAGCTAAACAGAAATGGGACAAAGTTAGAGCTTATTGCAGCCCTAGCAAACAAGCTAGAAAATGAAAAAGTAAACTTGGAACCTCAAGAGGGCTAGGTCAGCTATCCAAAGAACCAAAGATCACAAGATTTGAGCAACTAATAAGCTCTATGTGAGCTTATCAATTTGGACCACCTGGCTGTGCACGAGGCACCACCGGTCAAGGTATCAAAAGAAACCAGAAAATAAGCACTTAGAAAGCTGATTAAAGGAAAGCTAGTATTTTTATAATTTTGCTTAGCAACTAAACTTTGATATTCCAAGAGCTTATATCCTAAATCTTGATAATAAACACACAGTGAAATCCTAAAGTTTATTCAAAAACGACCCAATGAAAATTTTGACTTTTTATCAAAACCAACAGAGTTGACTAATATGAACTTTGATTCACTACTACTCACTGATTTTGTTGTTTTAAGGTATATTAAGACTATTTTGATCAATGATAACAACTTTTAAACACAAAATGATGACCATGAATCATTAAAACCCAACGGATGGACAAGAAAGATTTGATCAATTGAGATTTTGACTTTTAAGCTTATGAGCACTAGTTTTCTTGGTGAGATGAGTTTATAGACACTTATGTGACCTGAACAAGGAATAATATTGTCTAAAACACTCTTGACCACAGATAAACAAGCTAAAGCAAACACCCCTTTATGAAACTGTTTGGAAGATTTTCAAAGCTAAACACAAATTACAACCATGAAACTGATTACAGACATCATAGTATCACTTATTAGGACTAATGAAGCCTTAAACAACAACCATAACAACTTTAAACTAAGAAATGACCATAATGAACTTTTGACTGTAAAACTAAATTTTTATAAACTACAAGTTAAAAAGAACAACCAACTGATTTTAATGATCAAATACACTTAACTAAGACTAATTAACACAAAGAAGCAGATTCAAGCTATTGAACAACTACCACGATGAAATGCAAAAGTGAATAAAAAGGCTTACAAAGGCTTCCAAGCTGGCGAGAACAAGGACCAATTATTACCCTATTAGCTTACCACTAAGCAACCCAAGGCCATCCATAATCTACCCCGCTCCAAATTTGTGTACATCACTTCCATAGGATTTTGATTTTTCAACTATTTAATTTGTATTTTTGGTGATTTTCTATTTTTGCTTCTAAACTGTCTTTTTTAAGGTTTCTAAAAGCTTGAATAAGCTTTCTAGGAGCTTATGTGATCTATTTCAGTCCATACAAACATCTACAAACAATATTTAATCATTCATGAGATTTTCAAAATAAGGAACATTTGCATAATATGAAATATAACTTGATACTGGAAATAAGGTTTCACAAAAGCTTAATTATGTAATAACAACTTGAAATACAGAGTTAAATAAGCTAAAACATACACTGAGTTTAAAAATAAGCTAAAACGACTTAAGAAAATGGAAATTATTCTAGATAGCTTCATACAATGCATCTCAGCTCCTCTTTATAGACTTTTATGTCTCCTTGATGACCTCGATTGTTTCCACCACTGACTGAGCCATTGGATTGGCTAAAACCATCATATCCGTCAAGTGGATTTTGGCGCCAAATATTTCTTGGCGTGTTTGATCAATAAATGGAGTGGTTTCAATCGATTAAGAGACTTTGGGTGTTAGTGGAGGTGGAGGGACAAGGTAAGGGGTGTTGAAAAGATGGAAAACCATGACCGGTATTGGGATTCGGTGTTTGTGAGGACGATGTACGATGAACGGGTATTTGACGCGTTTGACTAATTTTGATGGGAGTATTAAAAGCGCTGGAGGTTAAAATTGATTATATTTGGGTCAAAATGGATGGTGGGGCTCGAGGTTAAAGGTTCATGGTCCAAGGTCATGTGGATTGGGCTTGGATAATATGTTGGGCGGTGATTGCATATTGGATTTTGACTTGGTATTGGATCCGTTTGGTTTAGTATACACAAGGACTAAAATTGCAATTTATCCAAACTCGAAGGACTGATCTTGCCAACTTTCCAAACTTATCACAAGGACCAAACTTGACAAACATTGATAGTACAAGGACCCTTTTTGCATAAAATTCCATTTTAAAATATCCAAGGACCAATTTTGCAATATTTCAAACTTTAGGGACCTTTTCCGCCATTTGACCAAAAAACTCAATCAAGGACCATTTTAACAACTTAGAATATTTCAGGACCTTGAATGACAAAACTTCATATTTTTGAATTCGAGGACTAGATTTGACAACTTTTAAAACTTGAGGGACTAAAGCGCCAATTTTGCAAACTTGAATCATTTTTCATCGATTTTGATCTTTTGCATTTAAAACACATAAAACAACGATTTGTGATATTTTGATCATTTTGATGTGTTTCGAGTGTTTTCGGATGATTTTGTAGTTTCGATTGTACAAAATGATGAGTATTTAGACACCCATCAATCCCATTACTAAGATATTGCTAGTCCCTAGCAATGTTTTAGATCTTTAATGGATTTAAAACTCTTTACCAAAAGCCATTACTTACGGAGTAGCCAATTGTTTCGAGTTCAAGTAAGAACCTTGGTACAACGATAACCAAATGATTTTGAGCAAATCATAAGTCAGAACGGATTTGATTTGTCTTTACCGAAGCCGTTTGCTCTGGACTAGCCAACTCTTAGATAAATTATCGAATTATCTTTGGTGGTGATTACCAATTATGGTTTTTCCTTCGCCTTTACCACAAGCCATAATCTTGCGGGCTAGCCAACTCTTTACTTTTAGGATATGGCGAGTTGAATACCATACAATTTTGGGCAAATTGCAAGCCATAAACGGTTTGATATATCTTTACCAAGAGCCGTTTGCTCTGGATTAGCCAATCCTTTAGTTTATTAGACAAAGCGGATCGATAACCAAATGAGTAAGTGTAAAACACTTACTCCAAAAAAATTTTGGCCAAAAGCGGGAATTGGGTGGATAATACATGAAATTCGTGAGAATTCCCCACACTTAGAAATGAATATTGCCCTCAATATTCAAAGTCCGCGTGTTATGCGAAACAAAGAACGAAAAGGGAAATACTACGGCCATTATTTAGAAAGATTTTTTTTTTTTTTTTTTTTTTTCACACAAAGATTTTATATACAATAGTGTGGGGCAACTCCCCACACTAGGGTGGTAGAATAGAAAGAAGATGAAATATGGGTGAAAACCCATATGGTGTGTGCTAATGTTTTTGATTCGAGTCATTAGCTTGACTCAATCCCCGCATTCATTGGTTCATGGGGAAAGTTTGTAAATCCGGAACAACCACAGGAGGAATGTCCTCTCCAAAGTAATGCTTCACTCGATGACCATTCACTTTAAAATTAGGACCATCGGGTTGAGATAACTCAATGGTGCCGTAAGGATAAACCTTAGCAATGGTGAATGGACCAGACCAACGGGATTTTAGCTTCCCCGAGAAAATCTTCAATCTTGAATTGAAGAGAAGGACTCGATCACCAACGTTGAGAACGCGGTTCTTGATTTTAGAGTCATGAATCTTCTTTGTCTTTTGTTTATAGATCAAAGAGTTCTCGTATGCTTGATCACGAAGTTCATTTAATTCATTCATTTGAACTTTTCGTGATCACCGGTGTCTGAATATCGAAATTTGCATGCTTCAAGGCCCGATAAGCCTTGTGCTCTAGCTCAATCGGAAGATGACATGCCTTTCCGTACACTAGCTTGTATGGAGTACACCCGATGGGTGTTTTGAAAACTGTCACGGAAGGCCCAGTGCGTCATCCGGTTTATCCGACCGGGATGCACGATTTTCGCCTCTTGTCCTTTCAAGAATTCTTTTATACCATGGTTGGAGACTTCCACCGCCCACTTGTTTGGGGGTGGTATGCGATGAGAGACGGTGGGTAACACCATACTTTTGCATGACACGATCAAATTGGTCGTTGCAAAAATGTGTACCACGATCATCGATTATCGCTCTCGGAGTTCCAAACACGGCAAAAGAGATTTCAAAACTTCACAACAACTCGGGCATCATTGGTAGGTAAAGCTTTGCTTCAACCCATTTTGACAGATAGTCAACGACCACGAGTATGTATTTGTTTCCTCTAGAAGATGGAAATGGCCCCATAAAGTCAATACCCCGGATGTCAAATATCTCACAAAATTGAATGGCATTTTGCGGCATTTCATTTCTTTGAGATATATTACCATGACGTTGACAAGCGCCACAAGCTTTGACAAATCGTGGGCATCCTTATAGATTGTGGGCCAATAAAACCGGAATCAAACACCTTTTTGGCGGTATAGTTTGGACTATGATGGCCCCGGTGGGTCCGGCATGGCAAGTTGTGAGAATGTCAATAGCTTCACGTCCATAAACACACCGTCGGATGACTTGATCCGCACAGATTTTGAACAAGTAGGGGTCGTCCCGAAATAATGTTTAACATCTTTGAAGAATTTGTTCTTCATTGGGTCGACATCCCTTTCATAATGAAGTTACCCGCATGATAATTTGCGGTCAGAAACCATGGGGTGAAGAGTTTCCACGAAAAGAAACCGCATTGAGTGTCTCGAGAGGAAATGTTTCATTTATTTCCTTTTCTCGAAAACATCTTGGTGAGGGTTTTCTAATGCAGACGGATGATCGACTAGATTCTCGACTCCTTTTTTATCACGTATGATGATATCAAATTCTTGTAGGAGGAGAATCCAGCAGAGCAATCTCGGCTTTGCATCTTGTTTTGCAAAGAGATATTTGAGGCCGAGTGATCCGTATACACCACGATTTGGTCAAGATTAAGTATGGCGAAACTTCTCAAATGCATACACCACGGCTAATAACTCTTTTACGTGGTGGTGTAATGAGTTTGAGCTTCATCATAGTTTTACTCGCGTGGTGGATAGGTGAAAATGCTTGTTTCTGCGTTGCCCTAAGACTGCACCGATAGCAAAATCACTTGCATCGCACATGAGCTCAAAGGTAAATCGATCGG
The DNA here is from genome assembly GCA_022545495.1 of Chrysanthemum lavandulifolium. Classification (NCBI taxonomy): domain Eukaryota; kingdom Viridiplantae; phylum Streptophyta; class Magnoliopsida; order Asterales; family Asteraceae; genus Chrysanthemum; species Chrysanthemum lavandulifolium. The sequence continues at coordinate 112,339,673 of CM040239.1, read as the reverse complement.
GAGCAGCGAGAATGGGTGTGATGAAGCTTTTTCTTCAATGTTTCAAAAGCTTTTATGCACTCGGGTGAGAAGATAAAAGGAGCATCCTTTTCAAGAAGATGGGTCATAGGTAGGGCGATTTTAGAAAAATCTTGTATGAATCTCGATAGAAACCGCATGACCTAAAAACTCCTAATACCTTTGACGGTAGTGGGATGAGGTAATTTAGCAATAACATCTACTTTTGCTCTATCTACCTCAATCCCATTTTTGAAATCTTATGGCCAAGGACTATGCCTTCTTTGACCATAAAGTGGCTTTTCTCAGTTTAGACAAAGATTGGTGTCTTCACACCGTTTGAGCATTTTATCTAAATGGGAGAGAATGTTTGAAACGAATCCCCAATGACCGAGAAGTCATCCATAAACACCTCCATTGTTTCCCGATCATGTCGTGGAAAATGGCCATCATACATCGTTGGAGCGTGCGGGAGCATTACATAAGCCAAAAGGCATACGTTTGTAGGCAAAAGTTCCGTATGGACGGGTGAATGTTGTCTTCTCTTGATCCGTGGATCAATAGGGATCTGAAAGTAACCCGAGAAACCATCAAGGAAACAATAGTATTCATTCCTCGCTAATCTCTCAAGCATTTGGTCCATGAAGGGTAGAGGAAAATGGTCTTTACGGTGGCGTCATTTAACTTACGATAGTCAATACACACACGCCATCCGTAACCAATCGAGTTGGAATTAACTCGTTATCTTCATTGTGACAACAATAATGCCACCCTTTTTGAACACAATGAATGGGGTGACCCAAGGACTATCTCGAGATCGGGTAAATCAATCCCGCATCAAGAAGTTTGATAACCTCCTGCTTGATAACATCATGGATTTTTGGATTCACTGACTTGACTCGATGTTGAACTGATTTGGTTTAAAGTCATCCTCCATCAAGATTTTATGAGTACAAAACTCGTGGTTGATACCCTTAATGTCGGAGAGTTTCCAAGCAATTGCTTGCTTGTGTGACTTCAAGACCTTTATGAGAGCAATTTTTCATCTTTACTCAAATCTCAATAGAAATAATGACGGTAATTTATTATCACCTTCTAGAAATGCATACTCGAGATGAGGCGATGTTAAGTCCTTAAGCTCAACCTCGTGAAAATCTTCGCATATGATGTTTATAAAAGATCTCAACCGACTTGACTTCCTTGTTATGTAAATTGGGGTGAGACTATCGATCGGGGGAGGAAATATTTGATGGATTTTTGGACTCGTCTCGATGTTGAACTGACTCGTTTGTCCGTTTGGTTTAAAGTCATCCTCCATCAAGATTTTATGAGATTGATACTTAATGTCGGAGAGTTTCCAAGCAACTGACTTCAAGATGAGAATATCTCCAAATCTAGAAATAATGACGGGATTAGAAATGCATACTCAGTTTTGATTAACTTCTTGTTATGAAGCTCGGGAGGGAGAGGAGGAGAAGTGTCGGTGGATTTAACAACTTTCTAACGAGAAGAATATCCTGAATCACGAATTGAATCACTAGAGTGAGGGTTGATGATGGATCACCATTAAGCAACTTCTCAATGAGAAGTATGTCCCCTCAATGTCAATTGGGCGTGATCAATTTCCCATGGAACATAATCACCGACAAGTATGCTTCAATCTCATCTAAGATGAAGTCGCTTCCCTCAAACGGAGTGAAAGAAGGAGTAGAATTGGCTATGATAGGTTGAGAAGATGTGGTGGGATCCCCACGCGGAATTATGAGAATAACCAAGAACTTCTTGAGAGTACTCTTCAAGGTAGCAACATCAATGATATCTATTCGGTTAACCGAATCGAATCATAATTTGCGGAGTACCTCAAGTTTGATCAAGGTTAAAGGTGACTTCATTTCCAACACGTAATGTGATTTCTTGCTCAAATACATCAATGAGAGCACGGCCCGTTCTCGTGAATCCTCGACCAACAATGAGAGGAACCCGATGATCGCATCAAAATCAACAACCACGAAGTCACCGAAATGGAACTTTCCTACTTTCACAACACGTCCTCGGCAATGCCAAGAGGATGGGATATGGAACGATCGCAAGCTCGAGAGTCATGCATGTAGGAGTAAGTTCCAAGAGAAAGTTTCTTCCACCTTGAATAAGGCATAAGATTGATGCTTGCACCAAGATCTCGCTAAGGCAAAGCATTCAACCATTCACGGAATACACAAGGTAAGAGAAATTTCCTAGGATCTTCAAGCTTTTCCGAAGCTTCTTCAGATAAGCTGCAGAGCGAGTTCGTTAAGAGGAGTTTTAGCCATTTCAAACGACTTTTCCTTATTGCTTAACATGTGTTTGAGAGTTGATGCAAACTTGGGCATCGGCATGATAGCATCCATAGCTTATGTCAAAATGTAACTCTTGGAAAATTTGGAAAAATTTGTCCATTTGATGACCAGCTTTCTCATGAGCTTTGCTCATTCAAACGTGATGGGTAAGGAATAGAAGATTTGGATTGATTAACGGAGCTACAGGAGGTTCAAAAACAACTCTGGATTTGACTTGGGTTTCTAGACAACTTGAGGTTGGACTACAGAAGGTAAGACGTGTCTTGATGCCGTGGGCTTGAATAATGCACCTTGTCCGTTGTATCCTTGGTAACTTGACTCATTGCCACAGTGGAGGAGGCATTGAGTCGAGGTCCATTGTGTGTCTGGAGGTTCACTTTCCACTACCTTTGGGAGAGAAGAAGAAGAGGTAGTAGGAATAGCGGGTCCATCATATGAAACACCACTTCGGTTGTGATCGCTTTGACGCCCCTCGGGTTAGCGATCGTGTTGCTCGGAAGTTTTCACGAGCCCGAGGGTTGATCATTTAAAGACTTCTTAAGATCGGCAATCGGTGACCAACAACCTGTTCATTTCATCTTGGGATTTCATGAATTGCTTCAAGAACTCATCGGATGATGGTCTGGAGGAACAATGGCGGGAGGAGCTCGGAGGGATAATTTGAGGTCGTATGTTTTGATTATAGCCAAAATTCCTTGATTAGGATTCATATTCCCATGAAATTGATTCCCTCGATTGAAATTGTTTTGATTAAGGTTCCTTGATGTTGGAAACCTTGATTTGGTGCGGGATAGAAATTACCTTGGTTTTGATAACCTTGGTTCATTACAGGTTGGTTCGATTCGATTTTGCATGTTATGATTCGGTTAAAACCGGGTGGTGCTCGATTAGTGTTAGCACGGTAGTGTGGTTCATTTTGAGGGCGGTATTGATTACCTCCTTGCGTGAACTACCGGCTAGAGCATTGGCTTCAAAAGGACTACCATCGGTGGCGGTACAATTGTAGTAAGCATGAGGACCACCACAAGTAACACAACTCTCGACTTTCTTCACTTCACCATGTGTTGGTGTTCGAGTAAAGGTCACTTTCTTACGGTTAGCAAGAACCAAAGCTTCGAACAATGTCTCGTGAGTTTGTCAATCTTAGCATCGGTGCTAGATGTACTCACCTGGAGATGAAGAAGAAGAAGGTCCAAGATGAGGCCGATATGTCTTTGCTCGGAAAGGACGGACTTGAGATTTGTTCTCAATGATTTGCAAGGCTTCTTTAGTAGTCTTGCTCAAGAAATTACCTCCCGGAGGCATTCAAAGAGTCTTGATTGGTCCGATTGAGACCATTATAGAAAGTATCCATTTGCATTAACTCGGTAAAACCATGATGCGGACACTCATGGCAACTCTTTGTAACGATCCCATGCCTCCCGAATGATTCATCAAATCTACGAGAAAATTTCATTATCTCATTCTTAAGACTTGTGGTTCGGGATGGAGGATAGAACTCGTTAACGAACTTGGTGACTAGATCTTCCATGTCTCAATAGAGCGAGGGGTTGTTTCTCAAGCCGATTCCGGCTTGTCCTACAGAAAATGGGAATGAAGAAGCTTGATAGCTTCATGTGGGACATTCTTGTACTTGATGGTAGATGCAATCTTGTTAAACCATTGAATGTGTGCATGAGGATCATCCCGCTCAAAACCATAGAATTGGCTTTGGGTTACTAGATTAAGCAACCCGGTTTTGAGCTCGAAGGTGTCGACCACGATGGTTTGGAACAACAATGGCATCTCGTAACCCTCGATGGGTGCTTGGAGAAGCTCATTCATCGGTTTGTCTTCCGCCATTTCGGCGGTGGTGGTGGTAGGCGTTCCTCGATCCACGGTGAAGGAGCCGAACGTCCTCACGTCTATGAGGAATGTTTCCAAGTTCGTAAAGTGAACTTGTAGAGGCCCGGAGAACGAGTGCGCATGCACTAAGTATAAAAATCAATTTTGCAAAACAAATGCGAGGCAAAACGACAAGTGAACTTAACCAATAATCACAAATGAAATGGCTTCTTTGAAAAGGTACACCAAATCACAAGGACACAAAGGCAAGTTTTAAATATGATGTTCGGGAACTTATTATGGTCACACCCCAGGTTAGTAGGTGTATTGCCTTGATTTCTGTTGGTTGATTTTATGTATAAATTAAGTACCACCGAAAAGACGTAGGTATGATTTGTGCAAAGGGGTTTAAAACTTTTGGACAATATTTTTGGTATCGTCTCGTTTAACCAAATCGTCTTGTTTTAAGAATCACCTTAAAGACAATACAAGATAGAAAACGTTCCGATTGTTTTGTTGTTTTATATTTTTTCTTTGTTTTTAACACTTTAGGAAAAGTGCTAATGAACTTTTTGATTTCCTTATAACTTTACAAAACTTTTACAAAAGATGGTATATGTGCAAGAATGGGTCCGAAAATGGCTAACACACGCTAAAGCCTCCCGTGCCAGGCGCCTAAAATTTGATCTCATGTGAAAACACAGTCAAGCTACCTCACAAGCTAGCCACTTGTGAATGGCTAACCGAAGAAGCTTAAACCTGCTTAAAACACAAATACAATGAAGTCTGGAGAATATAATGAATTCCTGTCGTTAAGTCCACGGAGACTCGATGGTGTGCAAACACTAATTCAGATGATAGAATGATCACTAAGGATAGTGATCAGTAAAGGTTTTGATTGGAAATTACACTACTGATTGATTGGAATGTATTTGGACACAGAATTGGAAAACACAACAATCAGGCACAACAAACGTAAATACGTACGTTTAAAAACTACGTATACGCACAAAATAAAAAGTGAAATCTAAGAAATAAAAGACCTAAAAATATGAAAATAACATTTTTGGAATCCTAAAAATAAAAGAAAATTATTAGAAAAAGAAAATTATTTTTATAACTATTTATTTAATTATTATTAATTAAAAACTATTTTAACTATTTAATAATTACTCTAAAATAGAAGAAAATACAAAATAAGGCTAGAAAAATAAAATTATGATTGAGAAAAATCTAAAATATTATAAAACTAAAATATATTTTCACACTTTTATCTAATTATTACTAATTAATTATTATTTAAAATACACTTAAATACTAGAAAATATAAAATAAACCGGAAAATGAAATTTCAACTTGGAAAAATCTAAAATATGATAAAACTTATTTTAAAACTAAAAGATATTTTTATGCTTTTTAATTATTTATTACTAATTATTTAATACTTTTAACTATTTAAAATTCTAATAAATACTAAAAAGATTAGGAAAACTATGAAACTTTTTCTAAAAATAACTTAAGGTGACAGAAAACTAAGAAAAGTATAAAAACAAGATTTGCTTATTAATAAGATGAAAAGAAAAATCAAAAAGCTAAAAAATATTAAATAAACACTATCACTGATTTTAAATTGATGTTTTTCTGGATTTTCTTTTTGAAAACTACTTAAATACTAAAAATATGAAACTTTTACAAAGACAAAAATTTTACAAATCACAAATAAGCAGTTTGAGAAGCTTATTATCCAACAGTAGGCTTATGAGCTTATTTTGGTGAAATAAGCTCAAACAAGCTTTCTAGCTGAAACAGAAGCTCAAACAAGATGCAAACCAGCTAGATGAAATGAAATGAAACTAAAAAGAACAATTACAAATATTGATAAGCTATTCAAAAGACAAAAAGCACTTATGTCAAACTGATGAGCTAAACAGAAATGGGACAAAGTTAGAGCTTATTGCAGCCCTAGCAAACAAGCTAGAAAATGAAAAAGTAAACTTGGAACCTCAAGAGGGCTAGGTCACTATCCAAAGAACCAAAGATCACAAGATTTGAGCAACTAATAAGCTCTATGTGAGCTTATCAATTTGACCACCATGTTGTGCATGTGGCACCCTTTTCAGTCAAGGTATCAAAAGAAACCAGAAAATAAGCACTTAGAAAGTTGATTAAAGGAAAGCTAGTATTTTTATAATTTTTCTTAGCAACTAAACTTTGATATTCCAAGAGCTTATATCCTAAATCTTGATAATAAACACACAGTGAAATCCTAAAGTTTATTAAAAAACGACCCAATGAAAATTTTGACTTTTTATCAAAACCAACAGAGTTGACTAATATGAACTTTGATTCACTACTACTCACTGATTTTGTTGTTTTAAGGTATATTAAGACTATTTTGATCAATGATAACAACTTTTAAACACAAAATGATGACCATGAATCATTAAAACCCAACAGTGGACAAGAAAGATTTGATCAATTGAGATTTTGACTTTTAAGCTTATGAGCACTAGTTTTCTTGACTGAGATGAGTTTATAGACACTTATGTGACACAGAACAAGGAATAATATTGTCTAAAACACTCTTGACAACAGATAAACAAGCTAAAGCAAACACCCCTTTATGAAACTGTTTGGAAGATTTTCAAAGCTAAACACAAATTACAACCATGAAACTGATTACAGACATCATAGTATCACTTATTAGGACTAATGAAGCCTTAAACAACAACCATAACAACTTTAAACTAAGAAATGACCATAATGAACTTTTGATATAGAAACTAAATTTTATAAACTACAAGTTAAAAAGAACAACCAACTGATTTTAATGATCAAATACACTTAACTAAGACTAATTAACACAAAGAAACAGAGATTCAAGCTATTGAACAACTACCACAGTGAAATGCAAAAGTGAATAAAAAGGCTTACAAAGGCTTCCAAGCTCAAAACTGAGAACAAGGACCAATTATTACCCCTATTAGCTTACCACTAAGCTTCTAACCCAAGGCCATCCATAATCTACCCTGCTCCAGCTGTGTACATCACTTCCATGGGATTTTTGATTTTTCAACTATTTAATTTGTATTTTGGTGATTTTTGTTTTGCTTCTAAACTGCTTTTTAAGGTTTCTAAAAGCTTGAATAAGCTTTCTAGGAGCTTATGTGATCTATTTCGGTCCATACAAACATCTACAAACAATATTTAATCATTCATGAGATTTTCAAAATAAAGAACATTTGCATAATATGAAATATAACTTGATCTTTGGAAATAAGGTTTCACAAAAGCTTAATTATGTAATAACAACTTGAAATCTGAGTTAAATAAGCTAAAACATACACTGAGTTTAAAAATAAGCTAAAACGACTTAAGAAAATGGAAATTATTCTAGATAGCTTCATACAATGCATCTCACTCCTCTTTATAGACTTTTATGTCTCCTTGATGACCTCGATTGTTTCCCACCACTACGAGCCATTGGATTGGCTAAAACCATCATATTCGCCCAAGTGGATTTTTGGCGCCAAATATTTCGAAAGGGGTTTGATCAATAAATGGAGTGGTTTCAATCAATTAAGAGACTTTGGGTGTTAGTGGAGGTGGAGGGGACAAGGTAAGGGGGGGTGTTGAAAAAGATGGAAAACCATGACTGGTATTGGGATTCAGTGTTTGTGAGGACGATGTACAGTAAACGGGGTATTTGGCGCGTTTGACTAATTTTGACCGGAGTATTAAAAGCGTGGGAGGTTAAAATTGATTATGGTAGGGTCAAAATGGATGTGGTGGGGCTCAGGTTAAAGGTTCATGGTCCAGGGTCATGTGGATTGGGCTTGGATAATATGTTGGGCGGTGATTGCATATTGGATTTGGACTTGGTATTGGATCCGTTTGGTTTAGTATACACAAGGACTAAAATTGCAATTTATCCAAACTCGAAGGACTGATCTTGCCAACTTTCCAAACTTATCACAAGGACCAAACTTGACAAACATTGATAGTACAAGGACCCTTTTTGCATAAAATTCCATTTTAAAATATCCAAGGACCAATTTTGCAATATTTCAAACTTTAGGGACCTTTTCCGCCATTTGACCAAAAAACTCAATCAAGGACCATTTATAAAAACTTAGAATATTTCAGGGACCTTGAATGACAAAACTTCATATTTTTGAATTCCAGGGACTAGATTTGACAACTTTTAAAACTTGAGGGACTAAAACTGCCAATTTTGCAAACTTGAATCATTTTTCATCCGATTTTGATCTTTTGCATTTAAAACACATAAAACAACGATTTGTGATATTTTGATCATTTTGATGTGTTTCGAGTGTTTTCAGATGATTTTGAAGTTTAGATTGTACAAAATGATGAGATTAGACACTCATCGTGGTGTTACATATGCTTCGTTACATTAACACCAATCCTAATGGAAAATTGATGATTCAATCCATTACGAATGGACCCTTCATACCTCGACAAGTCCAAGACCACGAAATCTTGATGCAACACCTCCCGTCCCACCATTTTTTCGTCTTAAAAGAATCGAATACTCAAGAGGATCGAAACAAGTCGAAGCGGATGACATGGCAATTCATATTGTCCAACTGGTTTACCAAGAGACATCTTTGTTGTCATATCAAGCCAGAAACCGCTTCGATATGGGAACGTGTTAGACGGCTTTGTCATGGAACCGAAATTGGTCAACAAGATACGGAGAACAAGTCGCAACCGCATGGGAGAAGTTTATGGTGGAACTTGGTAAGTATGGTTTGAGACCTTGTCAAGTTGGAAAAGCTGTAAATGCAATGAAGTCTCAAAAAGAACCTAATGTAACCTTGAAGCAATGTGCTAATATATTAGTTGAAGAACGAAAGCAATACAAAGGCAAGGAATTTTATTCTCTTATCAAACATTTCCAAGAAGCAACAGTAGATGCTAACCAATATTTTGAGATAGACTTGTTTGATGATAGGTCTCCTAGAAATATATTTTGGGCTGATGAAAGATGAAAGATGTCTATCTGAAATTTGGAGACGTTGTTGTATTTGATGAATAATTTTAAGTTTCCGTTTGCTCCATTTGTTGGAGCGAATCATCATGGTCAATCAATAATTTTTGGTGGTGCTATGCTAGAAAATGAAAAAGAAGAGACTTTCAAATGGTTATTTAAGCAGTTTTTAAAGTGCATATTTAACAAGTGCAATTATAACATATCAAGATAAAGCAATATGTAATCCAGTTAAGCATGTTTTTCCAAACACTCGACATCACAACTGTGCATGGCACATTAATAAGCACACGTTGGAACATCTTCAGCTGTTTATTGTAAACTTTTGGCCCAACAACTCTCATGGACTTTCTTGGAACAATTATAAATGGTATATTAAATGCAAAAGGTATGATATTTCATCTTTACGAAATAATATCATTTTTCACACAACATTCATCATATTGAGATCTTGGTTTGACTCGATTACTATGTATAATTGTATCCGTTTACTAATCAAGCTTCAACAATTACTTAAAATACATGTTGCTTATGGCTTTGACTATTCATGTGTTAACAACTGGAAACCTATCAGTTATAATTTATGTGTTTTGCTAAACAATGCCCACTGGACAATGTTTAAGACACATTAAATAATATGTTCTTTCAATATTTGAAAGAATTATGCATTTAATATACATAAATGAACATAAAATTAACTTAAATACAACTATTTATAGAGTACGAGCGTATAAGAGAAATAATAATAATAGAACCCTAATGGATTCTGTCCCATTTATACAACCAGGTTGAGACCTTTAATACTAGCTATCATCTAATTCTTAAATGATGAAAACCGTAGGCATAAGTATTATTCAGCCACAAAATATAGAAATTAAATGAGACATAAAGGAAACTTTAACGGATCTTAAGCTCACAAGCTGATTTGGGTCAACTAAACTAATCTATCATATAATACACCCCCGCACTTGGAGCGGAAAGTCTTCAAACGATCCAACTGAAGTTTAACATTGCAAAGTGCAAACAACGAGAAATCTTGAGAAGTGCCAGTTTTTTAATGCTTTTGAGAAATTTGATATAGTAATCAGAGCAAAGTTGATCATATTTTAATACTTGTTGTAATCTTGTGTTTACTTTAGGTACAGTCATGAGATGGACTTGCTCTTTTTATCGAAAGAAATAAGATGAGAAGGAAAGTATATAAAGGGTAATTAAAAGGGACAAAAGTTTTACAGTGGTCAATATTTGGTACAAAATATACATCTATTCTCAAATGGTGGTATGCGAGATGCGAATGCGATTCCACTAAAATGTTGACACGCCAGAATGATAAGCTGACTTTTCGATCATTAAGCGAATATAATCACTATCAAAGTCTTGTTTGACTTTTATATAAACGCGCGAACGATGAATGTCGCGATGTGCGATATGAACATAACTTTATTGGGAAGGAAAACTTTTAGGAGAATAAAATCTACTTTATGATAATAAAATCTTTCTTTATATAAAGAAAGATATTGTACTATAAAGAAAGATTTTATTTCATAAAGTAGATTTTATTTCCTTAAAAGTTTTCTTTCGATAAAGTTATGTTGGTGCACGTTCGCATTTACTGCTCGCACATTTGTATATAAAAGTCAAACAAGCGCTTGATAATGATCAGATGCCGACGATTGAAAGTGATTTATTGTTCTGACACGTGTCAACATTTAGTGAATCTCACATTCGACACCATCATCGTTTGGAAGAGATGTATATTTTGTACTAAATGGTGACCACTAGAACTTATTGTCCCTTTGAGAATTATTATATAAAACATAACAGGCATGAACTTGGAGAAAGAAAGCATAAGCGAGATCTCTTTTTATTCTTATTTAATAATTTTATATATATATATATATATATATATATATATATATATATATATATATATATATATATATATATAAAGAAACCATTAATTCAAAAGAATTTAAAGAAAACAAAAGATATATGAAATAGTTATAAGAGATAAAAGAAAACCTATAGGACTTAACTTTTTTTTTTTTTTTTTTTTTTTTTTTTTTAATTTGTGCCACAAAGCAAATAAAAAACAAGAAGATGCAACAAAAAAGAAAGAAAGATGGGCAATAAAGTATGATTTACCCGGTAATTTCCTTTGCCAAAAAAATGACCGGAAGCAAGTTTAGCGCCAAATCTTAAGAAGAAGGAAACGAAAAAAAGAAAAAGAAAAAAAACATCAAACTTTATGGGACAAACATTTTGGTAAACAATAATTGCACCTATATGAAAACAAAGAACATAGAAGAAAAAAAAAAACGTTGTGATAGAAAAGAAAATAATGCATGTAACAAACATCATTATGCAAAAGAAGATGCTTTAATGATATTGCCTATGACCGCTTGAGAAAAGATAAACGTGTGTGGTTATTCATGTTCATATTATTTGAGGAGGGCGAGCTTTTGCTGACCGAGGATATCGCGGCCACCGAGCTAATCCGGACCATTTTCGAACCTTCTCCGCCATCCTTAAATGTCACTGTGAAGTTTGAACTTGACCTCTTGTTCGAAAGCCAATAACCTACCACTAGGCCATTTGGTGGTGGTTTCGACTGTGAGAAGATGATTTAATGATATTGCTTGTGACGACTCAAAAGTTATAGAGATTGTGGAAGCTTTTTGCGGGGATAGTATATAGGTGGCGGCTCATGGTAGGTGATTAGGTTTCGAGAAGAGATAGAGATTGTGAAAACTTTGAGAGGAGTATATAGGTGGCGGCTCATGGTAGCTGATTAGGTTTCGGGATCAGACCTGCTCATGATACCATTTAAAATAATAAAAACCCCATAGGTATAATGAATTATCTAGCCATAATATATAGAAATTACATGAAAAATAAAAGAAACCTTAACGAACTCTAAGCTCACAAACGAGCTTGGCTAGCTAAACTAATCTATCATCTAATACTAATATCCAAGCCTACTATTAACAAATATTAGTTAATGGTTGTAAATATAGTACACATACCAAGTTATGATCAATGCTACCACTTCTGACAGTATATAGCAATTTGTAAGAAGAGCATGCTAGGAGATTAGCGTTTGATAAAAAAAAATGTAAACACACATCCATTTGTAGATGTCATGATAGATTCAACCTTTTTTTAACATGCATTGTTCTAATCAGATAGGCATGTATTTGTTGACCCTACTACTACGAGCTGAGTTCCGGATTACCTATATAGCCGTGGAGCAAAAACCCATCAAAAGTTTCAAGTATAGTGAGTAATTGGATTGCTACACTTTCTGGAAATAAGGTTATGTACTTGGATGTAATTGCGACATAATATATGTAAGCCTAATGAGCACTTGAGAATTACTACTCCTAAATCAATTAATTCAAACTCTCTATCGGATGAAAGGACCTAATTAAGGGCCTTGAGCCATAGGTAATATCGGTTCAGTTCTTTCAATAAAAAATAATTAAAAACGCACACAACAGAAATAGACTCGTTGTTGTTTTTTACAGGCTAAGGATATTCAATGTTTAATGAGATAGTATAATTCTAGCCTAAAGATAGCAAAAAAAAAAAAAAAAACGTTGAATAAACACAAGTCTCTTTAACTTATCTTACATTAATTGAGCTTTAAACCATAAGCTCGTGGCTATATAAGTTAGTAAGCCACACTACAAGAAAATTGTACAATTTGCACGTTTATATTTTGACACTTTAAATTTTTATTACTTTATTTTATTTTTATTTATTTTTTATTTTTAGTTTATCACCATCTAATAATATGTAAATTTTGGATACATTGATAAATTTGAAAAGAATTGTAAAACAATAGATTTTATACACTTATAATTGTAAAAAAAAAAATGTCTATAATTTCTCCACATTTCTAAGTTTGACGAAATTGATTGTTATAATGTGTGAACTTTTTTAAATTTCTGCACACTTAAAAGTACGATTTTTTTTAAATACAATTATAAGTGAAAAATCTACTATTCCACAAAAGATGTAGATTGGCGAGAACAGCTGACACGGGTGCCTTTTTAGACCAAGAATTGTCCATCTTCTGAATAATAATTCAAACATTTCTCTCGGCCTAGTGGGGTGAAAAATCTATTATTGTTTTACAAATTTTCCCACCCTTATCAATATAACTAGTTTTACACATTATTAAGTTTTTTTATAAATCAAAAAAGATTTTACATATTTTTTTAAGAGTGAATAAAAATGTGTATATCGAACAACTTTTTTATAGTGTCATTTCGATCACGAGGTTAGTTGCACATAAGTAGTTTGAAGTTTAGGATAAGTGGGAGAATGTGTGGCTTGTACCCATTCGGGGACAAGCATCTGCTGTATTTCAAGTTTGACCCTACTTCGTACACAAACAAATTCTAAATTCAGATCCATATAAGGTTAAAAATGTATGTCAAAATGGCCATGGAATTTGAACTATTACATAGTTTTATTCAAGTAAATCCGAATGTCAAAAACTCAACTTATTCATATGGGCACACACATACTGCTAAAATATTCCTCAATAGTTCGTATCTACATATCGAACTCTTGAACTAAGAGAGGGACTTCAAAGACCATACCAAACGATCAGACAACCTAAAAAATACACAAAACTATTCGACACAAATCGAGTTCGATTCATCCCCAACAACATTACCTTCCAGCACAGCGATCTTAGGAGAATAACAACCAAACCCGTCCTTGTAGTAATAGTTCTGATGATTCACAGTGGAACCCGACATAACAGAATTACCATTCACCAACATAGAACCAGTACAATTCACATCGTGATCTAAAGCCCTCAGTATCACGTTTTCATTAGAAAAACTCTCACTCCGTTCTTGCACCACTGTCGTGCTCACCGTTGATATACCTTTACCATACCAAGGCTGAGTCACAACCGTGATCTTCAAAGGATACGTTCTTTCAATTTCATATTTCCCAATTGTGTTACCCCTTGCGTCCGTGATCTTTACTTTAGTTTTCCTTTTGATCTTCTGATCGAGTTCTTTCCTATTTCCTTGTTCCTTAAACTTGAGCTTGTTTTTAAAGTTGATTTCTTCGGTTACTTTTGTTGTTATAATGCCTAAACTTGATTGTACCAAACCAACAGCTGAACTGCTCCTTTCAACTTCAATCTCGAATTCACCTTCAAGACCTTCGAATTCATAATCGTTTTCAATCTCCATAGATGGTGGATGATACTCAACAATCGCTTGTACATACGAACTACCTATCCAAATATGCATATTAGCATCCACAAGCCAATAAGAAACGCCCTCAGTGACCTGAATTTCAATTGAATGATTCTTATCGTCCAAAAGAAGCCCTAAATACGGAGTTAAATCAATATCATAAGACGGATGATTAAACGCTCCAATGGCCACAACTGGTTTCCAAAACGACAGATTGATCCCACTTGTGAATATCACTGGAGTAGGAATCACTGTCCCAACTAACTTCCCATATAAGCAACTCACAAGCTTGTAAGTGTTCCAACTCTTTTTCTTTAACCATTTTTACACATTTACTATCACTCACTTAGGGTAATAAACTCATAACATGTAAAACTAAAGTTGGAATATGGTTTATGTAAACTTTCTGTGAAATGCGCATATGCATGATAGCCTTTTTGTTTTGTGGTATTGGCTAAGGGAGAAACTATAAAAATTAACCATTAAGTAAGTTATATAATCAGTAATAAAAACCTAAACCTAAGTCTTGAGTCCTTACAAAGTTTAAAATGTTTTTCTGTCTTCTGGTTTTGACGCCAAAAACAGCCCAGCCCCCTATTTGCGCCTCATTTATTTGTATCATATTAAAGGTATTAGGGTCAACCAAAGTACCGTTATAAACACCACCTGGGATACTACAAAACGCCCCCATAACCCGGTTGAAAAACCTAGTCGCCATGCTTGAAAATAGCCCTTCATTATGGCTAAAAGTCCTAAACACCATAAGTATTTTATAACAGGTATGTGGGGAAAACTCGGGATTTTTGATAAATTTGATTATGAACTATCTTAGAAACATTAGAAATGAGTAAAACAACATTTCACAAGGTTTCATGCAAAAGATATAAAGTTTTATGGTTTAAAAACGAGAATTGCAATTTGGCAAGATTAGTCTAAGTAGCCCTTTTCCGTAGTTAATATCTTGTTAATTAAAGGGTTTCAAAGTATGAGGTTTACACTGTTTTAAAGGGCTCACTTCAAAGATTTTAATGCCCCAATAACGTCTTTAAAAGCACTTATAGTCTCTTTTATAATTAACCACAAAGAGGGTGACTCGCGGGAATTTTCATAAATAGGCCTTGTGTGCACTTTTTAAAAATTGAGTCGTAGGAGTTATAGGATGATGGGTAATGACTTAAAAAGAGTAAATAAACATATTACAACATCTCTAGGTGATCCCGTAAAAGTTAATGGGTTAAAAATGAAATTTTCTTAAAATGCGTCGTGGCCAAGTGGCCATGTTCGTGGACTTGTATCTTTCTAATCAAAGACGACTAGGACATGAGACTTATACCATTTAGAAGAGCTTACATCAAAGTGTTTAAAGGTTCAAATGCGATGTAGATACACTAGCTTTCCTCATGTAAAATCTGCCCTTGTTTAGCCCTGTTATCGCCCAAAAACAACAAAAGGCACCTAACCCCCTACTTTGGAAAATCATTGCGACCAAACCGTAAGAGCTTAAGACCTCTAGTTTGAACCATTAGAAAGAACACCGGACAAACTCTTGAAAGGATCAAGAACATAGTAAAAAGCTTTTAAGGCCTCACTTTTATTCACCCACACTTTTATCCATTTAGGCCAAAAACTAGTAAAATTTTCTTATAAAATTTCAAGCATAAAAATTGTAATTTTTGTAAGATAAAGTTTTTCTTGGACTAAAAATGTAATTTTTGTGAAGTTAAGGGCTGATTTTGTCAATAACCCATAGTTGAGGGTTTAAAGTATCATTTTTGAATGTGCAAGGGTAAAAACTGTAAATATTTAAAATTGTAAATTATAACATTTGGAAACATAAAATATTTAACAACTTGGATTTCGATAAAAATTATTAACAATCATTCGAGCCATAAAGATAAGTTCGATAAGTATTATTAATTTTGAAGAGACTTCATGTTATCTAATTATTAATAAAACATTATCGTCGCGATAAACTTGAACACAAATACTAAATACATGACATACCAACTCGTGTCGAGAGTCGGAGCGCTTTGTTCATATTATCTAATTTGTTTTCCATCCGGACTACGATAACACCGAGGTGAGTTCATAGTCCCACTCTTACATATTTGTTTTCTAAACTCGTGGGAGATACATGCTACAAAACCGAACACAAGTATTTTTCAGTATGCTATCCCGATTGATATTGCCTAAGTACCTATCGATGCCACTAAAAGTTCCTCATATCATGAACCATTAATCACTTGCGGTGAAGCGAATTTAGTGAATAGATCTATTGGCGCTGACGCCCATTTGTGTTAGCCTGATAGGTACCAAATGCACTTTATTTGAGAATACTAGGAGAATGGCAAACTCATACGAGGGCATTGTTGCCCACATCATCACCATGATGTTTGTAACTTACGTCATTACTATGACGCGCTCAGATAAGGTTTGTGTGTCATGAGACTTAGGGCAATATCTTGTACTACAATATTCGCTTTTACCACCGCTATCTTGTGTTCAATGATTATTTTACAAACACTATGGATTCAATCAACCTTTGTGTTGACTTTTTAGCATGTTTTATCTCGTGAAACTAGAGCACGATCGGCATCGGAGTGGCTATGGACTTTCTTTAAAAGGGCGTCCATTTTGTTATCATTCACAAGAATAAAACTATGTATTTTCCGTATTTCCTTTGGGACCTTTATTTTGTAAAACTATGATTTAAATAAATGAATGATAATCGTTTTATCTAAACGTCTCTTTCGAGCCGTTTATCTATTATTATAGTGTGTTCCATGAAGTAATACCCAACCTTAATTCCGCTGCGTATACCGAATTCGGGGGTGTTACGGTTGTTCCTGCGGTTCCCTCCACTACTCCATTTGTTGATACTTTGGGGTTAGATGATTCTCCTACCAGATTTCCAAGTCCATCTGACTTAGCCAATTCACAACACTCAAGATCTGAATTGGATGGCATTCATCATTTGTCAAGAACAGGTATCTTTGATTCTTCTTCCTATGATGATGACTTTGGTCCTACTTTTACTAATCTGGCCACATCCATTAATGTTAGTCCTAATGTCACAAAGAGGATTAACACAGTCCATCCACAATATCTAATAATTGGTGATCCTACTTCATCTGTGCAAACTAGAAGCAGGGTGAAGAAGACAAATTTTGGTGAATCTGCATTTCTTAGTTACATTCGGGATCAACATAGAACAATCATATAGACTATCATCATTGTCTATTTGTTTGTTTCCTCTCAAGTTGAACCTACCGGTGTTGCTGAGACTTTCTATGATGATGATTGGGTAGTTGCTATGCAAGAAGAAATGCAACAATTCTTAAATCAAAATGTGTGGGAGCTTGTTCAGTTGCCTCCTGGCAAGTATGCCATTGGGACAAAGTGGATTCTGAAGTGTAAGAGGGATGCAAGGGGGATTGTGGTAAGGAATAAGGCTAGGTTGGTTGCCCAATGTCACAAACAAGAAGAAGGGATTGATTATGATGAGGTTTTTGCTCCTGTTGCTAGAGTAGAAGCTATCAGACTCTTCTTGGCATTTGCTTCCTACATGGGCTTCATGGTATATCATATGGATGTAAAAATTGCTTTCTTATATGGTGAAATTGAGGAAGAAGTGTATGTCACTCAGCCCAAGGGATTTGTAGACCCTCACAATCAAGATATGATCTACAAAGTGGTTAAAGCACTCTATGGCCTTCATCAGGCACCTAGAGCTTGGTTTGCTAGGCTCTCTACATTCCTGCTGAAACATGGTTACAGGAGAGGTGCTATTGATAAGACTCTCTTTATCAAGAAGAACTCCAGGATATCATTCTTGTTCAAGTGTATGTGGATGACATTATCTTTGGTTCTACAAAGAAGCTTGGTCGAGGAATTTGAGGAGTTGATGAAAAGTGAGTTTGAGATGAGTGCAACGGTGAACTTACATTCTTTTGGGCCTTCAATGCTGCAGAAATCAAATGGTATTTTCATTTATCAAGAGAAGTATGTGCATGACATCCTCAAGAAGTTTGACATGGAACTAGTTAGACCCAACTACTCCTATGAAGTCCCAAAGGCTAAGTCAAATAATGAACCGATCCATTGTCAATGTTCACCTCTACGGATCTATGATTGGTTCACTCATGTATTTGATCGCTTCTAGGCTCGATATTATGTTTGCATTCGATGCTTGTTCGGCATCAGTCACTCCTTTGACTTCTCATTTGAAAGCGATCAAGAAGATTTTCAAGTATCTGAAGCGGTCAACCTAAGTTGGGTCTTTGGTATCCTAGAGAATCTCCATTTGAGTTGGAAGCTTATAGTGATAGTGACTATCTTGGTGCAAACTTTGGTCGAAAATCTACTCGGAGGTTGTCGGTTTCTAGGAAGGAGATTAATCTCCTAGCAATGCAAAAGCGAGACCATAGTGGCTACATCTTCTCGAGGTGAATATGTTCTTCTTTGCTAGTTGTTGTGGTCGGTACTTTGGATTTAAAATCGCTTATTGGATTATGTGTTCAATTTTATGAACACAAAGATCTATATAGACAACCAAAGTACAATTTGTATTGTTAAAAATCATGTTTTTCATCAAAGAACTAAGCACATAGAAATAAGACACCACTTTACCAGAGATGCTAATGAAAAGCACCTTATTCAAGTGGTTAAAATACATACAGATGAAAATGTAGCTGATTTGTTGACAAAAGCTTTTGATGGTCCAAGATTTCAATATTTGGTTGTCCATATAGGTATGATTAACCCCTGATTTTTGTGTTTGAGGGGAGGATTGTGCCTAAGGGGAGGATTCTGGTTTAAGGGGAGGATTTATGTTGTATATTGTGTATATATTTGTATATATGTTTGTTTTTGTATATATTTGTTTTTGTATGCTCTGTGCTCTTCTAACCATCTTGTAGATCTAGAATCAAACAAACAATCAGTGGCAAAAGATAGCAAAAGATTAATCTACCAAAGTCTTTTATTCATAAAAACAAACTGCATTATGAGATGTAGTATCACAATACAAGGCTTTTTAACATTGCTGCTAATTACATTAAGACACAATCCTAACAAGCTTCACCAAAGATACCTCCTGACTCCAGACTCCAGCTTCCATCTTCAAGGCTACTTCTCAAGCCTCCTATTTCCCTACTCGGGCATCCTCTGATGCTCCTTTCCCCACGTGTTAATGAATGACCACACTGGCTTTGTAGCTATACCAAGCACTGTAGCTCTCTTCTCATGGTTTGGGGTGGAGGGTTCAGGTCTTGGTGCTGAAGGGCCAGCAACATTGGTTGGCCTCGAAGATGCACCATTCTCCTCATCAGTATCTGCATTCATGGCATTAAGTTCAGAGCTGGTTACTTCAAACTCCACATGGGGAGGAGGATTGGGCAGATCTTCCTCTGAAGAAGTGTAGGCAAATGGTGATTTGAGAGGAGGGTCTCTGGACAAGTATGTCACACTGGAGTACCCACGGGGAAAATAGTTTAACCATCCATCGTGGGATGGCTCACTCTCAGAAGAGTCTGAAGAAATTTCGAAGGGATGATTGGGTGAGTTATTCATGGGGTTTTAATAGGGAATCGGCTTTGGTTATTTGGTTTGTATGTGTGTTTAATAAGGCAAGGGGTTGGTTATATAGACAGTAAATATGGAATCTTTGGTAGGTAGAATTTTATGGCTGTAATTAATTGGTTGATATTTGGATAAATAAAGGCTAAGTATGAGACTGTTGAGACACTGTTATGTTCAGAAGGATTTATCTTTTTTCCATTTATGCTGGTAACATGATTGATTCTGCTGATGAGCTATGGATTCTGCTGGTAGTTTTGAATTGGTAGCTGCGGTCAAAAGTTAGTTGGTTTCTTATGATTGACTGTTTGGTTTCTGCTACTTGACTTTTCATTACTGCTGGTTTCGTTAAACTTTGGGAATTTATTTTGGGATTTAATTAAAGTCAAATTGGTCAAAGATTCTGTCCGAGATTTTTACCAATTTAACCGACTATTTTGGGTAACACATTTAAATAGTCAATCAGAAGTATCCCACAACGTAATTACACAATTCCCTCTCAATTTGAATCAAACTCATCCACATCAATGGCAACACTGGATTACAAAGGAGATCATAATAAAGTTGCTTTCTTGGAGCGGGCCAAAGGAGGTGATATGTATGAATCAGTGATTGATTTTCTCTTGCGCTCCAATATAAGGTATGCTCTTACTTTCTCTCCGTCAATTGTTTATGACTCTTTACTCAAGCAATTTTGGGCCACTGCTCATGAGCGATCTCCTAATAGTCAAACCAAGGAGATTGTGGCTACCATTGATGGAGAAGAGGTTGTGATAACTGAGTCTCTCATTAGGACTCAGTTACAATTTGATGATGAAGGGGGTCTCTTTGAGAACAATAGAGATGAGATAATCACTGGTTTAGCCAGCATAGGGTATCCCACTGATGGGAAATTCATTTAGTATAAAAATAAATTTTGCCCTAAGTGGAGATTTTTAGTCCATACCCTTCTTCAGTGTCGAAGTCCTAAATCTGGGGGTTGGGATCAGTTTTCCAGTTCAATTGCAAATTCTATAATTTGTTTGGCCCATGGTAGAAATTATAATTTTGACCCCTACACCATCGAAAGTAATGAAACATCGTTCTCATAATAAGTTTCATCGCTCCATGGCTTGCAAATACCTTATGGTGGAACTTGGTAAGTCTGGTTTGAGACCTTGTCAAGTTGGAAAAGCTGTAAATGCAATGAAGTCTCAAAAAGAACCTAATGTAACCTTGAAGCAATGTGCTAATATATTAGTTGAAGAACGAAAGCAATACAAAGGCAAGGAATTTTATTCTCTTATCAAACATTTCCAAGAAGCAACAGTAGATGCTAACTGATATGTGTGTAGTGTAGGGGTATGTGTATGGATAAAACTACAATACCGATATAAAAAATAATCACGAAGATAGACTCAAAATTCCTTTAGGAAAAAGAATATTAAATCAAATCCCGTGTGTGATCGTGATACGGATTAGTCAACCCGAATCGTTTCTCAACGAGGCGTGAATTGCCAACGTCGTTATTGGTTTGGATTTAATGCTCGATGTTTTGATTTGTTGAATTTGATTTTATTAAACTACGGGAGAAGGGAAAGTAATTAAGGGAATCTTATTCTACGGGAAATCCTAAGTGCGAGAATTAACTAAACGTAATTAACGAAACGCGAATTAACTACGACTACGTCTATTCTAAATCCTAAAAATAACCTAAAATTATTTTTATTCTAAAAATGTATTTAGAAAACTATTTATGAATTAAAACTAATTTTTAGGATTTTTCTGGATTTTATTTGGATTAAAAAACTAAATTTTAACTTTTAAAACTAATTTAAAATACTAAAAATTATGAAAATTAAAGTTAAAATTATGAAACTATTTTTAAAAATCTAAAATAACTAAAGAGAATTTTCAAACCAAATTTTATATTTTTCTCGATTATTTTGTATTTTCTACGAATTTAAAACTATTTAAAACTATTTAAATGGCTAAAAATTACAAAATAAACTAGGAAAAATCTAGAAAAATTATTTTTTTGCTTTTTGTATTTATCTTAATCTATGAAAACTGAAAAATTATTTTTTGGAACTTTTTCTGATTTAATTACAATAAAAGCTATTTAAAAAGTATTAAAAACTGTTTTTAAAATAAGCAAAATATCAAACAATAATGAAAAAATCTGAAAATTTCAAGGAAATTTTAAAATTATATTCTAAATCTATAAAAATTGTAAAAACAAGGGCTTATGTGGATGAAAATGAAACTGATGTGTAAATTGCTTATCAATAAGCTATTTAAAATAAGCTACAAGCTACAAGAGAGTACCAAATTGCTACAGAAGCTAAACTATGCTAAAATTATTCTAATGCAACTATTTCAAACTACTTTTAACCTCTAATGAACTGTCTACCAAGGATTTAATCTTAGTGGAGATTTGAACCAAACAGCCTCTAACCCTAACTTCAAGCTTATGCACCAGCTTCTCTATTGAGCTTTAGGGAAAACTGGAAATGAGGAATTCAAGTACACCAAACAAAGAGCTTATAAACCAAATTTCAGGTCTAAACTAGCTAAAATGAGCTCTGTGCCAACCTTGAAAATTAGCCTGTTTCACACTCAGTCATAACTGAGTGTGAACAGGGCAACTTCAGCTGTTTTGGACAGCTTATTTGGGGCTTAAAGAGATTCCCAAAAATTTCACAAAATTCCTTTTTCAAAAATAGACCAACTGGTCTTGTAAAATCCAAAATCTCAGCAAAAGTGGATCAGTAATGAATCCATTAAAATTCCTCAAAGTTTTATGAAAAACATAATTTCCACTTTTTGACTTTTATAACAGTTTTGAGAAATGTTGACCAAAATGAATTTTGAATCCAAATGATGAACTAATTATGATGTTTTAAGCTAAAACAAAACTTTGCCAAGCAACTACAGTGAAATCTGAACATAGATCAAGCTTTTGATCTTTAAAAATTCTAACAGTCATGTAAGTTAAAGCTGATTAAAAGCGTTTTTGACTTTTGGCGAACAACTACTATAAACTCAGACTTAAATTGACTATCAATTACCTAAATGAGCTTGTACCAATTACACAAAACTGATTAACTAACCTCTACCACAGATTTATATGCAAATCCAAACACTACTTTTGTGAACTAAAAACAGATTATAACTAGATTAATCTAAACTAATATTTAACAAAGATCAATTAGTACTAATAATAACTAAACTACTCAGATGCAAACAACAAATTCAGAGAATAAAATGTAAACGTATGGAAATAGATTTAAGCACTTACAAGTTGTCCTAGCCACTATGGCTTGCAACCAATGAAACAGTGAACCACTATCCTAGACCATTATCAACCCAATCCACAGCTAAGCTAACCCAAATCAATTGTTATCAACCCAATCTCCAACTCATATCAGCAAATCAGCACCATCCCACTATTTAAACTGCATTTTTTTTTACTTTAGTTGACCAATGAGAATAGGAAGTAGGTACTGAGTAGGTGAATTAGTGAACTCTTAAAAAGCTTTTAATGAGCTTATACAAGCTTCTGATAACATAAACAACAACTGAACTTAACTTTAAAACAGAATTTATATATTTTTGATTTTAAAGGATTTTTTTTATTTTTTTTATAATTTTTTTGTTAAAAAGAGTAAACAAGCTAAATTGATTTGTGATTAAACTAAGCTTGTAACAGGAATAGAATTTAAACTAATTATAACATAAAAACAGAATTTAAGCAGGAATAAGAACAACAAACTAAATTGATTTTATTAATGAAAAGTTGAAATTTAAATTCCGAAATACAATTGATGATTTAAAAACAAATAAAAGCTGAATAACTACTCAGTAAACTACTACTACACTACTTTCTCTCACTAAAAACTACACACTCCACTGTGAATGAGAGGATCCTATATATAGCCGCGCTGAGAAGATTCCAGAAGAGGGCCTTGTGCTTCTTTGAGTGTAATTAGAGCCTTTAGATCGTCTTCCACGCATCCCATTTGATCTCAACCCTTGGATTGTTACTTCCACGCATCTTGGACCAATCAGAAAGCAGCATTTGAGGTGTAGCACGCGGATTGATGACTGGCGATCCACATGTGTCGGGGGTGTCGAATTGTACGAATATACCCTTAATTGCAGTTAATTTGGCCAATTTGACGCGTGGGTAATTTTAGGGTTCATAGGGTGCCTGGGTTTGGGTAAAAGAGGGGTAAAAAGGGCGCGTATGGTTTTTTTTATTATTGTTTGATATTTGACCCATTGACCGGGTTAAGTATTGGGTTTGACCAAGGTTTAAGTGGGTAAACGGGTTGGAAATTATACCGGGTATAGGATAATTGTGTTGGACCGGGTATTGTTTTATGGATTTGGGCTTGGACTTTTAGGATTAGTTTTGGGCTTTTGATTTTGGATTTAGGCTTAGGATTTAATATAAACCCATTAGGCATATTAAGGACCAAATGTGTATAAGCTGAAACTTCAGGGACCAAATCTATAATTCTGAAAGTTAGATCAAGGACTATCTTTGCCAATCTTCAAATAATCCAAGGGCTGATTTTTCAACTTCTGAAACTTGAGGGGTCATTCTTGCCAAAAGCTCAAAGATGAGGGACTAATCTTGATAATTCTTCAAACTTGATCATAACTTCCAAAAATCATTCTCAGAGAAAAAAATCTTCAAAAATGCACAATCTCGACCTTTCGGCTCAGCTCAAACTCTCTTAATCTCTCGTGCTCGGATTTTCGTCTGATTTGGCTTCTTTTTGTGTGTTTTGGCATATCCGTACCTGCACAAGCACAAAATCAAGAAAACAACGAATATTAGCAATAAACGGCTCTTTCTTGGTTATTTTTGGTTTAATTTGATAAAGAAATGATATGTGTTTTTGCACATATCAAAATACCCCAGACGAGACCATTGTCGTGTCCTCACGCAATGCAATCAACTCACGCTTCTAAAACCAAGGATTTCAATCTCTTTCTACTAAACCTATGAAGAAGTAGCAAAGATTCCTTAAAAGAGATTAAGAATCCTTAATTCTAAAAACGCCCCGCTTACCTTTTAATTCACATATAGATATTATGATTAAGCACATTCTGATTATGAGTGACGGTTTGTTGAACTTTCATGTCGATCAATAACTTCAACATTTTTCAAACGACACATTAGGATCACGGAGTAGAAAACACAACACAGCGTGAAGTGACCATATGGATAGAATACATCGTCCCTGATTTTTCACAAGTCCCAAACTAAGCGTAAAACCGAAATCATTGTTAAGTATGATTCTAGATGCTAACAATACCCATGGAAGTTACTTGTGTAATTACCTTTTGCTCCCATTTTCCTATTTTCCTCTAAATTTTTTTATTTTTGTGAGAAGTGAATTTCTTCAAATTTCTCGTTTCGATAAGAATTAATCTGATAAAGATATAAAGTTAAGTCGATAATTAGTTGTCCATCTTCTCTCAAGAATCATTGTCGTAAAAATGAGGTCCACATCAAGGATTTTTTATTCACTTATACTTTTGACTTTTTTTTTTTTCATTTTTCATTTTTTTTTAACGTTATTCATTTTTTTTTTCACACTTGTACCTTTTACTTATATGAGCTATGAACTACGGAGCTTCACGGGGTAATTCCAATACTATAGGCTTCATGAAATGAGGATCCAGGCTGGCTAGGCTAAGAACCTCACCCAATCCTGGCTAAAGATCCAAGGGTCCGATCTCGACACCGCAGCTCATAACTTTACTTATTACTTATCATTTATTACTTGCTTATTTATTACGGATCCTTGATGTATACCAAATTTTTAAAACAAAGATTCTTTTAAGAAGATAAATAACTAACTATCGCCAAAAACTCGACATCTCTAATTATTATTAGACATATATGGGGTGAAACAATTTTGTGGGAACAAAAAGCCATAAGTACCTTCGATGGGCTCTAAAGAGAACCAACTACTCCACGCTTAGCATCTAAACTCATAAGTAACTCTATCATTTCTCGATCTCCGCAAATTTAAAATCCCAAATAATGAGATCCGCGGATGCTTAGCCGATAATTTTTAGATTACCAATGGTTAAGGGAACAAGCTAGGGCTCAACACGCCCGGTCAAGTCAGAATTCTATTCCTACTCTCACCATCGGAAAGTCAACAAGGTGTCAAAACATATATTAATATAGCAAATGCTTCGTCAAATAATCTCAAGTCTCGCATTTTCAAAGTCACTTATTAGAAACTAGCAAATCTTTTCAAAGCTTCGCATATATAAAATCACTTAGGGAGAGTTGCAAATTCTTGGCCTTGTGAGCTAGAATCGCATTTTATAGCCTCTTGTCTAAGCAATTAGCAAAGACTTTTTCAAGAAAAACGAATATTTAACGAAACTTCTAAGAGACTAGCAAGAACTTTTCGATCATAAAACTAGCAAAAGCTTACGAAAAATTTTAAATTTTGCTCATTTTTGCACAAATTTTTCATTTTCTAAGGAAAAACGGGGTTGCGAGAGAAACACGACAAAAATATGCAAGTGCGGTTAAATCAAATCGAAGATTACCCACCCCAGACTAAAACAAAACATTGTCCTCAATGTTTAAAGGTAAGGGTAAAAACGAAAATCTAAAAGCCGTTTATTAAGTATGCTCAAAGATAAACGTTAGTCGATAAGATTTCGGATATCGGATTTCCATAAGCAACGATCATGAAACTCGAGTGGAGAAAATACAAACTTCGAGCACGAGAGTCTTCATATCGGGAACATCCTAAACACAATATCACAAACAACCAAACACGAGAAATCGAAGAGGCTAACCCCTTCACGTCACTTATTAGAAAATAGAAAGAAGATAGAGATAAGCATGGGGTGCCTCCCACTAAGCGCCATCGTTTTTGGTTACCGAGTCGCTAGCTTGACTCGATCCCAATTCAATTGTCCTTAGGGAAAGTTTGGAGATCCGGGACAACCATAGATGGGATGTCCCTCCAAAATAATGTTTCACACGATGACCATTGACCTTAAATTTGGGCCATCGGGCTGAGAAAGCTCTACCGTTCCATACGGGAAAACCTGAGCAACGGTGAATGGTCCGGACCAACGGGTTTTGAGTTTGCCCGAGAATATCTTCAAGCGAGAGTTAAAGAGGAGAACTTGATCACCAACGTTGAAAACGCGGTTCTTGATTTTAGCATCATGAATTCTCTTAGTCTTCTCTTTGAAAATCAAAGAATTCTCGTAGGCCTGATCCCTAAGCTCATTTAATTCATTCAATTGAATTTTTCGGTGATCACCCGCGGTCTTAAGATCAAAGTTAGCATGTTTCAAGGCCCAGAATGCCTTATGCTCGAGCTCAATGGGCAAGTGACAAGCTTTTCCATATACCAACTTAAATGGGGTGCACCCGATGGGTGTCTTGTAAGCGGTGCGGAAAGCCCATAATGCATCATCTAACTTATCGGCCCATGAAGCTCGATTTTCTCCTACGGTCCTTTCTAAAATCCTTTTCAAACCACGATTGGAGACCTCAACTTGTCCGCTCGTTTGCGGGTGATACGCGGTAGAAAGACGATGGGCAACCCCATATTTAGCCATAACTTTAGCGAATTGTTAATTACAGAAATGGGTACCGCGATCACTGATGATAGCACGAGGTGCTCCGAATCGGGAAAACAAATTTTTCAAGAATTTAACAACCACTCGGGCGTCATTGGTGGGGAGCGCTTTCGCTTCAACCCATTTAGACAAGTAGTCGACGGCCACGAGGATATACTTATTACCCCTAGATGATGGAAATGGTCCCATAAAATCGATGCCCCACACGTCAAAAATTTCACAAACTTGAATAGCATTTGGTGGCATTTCATCTTTTTGTGAAATTTTCCCTTGACGTTGGCATGAATCACAAGATTTGACTAAATCATGAGCATCTCGATATATGGTAGGCCAATAAAATCCGGAATCAAAACCTTTTAGCGGTGTAACTTGCACCATGATGGCCACCATGGGTCCGTTATGGCAAGCATTGAGAATATCAAGAGCCTCTTGGCCATGAACACACCGCCGGATTACTTGATCCGCACAAATCTTAAACAAGTAAGGTCGTCCCGAAATAATGCTTAACATCTTTAAAAACTTTTTCTTTTGTTGGGACGACATCCCTTTCACGATGAAATTGCCCGCATGGTAATTTGCAAAGTCAGCAAACCATGGGGTGTTCGGGTCTTTCTTAGCAATCATACCAAGTGTCTCAAGAGGAAATGTTTCCGTGATCTCCTTTTACTCGAGCACACTTTGATGAGGATTCTCAAGTCTAGAAAGGTGATCGGCAGCAAGGTTCTCCGCTCCTTTTTTGTCAAGAATAGTAACATCAAATTCTTGAAGGAGGAGAACCCAACGAAGTAATCGTGGCTTAGCATCTTGCTTTGTCAAAAGATACTTAAGAGCAGAATGGTCGGTATACACTATGGTCTTCGATAAGACAAGGTAGGGTCGAAATTTCTCGAAAGCGTAAACAATGGCTAATAATTCCTTTTCAGTAGTCGTGTAATTGTGTCGGGCCTCAGACAATGTCTTACTCGCATAGTGTATGGGTTGAAAATGTTTCGACTTACGTTGCCCCAAGACTGCCCCAATTGCGTAATCACTTGCATCACACATAAGCTTAAAGGGCAAATCCCAGTCGGGGGCAACTAAGATCGGAGCCTCAGTTAATTTCTTTTTGAGAAAATTAAATGCCTCAACGCATTCATCGGTGAAGATAAACGGAGCATCCTTTTCAAGGAGATGGGTCAGAGGGCGGGCTATCTTAGAGAAATCTTGGATGAAACGGCAATAGAAACCGGCATGACCCAAAAAACTCCGAATACCTTTGACGGTAGTGGGATGAGGAAGTTTAGCTATGACGTCGACTTTAGCTCGGTCGACCTCAATCCCAGATTTTGAAATCTTATGGCCGAGGACAATGCCCTCTCGAACCATGAAATGACACTTCTCCCAATTCAAGACCAATTTGGTGTCTTTACACCGTTTAAGCATGTGGTCTAGATGAGAGAGGCAAGACGGGAAAGAATCTCCATAAACCGAGAAATCATCCATAAAAACTTCCATAGTCTTCTCGATCATGTCGTGAAAAATATCCATCATGCACCTTTGGAACGTACCGGGAGCATTGCATAAGCCAAATGGCATGCGTCGGTAAGCAAAAGTTCCATAAGGGCAAGTGAAAGTCGTTTTCTCTTGATCGTTCGGATCAATCGGAATTTGAAAATAACCGGAAAAACCATCGAGGAAACAATAGAACTCATTCCCCGCTAAACGTTCGAGCATCTGATCCATAAAAGGTAGCGGGAAATGATCCTTTCGTGTAGCATCATTCAATTTTCGGTAATCAATACACACCCTCCATCCGGTGACAAGGCGTGTGGAAATCAATTCATTATCTTCGTTCATAACAACGGTCATTCCTCCTTTCTTCGGGACACAATGGACAGGGCTAACCCATGAGCTATCAGAAATTGGATAAATGATTCCAGCGTCGAGGAGTTTAAGAACTTCCTTTTTGATAACCTCATGAATTTTTGGATTAACCCTACGTTGTTGTTGAATAACGGGTTTACAATCATCCTCCATCAGAATTTTGTGGGTACAAAAATGAGGGTTTATGCCCTTAATGTCGGAAATTTTCCAAGCGATGGCACTCTTATGTTTTCGAAGAATATCCAAAGTGCGGTTTTTCCTCATCTTTCAAGTTTTAGCAATGATGACGGAAATTTGTTCGGTTCTTCAAGAAAAGCGTATTCAAGATGAGGAGGTAAATCCTTGAGCTCGGGCTCCGGAGGTTTTTCGTTAGACGTTTGTATTTCTTTAATTTCTTCAATCGTAATCTCTTTCGGAGGGAATGACGGCAATGGATCTTCATTTAACAATTGCTCAAGATAAAGGATATCTCCCTCCGAATCATAAACATCATTATCAATTCCCGGTGGAATCGATTCATTAATAACAAGAAACTCATCGATATCTTCCAAAAGGAAATCACCTCCCTCGAATGGAGTGAGAGAAGGGGAAGAGTCGGCAATGATTGGTTCAGAAGGTGAATCAGAAGAAGTAGAATTTTTAGCAAAACCGAGAACTTCTTGAGCGTACTCCTCACAAGAAACATCAATAACGTCGATTCGATTGATGGAAGCATCGTCGAAATTTGAGGAGTATCTCGTCGTTTGATTAATATTGAATGTGACGGCTTCTTGATTAACTCGCAACGTAATCTCTCCTTCGAACACATCAATTAAGGCATGACCGGTCCTTAAGAAACATCTCCCAAGAATAATGGGTACTCGAGGGTCGGCATCGAAATCTACCACAACAAAATCTGCGGGAAAATAGAACTCCCCACTTTGACAAAGACATCCTCGGCTATACCCTTTGGATGGGTCGTAGAACGATCGGCTAGCTCGAGAGTCATACACGTTGGGGTAAGTGGGGGCAATGAAAGTTTTTCATAGATTGAGTTTGGCATCAAATTAATACTTGCGCCAAGATCGGCCAAGGCGGAGCATTGAACAATTCCTTGAAAATCGCATGGAATGAGGAACTTGCCGGGGTCACCTAACTTTTCGGGAAGTTTCTTGAGGATAACCGCCGAACAATTCTCATTCAGAGATGTCGTAGCAAGCTCGTATAATTTCTCCTTGTTAGTGAGCAATCCCTTAATCGTAGAAGCAAGTTTGGGCATCAGAGAAGGGCATCCCAAAACCGATCTCCACATTCAAGTCTTTGAAGATTTGGAAAAACGTTTCCATTTGATGATTCGACTTTTCACGAAGAGTTTGATCTTTAAGACAAGACGGGTATGGGATAGACGATTTCGGATTAGATTTTTTCATATTAACGGGAGCATCTTCGGGCTCAGAATCTTGGACAACCGTGGGTTGGACATTCACAGTACTCCCCTTATTAGTAGGAAGCACCGGGTCCTTTGTCACCCCGGTCTCACGGTCTACCACACGAGAGGAAGAAGAAGAAGTAGTAGGAACCGTGGGTCCATTGTAAGCAACACCACTTCGGGTAGTGATTGCTTTCATATCACCTCTCGGGTTGGGAATCGTATTACTTGGAAGAGAACCGGAACCCGAGGGTTGATTGGCTTGAAAGAAACTAGCCATCATATTCCTTATTTCATTCATCTGCTTGTTACTCGTAGCTTCAATTTCCTTTTTGAAATCCGTCCTCATGCCGTTAATTTGAGTTTGCAAACTTTTAATGGTGTTGTCGAAATTCTTCATGTAAGTTAGAAACTCGTTGTTCGGAGGAACTTGATGAGGCGGTTGATAAGGTTGTTGAGGAGGAGGTGGTTGTTGGTAAACTTGAGGTGGAGGAGCTTGATAATGTTGATTTCCGTGATTAGCTCCTCGGTGTTGATTGTTGTTACCATTGAAACGGTTTTGATTATGGTTTTGTTGTTGAGGTTGGTTCAAACCGGGAGGTCCGAGATAATTGTTTGAACGGTAGCTAAGAAGATTTTGATCTCCTTGTGGTTGATTATAGTTTCCTGTAGCAGCATAAACATTCTCATGTGCGTAGCCACCGGCGGCTGTGCACTCGGAATAAGAATGTGGACCTCCACAAGTCTCGCAAGTCGGTTGTACCGCTTTCACTTGTTGATTTTGACTAGACAGATGCATTTGGTACATTTTCAACATAGCCGTGTTCAAATCATCAACTTTCTTATGAAGAGCCATATCGTGAGAAGAAGATGAATTTGATCTGAATGATTCACCCCTTTTGGCGGTAGAATCCCAATAATTGTGATGGGCGGTCATGTTCTCAATAAGATCGTAACATTCTTGGGACGTCTTTTCATGAAAGTTCCACCGGCGGCAAGATTGATTGTATCACGATGTCTCAACGCCGAGACCATTATAAGCGTATCAATTTGAGTGACAAGCAACATGTTATGATTCGGACATCGATCAATTGCAAGCTTATATCGTTCCCAAGCTTCAAACAAAGATTCATCGGGATATTGTCTAAAATTACTGATATCATTTCTCAACTTCGTCACCATCGACGGTGGAAAGTACTTTGCCAGAAACTTCGTAACCATTTCCTCGAAAGTATGAATCGAATTCTTCGGGAGTCGATCAAACCAAGAAGTGGCATGATGAGTCAAAGAGTATGGGAAAAGATAGAGGCGAAGGCGTCATCGGAGACCCCATTTTGTTTCATACTCGAGTAACGGTTAAAACTTATCAAGATGCTTGTTTGCATCGTCATCCGTAAACCATGAAATTGACAACTGCTTTTTACTTGTTCTATTATATGATGTTTCAAGCTAAAATCGGTAGCTTGAATATTAGTCGATGCAATGGGTCCTCCCTCCCGTACATTGTAGGTTGACATAGCTCCTCCATCGTTCGGAGATCGGGAGCTTCATTTTGATTAACGGGAGGAGGATTAGGACCGGGGTTTGGTGGTGCATTGGGTGCTGCCATATTACGTAACTCGGGTACGTTCTGATTCTGATTCGAAGTCGTCTTGATCGAGAGCGAGTGCGCATGCACTTTAAAAACCAAGGCAATTAAAAGAGAGCGGTATTCGAAAACAACAGTGAACTTAAACCAATAATCCCAAGTGAATAAATCACCTCTATAAGACAAACGCACAAGCGAGCGGAGAAGCTATTAGGTCAGCGCGAAGCTTATTAAAAACCCGCCTCTTTTCAGCCGCAATTTAATGTTAGGCCGTCCTTGTACCCACCACACAGTTTGTTTGTCCGATAGAAATAAATCAATTCACAAGCGACACAAAGGCAAGTTTTTTATCTTTGGTTCGGGAACTTATTAATGATAACACCTCCGTTGAGAATGTTATATAATTGGTGAATTCTATTTATTAGCAAAAACACAAGAGAAAATCTTTTTGTATTTTTTAATCTGATATATATATACAAAAGAAAAAGGAAAATATTTTTTACTTTTTATTTTTATAGAAAAATAGTAACTTCACGAATGAAGGATCTCGAGTCACTAATCGTCAAACCTCTAACGAAATTGTCGTGACACAACCTCCCCGGCAGCGGCGCCAAAATTTGATTCGTGTGTTGTAGGTTTAGGGGTATTTGTGTATGGATAAAACTGCAATACCGATATAAAAAATAATCACGAAGATAGACTCAAAATTCCTTTAGGAAAAAGAATATTAAATCAAATCCCGTGTGTGATCGTGATACGGATTAGTCAACCCGAATCGTTTCCCAACGAGGCGTGAATTGCCAACGTCGTTATTGGTTTGGATTTAATGCTCGATGTTTTGATTTGTTGAATTTGATTTTATTAAACTACGGAATTGGGAAAGTAATTAAGGAATCTTATTCTACGGGAAATCCTAAGTGCGAGAATTAACTAAACGTAATTAACGAAACGTAATTTAAATGCAACTACGTCTATTCTAAATCCTAAAAATAACCTAAAATTATTTTTATTCTAAAAATGTATTTAGAAAACTATTTATGAATTAAAACTAATTTTTAGGATTTTTCTGGATTTTATTTGGATTAAAAAACTAAATTTTAACTTTTAAAACTAATTTAAAATACTAAAAATTATGAAAATTAAAGTTAAAATTATGAAACTATTTTTTAAAAATCTAAAATAACTAAAGAGAATTTTCAAACCAAATTTTATATTTTTCTGATTATTTTTCTATTTTCTACGAATTTAAAATTATTTAAAACTATTTAAATGGCTAAAAATTACATAATAAACTAGGAAAAATCTAGAAAAATTATTTTTTTGCTTTTGGTATTTATCTTAATCTATGAAAATTGAAAATTATTTTTGGAACTTTTACGATTTAATTACAATAAAAGCTATTTAAAAGTATTAAAAGCTGCTTTTAAATTGTGCAAAATATCAAACAATAATGAAAAATAATGAAAATTTCAAGGAAATTCTAAAATATTATTCTAATTCTAGGAAAATTATAAAAACAAGGGCTTATGTGGATGAGAAATGAAAGTGATGTGACAAATTATTATCAATAAGCTATTTAAAATAAGCTAACAAGCTACTAGAGAGTACCAAATTGCTACAGAAGCTAAACTATGCTAAAGTTATTCTAATGCAACTATTTCAAACTACTTTTAACCTCTAATGAGCTCTAACCAATGATTTAATCGTAAAGGAGATTTGGGCAATCATTTATATCCCCTAAGTTTAAGCTATGCACCAAGCTTATCTAGTGAGCTTTTGAAAAAGCGGAAATGAGGAATTCAAGTGCACCAAACAAAGAGCTTATAAACCAAATTTCGGTCTAAACTAGCTAAAATGAGCTTTGTGCCAACCTTGAAAATTAGCACATTTCACACTCGGTCATAACCGAGTGTGAGCAGGCAACTTTCATTATTTTGGATGACTTATTTGGGGCTTAAAGAGATTCCCAAAATTTCACAAAATTCCTTTTTCAAAAGTAGACCAACTGGCCTTGTAAAATCCAAAATTTCAAATAAGTGGATCTAGAATGAATCCATTAAAATTCCTCAAAGTTTTATGAAAACACAATTTCAACTTTTGACTTTTATACTGCTTTTGAGAAATGTTGACCAAAATGAATTTTGAATCCAAATGATGAACTAATTATGATGTTTTAAGCTAAAGTAAAACTGATTCGAGCAAGATTATAAAATCGAACATAGATCAAGCTTTTGATCTTAAAAAATTCTTCAATCATGTAAGTTTAAGGCGATTAAAAGCAAATTTTGACTTATACGAACAACTACTATAAACTCGTGACTTAAATTGACTTATCTATTACCTAAATGAGCTTGTACCACCAACACAAAACTACAAACTAAGCTCCAAGCTCATTTATACGCAAATCCAAACACTACTTTTAAAAACGATAATGCAAGTATTATAACTAGATAAACCATTTAAGTAATCTTGTAATCTAAACTAATATTTAACAAAGATCAATTAGTACTAATAATAACTAAACTACTAATGCGGATGCAAACAACAAATTCAATTAAAGAGAATAAAATGTAACAAGCGTATGGAAATAGATTTAAGACAGATTGAGACTTACAAGTTGTCCTAGCCACTATGGCTTGCAATCAATGAAACAAAGAACCTCTATCCTAGACCATTATCAACCCAATCCATTAAGCTAACCCAAATCAATTGTTATCAACCCAATCTCCAACTCATATCGAAGAAATCAAAGACCATCCCACTATTTAAACCGCATTTTTTTAATTTAGTTGACCAATGAGAATAGGAAGTAGGTCTTGAGTAGGTGAATTAGTGAACTCTTAAAAGCTTTTAATGAGCTTATACAAGCTTCTGATAACATAAACAACAACTGAACTTAACTTTAAAACAGAATTTATATATTTTTGATTTTAAAGGATTTTTTTTATTTTTTTTTATAATTTTTTTGTTAAAAAGAGTAAACAAGCTAAATTGATTTGTGATTAAACTAAGCTTGTAACAGGAATAGAATTTAAACTAATTATAACATAAAAACAGAATTTAAGCAGGAATAAGAACACAAACTAAATTGATTTTATTAATGAAAAGTTGAAATTTAAATTCCGAAATACAATTGATGATTTAAAACAAATAAAAGCTGAATAACTACTCAAGAAACTACTACTACACTACTTTCTCTCACTAAAACTACACACTCCACTGTGAATGAGAGGATCCTATATATAGCCCCGAGAAGATTCCAGAAGAGGGCCTTGTGCTTCTTTGAGTGTAATTAGAGCCTTTAGATCGTCTTCCACGCATCCCATTTGATCTCAACCCTTGGATTGTTACTTCCACGCATCTTGGACCAATCAGAAAGCAGCATTTGAGGTGTAGCACGCGGATTGATGACCTGGCAGTCACATGTGTCAGGGGGTGTCAGTAATTGTACGAATATACCCTTAATTGCAGTTAATTTGGCCAATTTGACGCGTGGGTAATTTTAGGGTTCATAGGGTGCCTGGGTTTGGGTAAAAGAGGGGTAAAAAGGGCGCGTATGGTTTTTTTTTTTTATTATTGTTTGATATTTGACCCATTGACCGGGTTAAGTATTGGGTTTGACCAAGGTTTAAGTGGGTAAACGGGTTGGAAATTATACCGGGTATAGGATAACTGTGTTGGACCGGGTATTGTTTTATGGATTTGGGCTTGGACTTTTAGGATTAGTTTTGGGCTTTTGATTTTGGATTTAGGCTTAGGATTTAATATAAACCCATTAGGCATATTAAGGACCAAATGTGTATAAGTGAAACTTGGGGACCAAATCGTAATTCGAAAGTTAGATCAAGGACTATCTTTGCCAATCTTCAAATAATCCAAGGGTGATTTTTCAACTTCGAAACTTGAGGGTCATTCTTGCCAAAAGCTCAAAGATGAGGACTAATCTTGACAATTCTTCAAACTTGATCATAACTTCCAAAATCATCCTCGAGAGAATAAAATCTTCAAAATGCACAATCTCGACCTTTCTTTCACCAAAAACTCTTAATCTCTCGTGCTCGGATTTTCGTCTGATTTGGCTTTTTGTGTGTTTGGCATATCCGTACTGCAGACAAGCACAAACTCAAGAAAACAACGAATATTAGCAATAAACGGCTCTTTCTTGGTTATTTTGGGTTTAATTTGATAAAGAAATGATATGTGTTTTTGCACATATCACTAACCAATATTTTGTGATAGACTTGTTTGATGATAGGTCTCCTAGAAATATATTTTAGGCTGATGAAAGATCAAAGATGTCTATCTGAAATTTGGAGACGTTGTTTTATTTGATGAATAATTTTAAGTTTCCGTTTGCTTCATTTGTTGGAGCGAATCATCATGGTCAATCAATATTTTTTGGTGGTGCTATGCTAGAAAATGAAAAAGAAGAGACTTTCAAATGGTTATTTAAGCAATTTTTAATGTGCATGTTTAACAAGTTCAATTATAACATATCAAGATAAAGCAATATGTAATGCAGTTAAGCATGTTTTTCCAAACACTCGACATCACAACTGTGCATGGCACATTAAGAAGCACGCGTTGGAACATCTTCAGCTGTTTATCGTAAACTTTTGGCCCAACAACTCTCATGGACTTTCTTGGAACAATTATAAATGGTATATTAAATGCAAAAGGTATGATATTTCATCTTTACGAAATAATATCATTTTTCACACAACATTCATCATATTGAGATCTTGGTTTGACTCGATTACTATGTATAATTGTATCCGTTTACTAATCAAGCTTCAACAATTACTTAAAATACATGTTGCTAATGACTTTGACTATTCATGTGTTAACAACTGGAAACCTATCAATTATAATTTATGTGTTTTGCTAAACAATGCCCACTGGACAATGTTTAAGACACATTAAATAATATGTTCTTTCCATATTTGAAAGAATTATGCATTTAATACACATAAATGAACATAAAAATTAACTTAAATACAACTATTAATAGAGTACGAGCGTATAAGAGAAATAATAATACTAGAACCCTAATGGATTTTGTCCCATTTATACAACCAGGTTGAGACCTTTAATACTAGCTATCATCTAATTGTTAAATGATGAAAACCATAGGCATAAGTATTATTCAGCCACAAAATATAGAAATTAAATGAGACATAAAAGAAACCTTAATGGATCCTAAGCTCATGGTGATTTGGGTCAACTAAACTAATCTATCATATAATACACCCCGACTTGGAGCGGAAAGTCTTCAAACGATCCAAGCGAAGTTTAACATTGCAAAGTGCAATGAGAAATCTTGAGAAGTGCCGGTTTTTAATGATTTTGAGAAATTTGATATAGTAATCAGAGCAAAGTTGATCATCTTTTAATACTTGTTGTAATCTTGTGTTTACTTTAGGTAGAGTCATGAAATGGACTTGCTCTTTTTATCGAAAGAAATAAGATGATAAGGAAAGTATATAAAAGGGGTAATTCTCAAAAGAGGATAAAAAGTTTTCTAGTGGTCACCATTTGGTACAAAATATACATCTCTTCTCAAAATGGTCATGTGCGAATGTACGAATGTGCGATTCCACTAAAATGTTGACACTTGTCCAGACAATAAGTACACTTTCAATCATTGGCAAATACAATCACTATCAAAGCCTTGTTTGACTTTTATATATAAATGTGCTAACGGTGAATGTGTGATTTGAACATAACTTTATTAGGAAGGAAAACTTTTATGGGAATAAAATCTACTTTATGATAATAAAATCTTTCTTTATATAAAGAAAGATATTGTACTATAAAGAAAGATTTTATTTCCATAAAGTAGATTTTCTTTCCTTAAAGTTTTCTTTCCCAATAAAGCTATGTTCAAATCGCCCATTCGCACATTCACCGTCGCACATTTGTATATAAAAGTCAAACAAGACTTTGATAGTGATTATCTTTGTCAATGATTGAAAGTGATTATCATGTCTGACACGTGTCAACATTTTAGTGGAATCCACATTCGCATACGATCATTTTGAAAGAGATGTATATTTTGTACTAAATTATGACCACTAGGGAACTCATTGTCCCCTTTTGAGAATTATTGCTATATAAAACATAACAGAGCATGAACTTGGAGAGAAAGAAAGCATAAGCCAGATCTCTTTTTTATTCTTATTTAATAATCTATATATATAATAAATAAACACTTTTCTGAATGTCATGGACCCTATTACTGACGTTATATATGCGTCATAAATGCATGTGCCAGTTGCTAATGCATTTTTTTCGCAATTCTGTATGTGCTTACGTCATGTTCAAGTTAAAAACTTTTCAATATTTTCATAATAGACCTTATAATATTAAGAAAATACCAATCACCACCTGCCAATATTTTTTAACACAACATTTAAAATACGGAGTACTCCATAATATTTTGCTATGTGTAGAAGTTAAAAGTTATGATATGTTTATTGAAACACCACTAACCCAAATATAAACAACTTTACATTTTTTTTAAAGATTAAAGATGAGTCCATTATTTATGTATACACTATTTATTTGTGTGAAATATATAAGACCATCGTGATGTGGCATACATGTGTTTTCAAAATTAATTGTTTGAGGAGATAATGAACATTAATTTACGAGTCCCGGTTTATCACCCTATTAGATCGTTCCTTTTTTATTACCTACTTAGGACGTTATACATAAGATGAGACAACAACAAATAAATAACCAAGTATTATCGGCGATTTTATTTTTATTATTATTATTATTATTTTTTACCAAGGTAATCACCTTTGCCACAAAAAAAACATTTTTCTTTAATTGCACATTCTTTTAACAATCCTTTTTGTGTGTAGATTGTCTTTACTAATTAGGATGTAAAAGGCCGTGTTGGTTGACAATGTTTCGTAAAAATAAATGTTCAACACCACGCACTTTATTAGAATATCGATAATTAATGAGATAATTTTACATTTTACTTTTAAATTCATCCACATTTTTTGTTTAGGTTGCAAATTTTTATAATTTGTTAATAAAATATCAACATATGTGATTTGTTTATAATGGAATCCTTCAATTTACAATATCATACAGCATAGTAAAGATCGTATAACTTTGTGGAATGACATTGCTATGTACTCCATTGCTATGTACTCCGATTTTATTAGTCTGTGTTATTTAATTGGCATTCTTTTGGGTAAAAATTCACTATGTTTTGCATTTTATGCTACACCTTTTTTAATAAAGAGAAAAATATTGTTTTGAGTTTTTTAAGATGTGTAGTATGTACATTATCTAAGAAGACACACACTTGATTATATATTCATCATTTGGTGTTCATAAAGACTTGATATTGTTAAGTACTATTAATCTTTCGGCTTCAAAAGATGCCATCGTCACAAAAAATAAGGAATCTTAAATTGTTAGTTTGTCGATTGGTTATTTAAATCCTTTTATCAAATGTAACAGTGACAAGCTTTGAACTTATTACATGGAATTGAAAAGGCCTAACGATGTTGATATACGACAGACGGAATGGTTTTTGGTAGTAATTTGAATGTTGTCTCCTCACAAGTTCTTCAAAAAGTATGATAAGGATATTTTTATTACACATTTAATTTCCAACATATATGTCTGCTCATAAGAATTTCTGATTTAACAAATGAACATTATTTTAAAAAAATACAAACATGTTAAATGGCTTCATGGTTTAGTTTTAGGCTGTATCTAATCTTCGAATACATTTTCTTTTTGCCGCAAAACTCGTGGTCTATAGCCTAGTTATATATATACATATAAAAGAAACCATTAATTCAAAAGAATTTAAAGAAAACAAAAGATATATGAAATAGTTATAAGAGATTAAAAGAAAACCTATAGGATTTAACTTTTTTTTTTTTTTTTTTTTTTTTTTTTTAATTTGTGCCACAAAGCAAATAAAAACAAGAAGATGCAACAAAAAGAAAGAAAGATGGGCAATAAAGATATGATTTACCGGTAATTTCCTTTGCAAAAAAATGACCAGGAAGCAAGTTTAACGCCAAATCTTAAGAAGAAGGAAACGAAAAAAAGAAAAAGAAAAAAAACATCAAACTTTATGGGACAAACATTTTGGTAAACAATAATTGCACCTATATTAAAACAAAGAACATAGAAGAAAAAAAAAACGATGTGATAGAAAAGAAAATAATGCATGTAACAAACATCATTATGCAAAAGAAGATGCTTTAATGATATTGTCTATGATCGCTTGTGAAAAGATAAACGTGTGTGGTTATTCATGTTCAGATAATTTGGGAGGCGAAACTTGACTCGGATATACGCGAACTTCACCGAGTTAATCCGAGACCATTTTCGAACCTTCTCAGCCATCCTTAAACGTATACACCCAAGAAAGTTTGAACCTCGCCTCTTGTTCGAAGCCAATGACCTTACCACTAGGCCATTTGGTGGTGGTTTCGACTGTGAGAAGATGATTTAATGATATTGCTTGTGACGACTCAAAAGAGGTATAGAGATTGTGGAAGTGCAGGCAGGGATAGTATATAGTTGGTGGCTCATGGTAGGCGATTAGGTTTCGAGAAGAGATATAGAGATTGTGAAAACTTTTGAGGGGTAGTATATAGGTGGCGGCTCATGGTGGTGATTAGGTTTCGGGATCGACTGCTTCACGATACCATTTAAAATAATAAAACCCCATAGGTATAATGAATTATCTAGCCATAATATATAGAAATTACATGAAAAATAAAAGAAGCCTTAATGAACTCTAAGCTCACAAACGAGCTTCGCTAGCTAAACTAATCTATCATCTAATACTAATATCCAAGCCCACTATCAACAAATATTAGTTAATGGTTGTAAATATAGTACACATACCAAGTTATGATCAATGCTACCACTTCTGACAGTATATAGCAATTTGTAAGAAGAGCATGCTAGGAGATTAGCGTTTGATAAAAAAAAATGTAAACACACATCCATTTGTAGATGTCATGATAGATTCAACCTTTTTTTTAACATGCACTGTTCTAATCAGATAGGCATGTATTTGTTGACCCTACTACTACGAGCTGAGTTCCGGATTACCTATATAGCCGTGGAGCAAAAACCCATCAAAAGTTTCAAGTATAGTGAGTAATTGGATTGCTACACTTTCTGGAAATAAGGTTATGTACTTGGATGTAATTGCGACATAATATATGTAAGCGGTAAGCCTAATGAGCACTTGAGAATTACTACTCCTAAATCAATTAATTCAAACTCTCTATCGGATGAAAGGACCTAATTAAGGGCCTTGAGCCATAGGTAATATCGGTTCAGTTCTTTCAATAAAAAATAATTAAGAACGCACATAACAAAAATAGACTCGTTGTTGTTTTTACAGGCTAAGGATATTCAATGTTTAATGAGATAGTATAATTCTAGCCTAAAGATAGCAACAAAAAAAAAAAAAAAAAAAAAAAAAAACACAAGAGTCTCTTTAACTTATCTTACATTAATTGAGCTTTAAACCATAAACACAAGAGTCTCTTTAACTTATCTTACATTAATTGAGCTTTAAACCATAAGCTCGTGGCTATATAAGTTAGTAAGCCACACTACAAGAAAATTGTACAATTTGCACGTTTATATTTTGACACTTTAATATTTTATTACTTTTTTTTTTTTTTTAATTTTTAATGTTATTTTTTTATAAATTTTTTAAGACAATAGATTTTTACACTTTTTTAGTTTATCACCATCTAATAATATGTAAATTTTGGATACATTGATAAATGAGAAATAATTATAAGTGAAAAACAATAGATTTTTACACTTATAATTGTGAATAAAAGAATGTCTATAATTTCTCCACATTTAAGTTTAAGAAATGTCTGAACATTTTTAAGTTGTTTAACTAGAACACTTAGATCTCATGGATCACTTAAATCGTTCGTTTTATAAACGATCTTTTTTTAATACAATTATAAGTGAAAATCTATTATTCCACAAACCTTGGGCGATTACAAGAATATGAGAGTTAGCATTTAATTCATATAAGCATGCGATCCTGTCAATTTTCACCCTTGATGATAGCAATGCCAGACTTTTTGAGTAAGAATCACTCTTCAATGATTATCCACAGAAACCTTGGCACAAATCCTACTTCACATAATTCCGATAACTTCTACCGACAATCTCTAAGTGGGGTGAAAAATCTATTCTTGTTTTACAAATTTTCCCACCCTTATCAATAAAACTAGTTTTTACACATTATTAAGTTTTTTTATAAATCAAAAAAGATTTTACACATTTTTTTAAGAGTGAATAAAAATGTGTATATCGAACAACTTTTTTATATTGTCATTATATCACGAGGTTAGTTGCACATAAGCAGTTTGAAGTTTAGGATAAGAGGGAGAATGTGTGGCTTGTACCCATTCGGGGACAAGCATCTGCTGTATTTCAAGTTTGACCTTACTTCGTACACAAACAAATTCTAAATTCAGATCCATATAAGGTTAAAAATGTATGTCAAAATGGCCATGGAATTTGAACTATTACATAGTTTTATTCAAGTAAATCCGAATGTCAAAAACTCAACTTATTCATATGGGCACACACATATTAAGCCACACATACTGCTAAAATATTCCTCAATAGTTCGTATCTACATACCGAACTCTTGAACTAAGAGAGGGACTTCAAAGACCATACCAAACGATCAGACAACCTAAAAAATATACAAAACTATTCGACACAAATCGAGTTCGATTCATCCCCAACAACATTACCTTCCAGCACATCGACCTTACGAGAATAACAACCAAACCCGTCCTTGTAGTAATAGTTCTGATGATTCACAGAGGAACCCGACATAATAGAATTACCATTCACCAACATCGAACCAGTACAATTCACGTCATGATTTAATGTCCTCAATATCACTTTATCATTAGAAAAACTCTCACTCCTTCCTTGCACCACTGTCGTGCTCACCATTGAGATACCTTTACCATACCACGGCTGAGTCACAACCGTGATCTTCAAAGGATACGTTCTTTCAATTTCATATTTCCCAATTGTGTTACCCCTTGCGTCCGTGATCTTTACTTTAGTTTTCCTTTTGATCTTCTGATCGAGTTCTTTCCTAGTACCTTGTTCCTTAAACTTGAGCTCGTTTTTAAATTTGATTTCTTCGGTTACTTTTGTTGTTATAATGCCTAAACTTGATTGTACCAAACCAACAGCTGAACTGCTCCTTTCAACTTCAATCTCGAATTCACCTTCAAGACCTTCGAATTCATAATCGTTTTCAATCTCCATAGATGGTGGTTGATACTCAACAATCGCTTGTACATACGAACTACCTATCCAAATATGCATATTAGCATCCACAAGCCAATAAGAAACGCCCTCAGCAACCTGAAATTCAATTGAATGATTCTTATCATCCAAA
This sequence comes from Chrysanthemum lavandulifolium, assembly GCA_022545495.1. NCBI lineage: Eukaryota > Viridiplantae > Streptophyta > Magnoliopsida > Asterales > Asteraceae > Chrysanthemum > Chrysanthemum lavandulifolium. Next base: position 112,295,766 of record CM040239.1, on the reverse strand, counting down.
AGAAGCCCTAAATACGGAGTTAAATCAATATCATAAGACGGATGATTAAACGCTCCAATGGCCACAACTGGTTTCCAAAACGACGGATTGATCCCACTTGTGAATATCACTGGAGTAGGAATCACTGTCCCAACTAACTTCCCATCAATCGTCACCAATACTTCACGATACGCTCCATTACCCTTTCCAGCCACTAAATTATTCGATTTTGTATATGAATTTGGTGGAGTCAAGTACCAAAACTCCTCCTCGCCATGAGACGAAATATACACCTCAAGCACAGCTTTATAAGTTCTCTCATCAATTCTAACATTCGTCTTTTTAACGTCAGATTCATTCTCAATCCTAAACCAATACCCTTCATCACCAGATATTGGTATAATCATATCTGCATCTGTATCATACGGATATAACCCTAACATATCTCCAAATCCCTTATCATCAACAGAACTCAGCTTCCTATTCTTCTTATAACCTTCTAAATCTCCCACAACCCTAGACAACGGAAACCTAAATGCATTATGATCATAAAAATGCATAGACACATTAACATGATAAACGCCGGTTAGGTTTTCGTTCTCTAGGGTTTCTAGCATAACAGCAAATGATGTGCTATTATCCTGAGTAGTAATAATAGAACTATACTTACTAACATCCTTCCTTACACTCCAAAAGCTTCCGTTTTCCGTAGGCTGAGCTGTACTGGTTCGCAGGAGTTCAACTCCTGCGATCCAGACACCAGCTACACGATCATGCATGGGAATGGGAGTACTACCATTACATCTAGCTTGGAACTCAAGAACTGCATGGGACCATTTACACGTGGTAGGAGGTGAAGTATAGTTAACCGTGTTGTTCATGCTTGTGTTTGTGAAGGTGTGTGTGAGTAAGTTAACGGAGCATGACGGAGGAGTGTCAGTGTCTGGTACGATCGGGTGTGTTAGTTCGAAATATTGTTGTTGATTCTCAGTTGTGTTGTCTTCGAGTGATAACGAGGATTGGATAATGAGTGTGAACAATAGAGTACTGAGGATGAATATGAGATTGCAAGCGTTCATGGTTCTTCTACTTACTTTTGCAAATTTTAAACTTAATTAGGAAATGAAATTTTGTGGGTGTTTGTAGGAGAATTATTGAGGAAATTCGCGCGAAGCTTCGTTAAGGTCCTACGTCACGACATGCAAAAGAGAATATCTAAGCATGTAACTATTTATATGGGTTAGTAGCATTTTTACTTCAAACACGAAAAAGGGGACATATTTCACCGGTCTTAAATTATTTTTCATCTTTCTTTTTCGGGTGGGGTTGTCCATGATAAATTGTCTATTACTAAAAGTAGGTAGAAAATTTTGATCGAGTTTACCGTTATATGCCCTATTCACCTTTCGACAAAATTTCCCATTTGGTGCATATGATGAAAAATTAAACATAATCCTATATAAAATGCTCTAAATGTATAGTAGCCTACTGGCCTTTGCAATTCACTCAAACATATAATTTCCTTGAAATATATAAAGATCGAATATAGTTAAAGACGAGAGTACAAAAGTCCATGTGCGTGCAAGTTCTACCATTTGGAATTATTAAGAGCATTCACAATGGATCAAGTTGTTAAAAGCTTTTCACTATTCTAATAAGTTATTTTAGTATGTTTTTGCATCAGAGAACTTTTGAAAAACTTTTCGTGAAAGGCTTGACTTGCTCAGTCTTTCCTCCAAACTTTTAAGTGATTAAATATATTGTCGTTAAATCGTAGTCTTAAAACTTGATCGTTGTAGATCTCTAAAGTTAAGCGAAAACTCATCTTTTCTACCTACCACTTATTTACCATCAGGAATGTTGGGTCCATCTACTTTTCTAGAACAAGCTTGTAAACGTTATTTATGCATGAAAAGATGTTTCTATAATTAATTTGTTCGTTTTTCACATGTGATTTAGCCATTCGTTATCACATATGAACGTTATGCATGACACAAAGGCGTTGGGACACTTTAAGGGTACGTGTATGATGTATATTTTGCGTTCACATTTTATTTATTTATTTATTATTATTATTTTATTTATTTATTTATTTATTTTTAACCAGAAATTTCAGCTTTCACATACTAATATTTACATACAATTTTATCTCACGTACTAAACGTGACTCAACTCATAACCATTTATGAAATATTTTGGATATATTTTGAGGATATTGATACATGTCAAAACTCACATTGAAATAATATAATCCTCTTGTAAATGATAGATGTGTTTCCATATCTTAGTACCGTTTGTTTGAAAAGTGTAGAATGGAAGAATGAAATGAAAGATGTGTATTATTGTTTGGTTTATCACGAGTCATAGGAATGGAATTAAAAGTTAAGTTGGTATACTTAGAATGATTCCACCAAAATATGATGACTTTTGTTCATTCTTTTGTTTTTACTTTTTCTCGTGGTCCCAACCCATTTATCATATCTTCTCATCAGTCATAATAAATGTCTTGTTTGACCAAGTATTGTTTTTTGACCTTAAATATTTTAGTTTGTGTTGTATAATATTTGATGAAAATTATATCAATGAAAAATAGGTTTAAAACACAATCCATTCATATATTTTGCATCAAATATTGTATGACACAAACAAAAATATTTAAGGTCAAAGTTGAAAGAGAATGACTTTCAAAAGTAAAAGTGGGCATTTAATATGGGACGGAGGGAGTAATTATTTTATATTTTAAAATTAATATTTTCAATTTTAGTGTATATTTTAAATTTTAAAACAAATATTATCTAAATCAATTAATCATTTTATCTCTTCTTCTTTTCTTTCAAACCAATTCAAATCCAAATCTGATTCTAAACCCACCTTCAAACCAAACGAGCATTTAGTAATTACTAAGATATGGAAACACATCTACCATCTGCAAGAGGCTTATATTATTTCAATGTGAGTTTTGACACGTATCAATATCCTCAAAATATATCCAAAATATCCTATAAATGATTATGAATTCAAGTCATGTTTAGTGTATGTGAGATAAAATTGTGTGTAAATATTAGTATGTGAAAGTTGAAATTTCCGGTTAAAAAAAAAAAAAAAAAAAAAAAAAACCATGAGTGCAATATACATCATACACGTACCCCTAAATTGTAAATCCGAATGAAGTTGAATGAGACTGGTGAAGGTGGAACTAGTGTTGTTATGTAGAACAAAGGAATCAGTAAACAGGACAAAAACTTGGGTAATAAGGGTGGTCAGCTACATAGAAATCCAAAGGCTAGAGTTGAATTTAGACTTGTGAATAAGCGACAAACTGCTAGGAGTCAAAAATTTAATAATACCAAGAGCAATAATACCCAAAGTTGCAAAAACATGATACTGTGAACAAAGAAAACAGTTCTAATCCTACTAGCCCTCTAAATAACTCCAAGCCCACAAGCCCAAAAAGCCCATGGAAAGTGAGTAATGCTGATGTAGAGGAGCTAAGAAGGAGTGCTAACAAATTTGCGATTGGAGGATTGTGAAGAGAATCTATGTCTATACCATTGAAGGAGAGGATATTATGGATACTTGTGTAAAACATAAAAGAATGCCTACTATGGAACAAACAGTTTGATGGAATGATGAAATGTTCAGGTACTTCAAAGAGAAATAGGGAGCAAAGTGGAAAGAGGAATGTCCTGATATGGAAGATGTGTTTGATGAAGTAAATGGGATAGCAAAAAGCATGACTGATAATGAATTATCTAGAAAGAATGTTGAGAACCTGAATAAAGGACCATACTATGCTAACAACCTAGGTCAATGAATCTAGACCTTAAAGTTGCTGCTTGGAATGTGTGAGGTATGTGTAAGAAGGATATGCAAAAAGATGTGAAGAAGTTCATCAGTGATGAAAGTCTGAGTATTTGTGCAGTTTTGGAAACTCATATTAAAGAAAATCAAATCAGTAGGATTTGTGATTTTGTGTATGGAAGTTGGAAATGGTGTTCTAATATGAAGGATAGTGATAAAGGATGCAGAATCATAGTTGGTTGGAATGAAGATCATGCTAACATTAAGCAACTGCATTCTAGTAAACAAGTCATCTTGTGCCAAGTGGAGGTTAAGGGGTCCAGAGAAAGTTTCTTTTGTTGCTTTGTCTATGCTGCTAATTCTGGTAAAGAAAGGAAAGATCTATGGAAAACTTTGGATAGATATAAAAGCTTCACCAATAATAAGCCTTGGATTCTTATGGGAGATTGGAATGTGAGCTCGCATATTGAAGACCACTCAGAAGGAGGATCTGCTTGCTTGACAAATGATATGATTGATTTTCATGAATGTCTCAATAACATTGAAGTTGAAGATATTAATTGTTCAAGAATCCACTTTACATGGGTTCAAAGCAGAACCAATCCAAACAGTGGTATTATGAAGAAAATAGATAGAGTTCTTGGGAATTTGGAATTCATGAGTAAATTTACAAGCTCTCACGCTGTTTTTCTTCCCCATCTTAATTTTGATCATAGCCATGCAGTCCTAATTATCCCACAAATGATGAGGAAGAAACAAAAAGCTTTTAGATTCTCAAACTTTATTGCTGATAAGCCTGAGTTTTTAACAATTGTGCAGGAAGAATGGAATGTTCAAGTGGATGGTTGTTATATGTTTAAGCTTGTGAAGAAGTTAAAAGCTCTCAAGTTGCACATGAAGAAGCTTAGATGGAAATTTGGGAACCTTCATGAAAAAGTTATTGAATGGCAAGAGAAATTGAAAGTGATTCAATGTAAAGTTGATAAAGATCCCCATAATGCCCTGCTAAAGCAAGAAGAAGCAATGATCTTAAGTGAATATAATACTGCAGCTAATGATGAAGAAAAGCTCTTAGCTCAAAAAGAAAAATTGATTGGTTGTGTGATGGAGATAGGAATTCTAAGTTCTTCCATACAGTCTTGAAGGGGAGAGCTCACAAGAGTAGAATTGAAGCTGTTAATGATGAAGTTGGGAATAGATTTGAAGGAAGTCAAGTGGCTGAGCAGTTTGTTAAGCATTTTCATAATTTTCTTGGTGTGGCTACTTCTGTGCTGGATTGTGATTTGAACAATTTGAGTCCCAATACTGTTTCCAATACTTATGCTGAACATATGATCAGGGAGGTTAAGGATGAGGAAGTGAAAGAAGCATTGTTTGATATCGGTGATAATAAAGCTCCCGGTCCCGATGGATATTCGCAAAATTCTATAAGAAGGCTTGGGTTATTGTTGGTAGAGATGTTTGTGATGTTGTTAAGGAATTTTTCGGAAAAGGCAAACTCTTAGGTGAGGTCAATGCTACACTTATCACCCTTGTTCCTAAGAGTAAGACTCCTATGAAGGTATGTCGACTATAGACCTATAACTGTTGCAATGTTATATCAAGATCATCAAGTAAAATCCTTACCAATAGAATAAAAAGTGCTCTACGCAAACTTGTTAATCCTTGCCAAAGTGCATTTATCCCTGGAAGAAAAATTACAGACAATATCCTCCTCACTCAGGAACTTCTTAAAGGATATAATTGGAAGAATGGGGCTAGGAGAGTGGCTTTGAAAATTGACATTCAAAAAGCTTATGATACTGTTAATTGGGACTTCCTAGAAGGTATTCTTAATGGTTTTAAATTCCCAGCTTTAATGGTCAAATGGATTATGGTTTGTATTAGATCTGCTGCATTCACAATTAATGTCAATAATGAAAGGGTAGGATATTTCAAAGGAGGAAGAGGCCATAGACAAGGGGATCCCATCTCTCCTTATATCTTCACCATTGTTATGGAAGTTCTCAGTCTTCTCTTGAAACATCAGATAAAGGAAAGTGGCAGGTTCAAATACCACTGGGGATGTAGAGAGCTGCAAATTTCACATTTATGCTTTGCTGATGATCTACTTGTTCTTTGTCATGGAGATGTTAACTTAGTGAAAGTAGTAAAAATAGCTTTGAACAAGTTCAGTGAAATCTCTGGATTACATCCTAATATAGGAAAGAGCACTGTGTTTTTTTGGTAATGTCCAGGGTCATGTCCAACAACAGATTCTTGATATCCTTCCTTTCAAAGTGGGATCCTTACCTGACACATACTTGGGAGTTCCTCTCATCACCAAACAAATTAGTTTTACAGACTGTAAGAGTCTAATTGATAAGGTAAAATCAAGGGTCTCTAATTGGAAGAATAAGATGTTGTCATATGCTGGAAGACTCCAACTTATTGTATCTATCCTCTCAACCATGAAAATATATTGGGCTTCAGTATTTCTCTTGCCTAAAGCTGTTACCAATGACATCAACAAAATATTAAAAGGATTCTTATGGTGTCAAGGTGAGTTGTCTAAAGGTAAAGCTAAGATAGCATGGAAACAAGACTGCAAGCCTAAAGATGAGGGTGGACTTGGTATTAAAGATCTTGCTCTTTGGAATGAAACTCTTCTAACCAAGCATCTATGGAATGTGGCTAGTAATAAAGATTCCTTATGGGTCATGTGGATTAAAATTGTAAGGCTAAAAGGTTCTAGTGTCTGGAAGTTGGAATGTGATAAGAATTCAAGTTCAGGATGGAAACATCTCATGACTCTTAGGGACAAAATTAGAGACCATGTAATCAGCAAAATTGGAAATAGAGCTAGTATTTTTCTGTGGCATGATAAATGGTGGGGCCCTGAACCATTAAGTCATCATATTCCCATGAATGCTATTACTCATGCAGGCTTAAGTCATTCATTAAAAGTCAAAGACAATATCAAAGAGGGACAATGGTGTTGGCCTGATGGTTGGTGTAACATGTTCCCTGTTCTTCAAACAATCCTTGTGCCTAACTTGGATGAGGAAACTAATGATAAGTATCTATGGTTAACCAATGATGGTAAAAGTGGCAGCTACTCTACCAATAGGGCATGGAAAGACCTGAGAGAAAGAAGTCCTAAAGTGGAGCGGAAAGATCTTATATGGTTTCCGATCGTACTCAAAACATTCCTTCACAATGTGGATTGCAATTATTGGAAGACTTTCAACTCAAGATAGGCTAAGTAAATGGTACCGAGAAACAAATGAAGTACTCACTGTGTGAAACATGTCATGATTCTTTAAATCACCTTTTCTTTGAATGCCCCTATTCAAGTGAAATATGGTCAGACTTAAAGATCAAGTATAATCAGGAGAATGTCCCTGATAAATGGGAAGATATTGTGAGATATATGGTTAACCTTAAGTTCAACAGATCAATTAAAAGTGTGTTGAGAAGAATAGTGCTTGCAACATGTGTCTACTACATCTGGAATGAGAGGAATAAAAGGCTATTTACTCTCGAAAAAGGAGTACTAAAGAACTTCTCTCAACAAAGTGATTCACTACATTAAAGTTGAAGCTAGCCGGTTTGCAAGTCAAAATTCTTCTCAAGTTGTGGAGATTGGCAAGAAGTGGAAAGTTGTGATGAATATTAAGAGAAATGAATGTGATCTCTTGGAAGTAACCTGAACTAAGATTGCTTCTAAGGTAGAATTCAGTATGCTTATATCATATCATTGAAATTGTGAAGTTCCTTGTACCTTGGAGTCCTAACTGTGTGACTGTACCTAATGTTGCCTCTTAGTATCTTCTAGCTTGGCCTTGGGATGAAACTAGAAAGCTAAGTTTGGCTTATATAGGAGGTCTATCATGGTATGGATGTACCATAAAGTAGGGCTTCCTTTTGTGGAGGGTAAATGATCTTGGAGGGGAATGAAAGTAGTGTGGAATTGAGAGTGGTGAAAGATGACACTTCATTGTCCATTCTTTGCATTCCTACAGGAGGTAATGGTGGTCATCATGGAGGGAGAGTGTTTCCATACACCTGAAGCCTTCCTAAGAGAGGGAAATGTAGGGTGTTTTGGAAGAGCCCCCCCCCCCCAATGGATGGGTAATGGTTCCTAGTGAAGCCATCCTCTATTTTTGCTATTGCTACTGTGGTGGAAGGTTGAGTGGTATAGTAGAATAGAGAGATGGAAATGTAGCTAGATGGTAGGTGCATCTAAGGTGAATTGAAGTGTTTGATGAATTTTTGAGTGTTAGATCAAGATGGTTCTGAATGTGAAGTAGCATGGGAGATATCGGACTTATTTCTTTGTCCCTTTGTGTATATCGGATATCGATTATATTGTTGTTGTTTGATCGATTTGGGATTTGTCCAAATTCAGTTTATTATCCTTATTGTAAGTGTTGGAAGCTAATATATTTCACCTTTTGCACAAAAAAAAGTTTTCGGGAGCATCTAAAGTCTCGCGAAGGCTTAAAGTGAAGATCGATTTTAGGCATTTTCAATTAGAAAAATTTATTTAAATACTGCTTTATTGAAAACTAAAGATACTTTTATATACGTTTAGTTGGATTTTATCTCATAACATAAAAGCTTGAAAAACAAACATATAAGGCCTACATAGCCACAAAACTTAACGATGTGTATATGAATTCGAAAGTAGTGTTTTTTTAAAAGCGGAAGCCTAAATATATATAAGAAATATAAAATCGGGGCCTTTCAAATTCGAGACATAAAGCGTTGCTTTACCGGCTTTACCCTTTAGATGCCCTAAAGTTAAGTTTTGTGCGTGCATTACTAAGTATTTGTAAGTACCATAAGGGTGATACTTGATAGCTTTCCTATGAGGTGAACTTGGATAAAAGGGAAATGGATTTGCGATGAAGACCAAGAAACAAATGCTTACATATTGTTCTTGTGCAAGGCTAAGAATTGAGCAATGGAAGGTGTAACACCCCGATTTCGTGATACGCAGTGAATTCAAAGCGGGTGTTACTTCATGGCACAACAATCATAACAATAGAAAACGAACTCTAATGGAGTAGTTTTAAAAAGGATTTCTCATTCGATTTATATAAATATCAGAGTTTAACAAAATGAGGTCCCAAATGGTTCCATGTTTACAAAATACATTAAATGGGTTTTCGAATGATAATAAAATTTTATAGCCTTCTTGATCTAGTCCTTGCTCTTCCATGCCAGCTTCCGACATTATGGACCTGAAATACATGCTTAAAACTGTCAACACAAAGGTTGAGTGAATTCATAGAGTTTAGGAAATTAGTTGAACACATAATATTTGTGTGGGTTATGTTGTTATACACCCATAATGTTGAAAACAAAACAGATATTATTCACCAAGCATCATGCAATCAAGGCGTTAATGTGTTCCAAATTTAATTGGAGAAACTGTTGATACGTGCCCATAACAGTAAAATTGCCATTTTACCTAATGTACTCAAATATAATGCGTTTGTTTACGGATCGGTCAAACAAAGCGGGATTCATCAATCGATAGATCTATCCACAATATTCGCGCCACTTCACTCGTGATTAATGATTCATGATTAGGGACTTAAGTTTGGCAAATGCGGTAACTTAGTGCAAGTAAAATAATCAGATAAGTATACAGTTTAAAAGCAATGTGTTCGGTTTAAAATAAAGCATGTATCTCCCCCAAGGGTTTGTAAAACAATTAAGTAATAGAAAGTGGGGCTATGAACTCACCAAGAGTTGATTATGTTAAGTACTAACGGATGCGATGGATAAGTCGGAAGACTTCTACGTGCAACCTAAAAATGAAATGTTGCGACTTAGGTTTGGAATAATGTTTAAGGAAACATAAACCATCCTATATATATTCCTATGTTGATCATGATGTAGTCAATTTTCATTTGATGTTTATAGAAAGATCTTTAATATGTGAAAACGTATTTAGTTTATAGATATCGTACTACCGTTCGGACCATCATAATTGAGGTCATGCGATGGCGTTAGGAGCTAGGACACTTTAAATCGTAAATCCAAAGAACTCGTCGATCGCTTTACTCAAATGAAACCCTCACATGAAGCTCCCTACTATTGTAGCACTTAGTAAATACAACATATGTTTTGAGTGAAGATTGTTATAACATAAATTTTATCATGTTTTAATAAGTATCTAGTTTTTACAAGTACTGCTGTTTTCATAAATATGATTACCATAGTTAACGATCTTGGGTAAACAAGCCTTGAGGCTTTAGCCATGGCCTTGCCGTGACTTTGGTCTTGACTACCATGGTCTTGAGACTCATCCTTGACCTTATCCATAGCCGTGGTCTTGGTTTATGGCCAATAGGCCTCTTGGTTTGCTTTTAGTTGTGACAAAAGTATAGTTGTGAGACCAAAAAAAGGGCATTTTCTGTTTTTGAGAGATAATGGCCTATTTATGCATTTTCAAGGTCCGAGCTTCTTTGTTATCGAAGGAAAACATCGTTCCGGACAGCTTTCGTGTTTTAACTTTTTGATGATTCGGACCAGAAGTACCACTTTTTACACGACCAGACCCTTAACAGCTTATACATGGCAGTTTTGGCGTTTAGGTTTTGCTAACTTCTTTGGCTTATAACTTGTGATTCGTTTGTCCGTTTCGGGTGATTCAAGTTGCAATGTTTATATTTTTATCTTGTCTACCATAGTATGTAAGTTAGAAAGTCCATAGGCTACTGATTTTAATGGTCTCAAATTTGTAGAATATGACTAGTTTACTACGGAGTAGTTTGTTACTTTTATGACAATATGTAAATTAAAACATGTGATTGAGTATATGTACATCATGAATCAACATAGATACTATACATATAGCATGAAATAGTTAAGATTATGAATAATAAAGATGAGATGATGGTGGTGATAAGTTTCTTACAACTTTTGGCTTTCAATAAGAAAGGAGTAACTTAGTAAGAATAGGACTTTGATTGATCGCTTAAGACTTCGGATTGAGCTAGCTTTCCACACCTTGGCACCATTGAAAACTTTGAAGAGTTGGTGCTGAAGTAATAAGTGACTTGAGTGGATTTAAACTCAAGAAGAGCACTTAAACTTGCTAGAGATTTGATGAAGTAGCTTGATCTTTGGAACTTCTTTGCATAAACTTGGAGTTTAAAGATCAAATGATGGAATATATGATGGATTTATGCTAAGAACGACCCAAAACAGTTTGTGAAGATGTTTAGGATGTATTTTACTTCCTATTTATAGAGGGTAAGTTTGGTTAACCATATATTGGGTTAAATATTAACCATGGTTAAGTTAGGACACATGTAAAGATCTAAATGAAGCATGAGTAGGATTATGCCACCAAAATGATGAATCCCCCCCCCCTAGAGGCTGTCACAATTGGTGACAAGGCTTAGATGATAAGTCTTGATCTTATCTTGGTTACTGAGTGAGTTTTGGTTCAGTTAAATGCCAACCGTAGTTCTTAAGCCATAAAGCGTAAAACCGAGAATCGTAAAATATGAAACTTATAGGAATGATTAAACTCATCATTATACTCCATCTAAAAATATAAAATGGGTGATAAGTCTCATTGGGTGCAAAACGCCGCTTAAAGTCGAAATCTGGTCAAAAGCGCGTAATTCGCAGTTTATCGGAAAAGAACGAAATTTCGGAAATGACCTTGAATTTATTTAAATTAGACTAAATTTAGTCTAAAAGTAATATGAGATTTCAAAATGTGGTTTTCAGTCATACATGGGATAACTTATGATTATCGTGAAGTTTAAAAGTTCTGTGATTTAAACAAAAATGTAGGACGTACAAGCTTAATTTTCTTTATGGTCAAAGGAGGAGGAAATATGTTTGAGTTTTCCAAAAATGTAAAATTTTCAAAAACATATTAGAAACACAGTGCAGGAATCGCTAACTCTGGATGTAAGTAGAATTGTTTAAAACGTAAGTTTAGTTTTGTTAGCGCATGGTTTATTTGGTAACATAAAAATGAATTTTAAAAATTCTCAAATTAATCATGAGTGATCTAAAATTAATCGATGTGAGAAAAATTATCGAGTTGATTTTCGTTAAGCGCGTGATGTTTAAACAAATGGACCGACCAAAATGAAACTTTATAACGATGTTTTCTTAATAACTTTTACGAAGATGATCTAACGATTGTCGAATTCTCGTGGTATTACTAAAATAATTTATCTTACGAGAATGTGAAATAAAATTTTACGGGATGAATAGTGAAATTGAATAGTAAAAGTGAATAGTAAATTCTCGAAAATGAAAAGTATCCTAAAAATGCGGGTGGTTCTGATCTCACCACCTTAATGGGAATTCCGTCCGAAATTGTGGTATGTTATCCGATGTTGAATTGTCTAGGAAAATGTGGATGTATGCGCCAAATTCTAATCTTTGCGTTCTCAAGTTTCTGGTCATAGAATGTGTTATATACAAGGGTTTTGTTAAAATCTTATAGAGTTCAATATACCTAAAGTTTGGCTTTTTCCGATTCTCAAAACGAATCATATCTTATTGTATCGAGGCTATCAATAAAACCTTAATTTCTAACATGGAGTTTTTGTTAAATTTTAACGCCTTACATCTATGTAACTTTTGTTTCTGGTAATAGTGTGCGGCATGGAGCCTAATTTGTATTTGTATGGTTTCCTTAATTATTTCGTGAGTGATCTCTAAACACCTTAGTTCAGCAAATGGTTAACTAACACTTTCATCGATATAGTGCCTCAAATGGAATAGTTTTTGTTGTTGTTAGGGTAACTGTTGTTAATCAAAGGTGTAAGATATTGTTGATGTGAAATGGTTTGTAATGATGTAAAAACTGTCATTGTAGGGAAAGTCTTGCTAGTGGCAAGTGGTTATCCAAACCATTTCCAAAGTTGATCGTGTCTTAGGTGGTTTCGGGATGAAGGTCATATCTTATAGTGTTTATGTCAACTAGTGTTTGAAAGAAACGTGATACTGTGAAGTTTTACATACTGGCTTATAATGGGGTTCAGATAATGATGTGATATGTTGACGATTAGAAGAGTGTAGTGTACGCTTAGCATTATTCTTAGGTAGAGATGTCAAGTTTGTTTTAAAATCATAAGTGAATGATGAGAATGATATCCTTGAAACCTAATCAGGCTAGTACTTCTTAGAAATGACGAGAAGATTTGATGACTATCGCAAGATAGTAGTTCGGATTATCTCATGTATAAAAGACTTGTAACCTATGTTTTTACATTCCATTTCACTGAAGATAGTATGAGTAGATACGTGTGGAAAGGAAATCTTAAGTAATTCTAAAATAGTTTATACTTGGCTAGCATCACGGACCTTTAACAATGAAGGTTTCAAAAGAAAATTTTGATGAATGTAGAGAACGTTGCTAAACTTCAGCTTTTGTAGACGATGAGTCACTTTGTCCTTTAGAAATCCTATTTCTTGTATTTCCATTAGGGAAATTGATAAACTGTGACGGGTTTCATGTAAAACAATATCATATAATGTTTATAAGATAATTTTTAGAGACTATTGTATAACTTAAAATATCTGAGGAGTAGTTGAGACCATTGTGCAACTCACAATGTCTTGAGAAAAGATGGAGAGACCATTGTGTAACTCACAATGTCTTGAGAAATGATAGAGAGACCATTGTGTAACCTACAATGTCTTGAGAAATGATAGAGAGACCATTGTATCTCACAATGTCTAGGAAGTAGGAAAGACCATTGTAATCAGTTATAATGTCTTGGATAAAGTTTCGTAATCCTAAAATGCACGAGTAAATACATGAATTGGGAAAATATGATTGTGCCGTAATGCCTTAGAATAGACATACGCATATATGTTTAGTCTATCGTTTAGCTAAAATGATTGAAAATATGTCGAGTGTATATGTCAATATACTAGTATGTTTTTGTATAACTTAAAATGCTTAAAAGTCAAATAATCGTGCGGAGGATGGAAGGCACGAGAACGGAAGGCTATAAAATGTTTTGTTTGTAAAAGTAGTTATAGTTTAAGTCTCAATTAGATCCGTTTCTCATAAGCGTGGCTCGATACCAATCTGTAACACCCCAATTTTGTGACACGCAATGAATTCAAAGCGAGTGTTACTTCATGGCACAACAATCATAACAATAGAAAACGAACTCTAATGGAGTTGTTTTAAAAGGATTTATCATTCGATTTATATAAATGTCAGAGTTTACAAAAATGAAGTCCCAAATGGTTCCATGTTTACAAAATACATTAAATGGGTTTTCGAATGATAATAAAATTTTATAGCCTTCTTGATCTAGTCCTTGCTCTTCCGTGCCGACCGACATTATGCATGCTTAAAGCTGTCAACACAAAGGTTGAGTGAATTCATAAAGTTTAGAAATCGATTGAACACATAATGTTTGTGTGGGTTACGTTGTTATACACCCATAATGTTGAAAGCAAAGCAGATATTATTCACTAAGCATCATGCAATCAAGGCGTTAACGTGTTCCAAATTTAATTGGAGAAACTGCTGATATCGTGCCATAACGGTAAAATTGCCATTTTACCTAATGTACTCAAATATAGTGCGTTTGTTTCTGGACTGGTCAAACAAAGCGGGATTAAATCAATCTCGGTGAGATCTATCCACAATATTCGCGCTCACTTCACTCGTGATTAATGATTCATGATTAGGGACTTAAGTTTGGCAAATCGGTAACTTAGTGCAAGTAAAATAATCGAGATAAGTATCTGATTTGAAAGCAATGTGTTCGGTTTAAAATAAAGCATGTATCTCCCCAAGGGTTTGTAAAACAATTAAGTAATAGAAAGTGGGGCTATGAACTCACCAAGAGTCGATGATGTTAAGTACTAACGGATGCGATGGATAAGTCGGAAGACTTCTACGTGCAACCTAAAAATGAAATGTTGCGACTTAGGTTTGGAATAATGTTGAAGGAAACATAAACCATCCTATATATATTCCTATGTTGATCATGATGTAGTCAATTTTCATTTGATGTTTATAGAAAGATCTTTAATATGTGAAAACATATTTAGTTTATAGATATCGTACTACCGTTCGGGCCATCATAATTCGAGAGGTCATGCGATGGCGTTCGAGGAGCTAGGACACTTTAAATCGTAAATCAAAGAACTCGTCGATATGTTTTACTCAAATGAAACCCCTAACATGAAGCTCCCTACTATTGTAGAACTTAGTAAATACAACATAAGTTTTGAGTAAAGATTGTTATAACATAAAGTTTATCATGTTTTTAATAAGTATCTAGTTTTTTACAAGTTCTCGTCGTTTTCATAAATATGATTACCATAGTTAACGGTTTTGGGTAAACAAGCCTTGAGGCTTTTGCCATAGCCTTGCCGTGACTTTGGTCTTAACTACCATGGTCTTGAGACTCATCCTTTACCTTAGCCGTAGCCGTGGTCTTGGTTTATGGCCATTAGGCCTCTTGGTTTGGTTTTAGTTGTGACAAAAGTATAGTTATGAGACAAAAAAAAGGGCAGTTTCTGTTTTTGAGATATAATGGTTTATTTATGCGTTTTCAAGGTCCGAGCTTCTTTGATATTGAAGAAAATTGTTGTTCCGGACAACTTTCATCGTTTAACTTTTTGATGATTCGGACCAGAAGTACCACTTTTTACACGACCAGACCTTAACAGCTTATACATGGCAGTTTTGGCGTTTCGCTAACTTCTTTTGCTTATAACTTTTGACTCGTTTGTCCGTTTTGGGTTATTCAAGTTGCTATATTTAGCTTTTTATCTTTTCTACCATAGTATTTAAGTTAGAAAGTCCATAGGCTACTGATTTTAATGGTCTCAAATGTGTAGAATATGACTAGTTTATTAGTTTGTTACTTTTATGACAATATGTAAATTAAAACATGTGATTGAGTATATGTACATCATGAATCAACATTGTAACTATATATATAGCATGAAATAGTTAAGATTATGAATAATAAAGATGAGATGATGGTGGTGATAAGTTTCTTACAACTTTGGCTTTCAATAAGAAAGGAGTAACTTAGTAAGGATGGGACTTTGATTGATCGCTTAAGACTTCGGATTGAGCTACCTTTCCACACCTTGGCACCCTTGCAAACTTTGAAGAGTTGGTGATGAAGTACTAAGTGACTTGAGTCGATTTAAACTCAAGAAGATCACTTAAACTTGCTAGAGATTTGATGAAGTAGCTTGATCTTTGGAACTTCTTTGCATAAACTTGGAGTTTAAAGATCAAATAATGGAAGATATGATGGATTTAAGCTAAGAACGACCCAAAACATTTTGTGAAGATTTTTAGGATGTATTTCACTTCCTATTTATAGGAGGGTAAGTTTGGTTAACCATATATTGGGTTAAATATTAACCATGGTTAAGTTAGGACACATGTAAAGATCTAAATGAAGCATGGTTAGGATTATGCCACCAAAATAATGAATCCCCCTAGAGGCTGTCACAATTGGTGACAAGGCTTAGATGATAAGTCTTGATCTTATCTTGGTTACGAAGTGAGTTTTGGTCCGTTAAATGCCAACCGTAAGTTGTTAAGCCATAAAGCGTAAAACCGGTATCGTAAAAATATGAAACTTATAGGAATGATTAAACTCATCATTATAATCCATTTAAAATATAAAATGGGTGATAAGTCTCATTGGGTGCAAAAAGCTGATTAAAGGCGGAATCGGGTCAAAACCCGTAATTCACAGTTTATCGGAAAAGAACGAAATTTCAGGGAAATGACCGCGAATTTATTTAAAGTAGACTAAAATTAGTCTAAAAGTGATATGAGATGTCAAAATGTGGTTTTCGTCGTACGTGGGATAACTTAACTGTTATACGTGAAGTTTAAAAGTTACGCGATTTAAGCAAAAATGTAGAACGTACAAGCTTAATTTCTTTATGGTCAAAGGAGGAAAGAAATATGTTTGAATTTTACAAAAAATATAAAAGTTTCAAAAACATATTAGAAACACAGTGCAGGAATCGCTAAGTCTAGATTTAAGTAGAATTGTTTAAAACGTAAGTTTAGTTTTGTCAGCGCAGGGTTTATTTAGTAACATAAAAATGAATTTTAAAAATTCTCAAATTATATTAATCATGAGTGATCTAAAAATTAATCTGATGTGAGGAAAATTATCGAGTTGATTTTCGTTAAGCGTGATGTTTAAGCAGTGGGTGACCAAAATGAAATTTTATAACGATGTTTTCTTAATAACTTTTGCGAAGATGATCTAACGATTGTCGAATTCTCAGTGTATTACTAAAATAATTTATCTTACGAGAATGTGAAATAAAAATTTTACGGGATGAATAGTGAAAGTGAATAGTAAAAGTGAATAGTAAATTCTTGAAAATGACTAAAAATGCGGGTGGTTACAGAAGGGGAATACGATGGGACTAAAAAAACATTCATCTTCGTCGCATTGCTTACGTCACATATGAATGTAATTGCGTTCACCACTCCCAGGCCGCAAAAACATACTCTAATTAATGATGCTAAACTTCTTTCCTTTCATTGGATTTCAAATAGGAACGGGAGGTTTATAATTAGTTGGAACGAGTGGATTTGCAATCCATCTTTTATATATCCTTGTGTTATTAAAGCGTCGCTAATGAACTTTGTAATTTAAATAGTAATCCGAGTACTTCTTATCGCAGTTGAATATGTCTTCGTACGTTTGAAGGCTGTATAAACATCTGAACGACTCGTCACCCAAAATAGCATGTTGATTGAAGCTAGCCATCTTTCAATTTTTGTAATAAGATGTTTTATGTTTTATGATGATTTGGCTAAACGCTATGGTCGGTTGAGGGGGTCGGTCGAGGGTCGGTTGAGGCCGGTTGCCCCATTGTGGGGTGGTCGGTCGAGCTAGGTTGAGGAGAATACATGCGTGAACTAAGTTGCCTTCTCAACCGAGTGTCAAAGCCACAAAAGTCCAAAAAATCAAACCGTTTGTAAAAAAAAAGTAAATAAAAAAAAAATAAAAAAAATAAAAAAATTAAAACTCTACCACTTTTACAACTTTATAAATACCAACCTCAAACACGTTTTTAAACACACAATTTCAAACAACTTCTCATAAACACTTTCAAACACATTTTGATAATTATGTCTTACGAGATATTTTTAATTCTTCGTCTTAGACGAGGAAGAAGTTATGAAGCGAGTTTCGTAGTTTATGGAATTTACTCAGTATGGTTGGGACACTTACCAATCGTCACTGCCAAAGGCTTAATGAAACTACACGCCTAGGGATCGTGAAGGTGCTCATAATCATTTAGCTGCCGCTTACATCTTCGAAGAACAGTTGTATGACGAAAAAACATTCCGTCGGTGGTTCTGGATGCCCCGAGACCTATTCACTCAAATTGTGCAAGAGGTAACCAATTATTCTCCTTATTTTCAACAAACTCCTGATTGTAGAGGAGTACTTGGTATTTCCCCATTGGTCAAGTGTACTGCGGCAATTCGTCAATTGGGATACGCGGCCGTTCCTGATTCTCTTGACGAGTATCTGCAAGTGGGTGCAACAACAGCACGCGATTGTCTTCGTAACTTTTGCACGGTTATCATGGAGTTATATGGTGCTGAGTATTTGTGAAATTTCACGTATTCTGACCTTGAAAGATTATATGCTCATCACGAGCATAAGCATGGGTTTCCTGGGATCATGGGAAGCATTGATTGTACAGGTTGGGAGTGAGAGAATTGCCCAAATAGTTTGAGAGGTCAATATGCTAGAGGTGATCACGGGTCACATCCATTCATTTTATTGGAAGCGGTCGCCTCCCAAGATTTATGGATTTGGCATGCGTTCTTTGGTGTCTCCGGGATGAATAACGATATAAACGTTTTATATTGTTCCCCTGTTTTCAATGATATAAAATATGGGAGAGCAGCGGAACTTGAATTCGAGGCTAATGATGTTGCTTACAAAGGGGATATTATCTTCTTGACGGGATATATCCGAATGGTGCATTCTTATTAATTCCATTTCAAATCCTCCCACGGTGATGAAAAAGAATAATGTACAAGAGGAAGCACGAAGCAACAAAGAAAGATGTGGAGCGAGCTTTCGGTGTGTTGAAGAAAAGCGGAAAATGCTTAAACTTAGGCTCGATGGTCGCATAAGCAGGATCTCGAAAATATTGTGTATACATGCATCATATTACATAATATGATCATCAAACACAAGCAATGGACGATATGTCCTACATGGTTTCGACAAGAGGCCACCGTGATTATGATCCGGTAAGATCCCATGCGAATCCTTAGTAGTTACTCGGGAGTTAACGGATCGATCAACTCATCTAAACATAAAATCGATTTGGTCGAACACATTTGGAGAAACCGTGGAAATGCAGCAATCAAGAGATTAAAGCGAAGAAAAAGTGGCGAAGACGTAATTGACGATGAAGATTTTTGTGATGTTTTCGCTTTTAATAAGTATTGTAACGTCTACGTTTTATTAGTTTAAAATTTTAATTATTGTTGTAATGTTAAGTATTTTTATTAATGAAGTTTAATTTTGTTTTTAAAAATATTTGAATTAAAAAAAAAATCTCAGGTCACCACTGTGGCAACTAGGTCGTCGTCAGGTCGTCGGAGAGAGAAAGCTGATGTGGCACAGATGAACTAGGTTGCCATAGTGTTTAGCCTTACTCTTCTCCAACATGATAATAGTAATATTGGGTTTCGTTTTATCTATTTGTTTTTAAACCCTAAGAGCATTCACTTATATTAAAGAATAACACCGTCACGTCGGTAGACATCGCCTTTAACATTTCACCTTAACATCCCCAAAAACACCCACATCAATAACATCCCAAGTTAAACTTTGACATTTCATATTTTCAATTTCAACCCTAAACTAAAACAAACACTTCATTTATTAAAACATATCACATTTAACATTAAAACACAAAGTACATTAAACGTTAAACACGAATTACATTAAAATTAAAACTACAATGCATCTTGATAAAAATAAAACTACTAAAACTTAAAAAGAATCATCGAGACCCAACCCTCGAACTTGAAGGGAATTAAACTCGCCATTAACGAGCCGAGTCTCCATTGTCGAAATAGTTGTCTTGAAGATCTTGAGCTTTCCTTGCTTCTTGCTCACGACGAGCTTCCTTGCGCGCTCTTTTCCATAATCTCCTACCATTTTCAATATCTTGTTCTATTTGACGAAGGAAGCCTCACTTAACCCGTGGGGTTGTTTGAAGATCCTGTGTGGATCGTTCACGGTGGAGTTGGAACAATTGGATTGCTCACGGATGGAGAGTTTAACAATACATTTTGGTTGGAAAGCAGGAAAGACAGATTCAGTGGTGTTGAGTAAACATCAAACTCGGTAGAGTTGGAAAGTCGGTTTTAAAGAATCGATTTTGAGTTGGAAAAGCGGTTTCCGCAGCTTTTCTGGACTTGGAATTCTTGAGAAAAATCTTGCGAGACATTTTTTTGTGTGTGTAACTTGTGTGTTCTAAACAACTCAGTAAAGTTGTATATATAAGCGAGTTGATTTTGAGTTTGAATAAATTTCGTTCATATTTGATTATTAAATTTCAAATTTGAATTTGAATTTATCATTAATTAACCAAGTATAATTTAAATTTAATTTGAATAGGTTGAGGGTGTAAGTGAAAATTTATTTGAAATGATTTAAGGGGTGAATTTTTTTTTTTTTAATTTTCTTTTTATTTTTTTTACCGTTAGAGGCATAACGTAAACCATATAACGGCGTTATAACGCCGAGTCGCCATCGGGTTAACGCCATTTAACGCCCAATGTTACCCTATTAACGTCGGATCCACGTTACCAATGCATATGCTCTAACTTGTCAAGAAACAAAAAAACATGTAAAGATTTGTTTTAATGAGCCATCATCTTTAAAAACGTGTTATAGATTAATATATAAGTTACTTTTATGCTAAAAAGCCAACGATGTTACATTTAAAGTATTCGATTTGAAGTTAGCTATATACTTTATCGAAGTAAAATCATCACTAATCGATTTTTTTAAGCCAACTGTATATCCATCTCAAATATATCATACATGTCCAAAATAGAATTTAAACTCACAACCGTTTGACTAAAAGCACATAGTATTGGATATGGTTGTTTCACGAGTTGCAATAATGTAATAAAAAGTCATGAACGACTACTTAGGCTATATGTTTACAGGTATTTGTATTCCAGCTGTGTGCGTTATAGTGAAACGTTACGTCGTTATTTCAAAAATGCAAAAAAAGCACGTGATTCAGTCATAGAAGGTTGCTTGCATAAACTCGATAACACAAGAAAGATTATATGAGGAGATACCACGATTCTATAAATAATAAAAAGTAACTACCAAGATGCAAGTCTTTACGGGTTATGAGTCACATTCTATTTTTGGTGTTTGGGGAGGTTAAGATGTGAGCAGTCTTTCCTCACCAGGTAGATAGACTGCTTGGGTTCTAAAGGTAGAAAGGACCTCCGGCCTTTTGTAAAAGTGAGGATCGAACCCATGACCTCTCGCTTGAGAGGCAAGGGGTTTTCTAACTGATCCAACCCTACTTGTTCACGATTCCATAAATCAAAGCTACAAAAAAGTACAAAGTTTCGTTTGCATTTTATGCCTTTATATATACTCACAAACTTGCATAGTTTTAAATTTTCAATCAATGCTTGTGAGTCTAAATTTTTCCAATTTGGTACAAGTACTATACTACAGCGTATTTAAAATTTCATGTATCGACTATTAAAAAAAGCCCAGCCCAGACCAAAAGATTGGGTCCATCACATATCACTTGACAAAAGCAAACCCATAAAACAATCCAATATCGTGAATGAAGAAATAAGAATCCAATTTCAGAATAAACGATTAAAAATGTTTGAGCAAAAGTTCGTAGATGCTCTTCAGCCCTAAGCTTCAGGAGACTCCGAGGCACCTCCTTCATCTTGTAGGCTGAAATAAGAGAGAACACCGTTAGCTCGCTTGGGGTTTTAATCCGGCCAAGCCCGTGAGTGAGTAAATCTTGGTATAAGTGACTGATAAATAATAAGTCCTAAGTAAGGAGGAGTAAGGATGGTGAGACGTCTGTCTCGGAGTGTGTGTGTGTGGGAAAAAGGTCCGTGTTCATGTGTGTGAACCATTCCATTTATACTACCTGAGATTAGCTCCACGACATATCTCTTGTGGAAGCTAAGTTGTCTTTTAGGGGAAGCACATAAGGCGATGATGAGCACCAGGCTTGGTCCTCGGGGTCAAAGTTGTCTTCATGCTAGTTGTGGACCAGACGCCTGTGCTATTCGGACATCATCGTACAATGTGTGTCAGTTGTCGCGATACCGATTCGATGGAGATAATGTTCTACCTCCCGAAAGGCACATTCTCGAGTAGACATTGCCTCCCGAGTAAACATGCTTTCACGAGTAGACAATGCTTCACGAGTAGACATTGCCTCCCGAGTAGACATGCTCTCCCGAGTAGACAATGCCTCCCGAGTAGACATTGCCTCCCGAGTAGACAATGCCTCACGAGTAGATATTGCCCCGAGCGGACATTGATCTCCCCGAGAGGCAGCTCTCCGAGCGGATAGCTCTCCCGAGCATACAACTTTCCCGCGAGATAGCTCTTGGCAGATAGCTCTCTCTGAAGCGAGCAGCTCTCCCAGGCGAGCAGCTCTCCAGGCGAGCAGCTCTCACGGCGAGGCAGCTCTCCTGAGCAGATAGCTCTCCTGAGCAGACAGCTCTCCTGAGCATACAATGCTCTCTTGAGCATACCATGCTCTCCTGAGCATACCATGCTCTCCTGAGCAGACATTGATCTCCTGAGCAGACAATGCCTCATTGTAGAGTGGTTTTGTCTTAGAAACATTTGGAGTTAATTGTGATTGTCTCCTCCGGAGGAGGACATACCTCATCATGTCCCCCAGTCTAGTATCAATGCATTGTCAAAGAGTTGGTGCTAGACTTAAAAGAAAAGTTTTTCGGTTCGAGGCCAAAATTTCCAAAGAGTTGGTACTCTTGAGAAATTTGTCTATCTGTTCAAATGTCTCGATCAAGGATGAAAGAGTTTCCAAGAGTACCATTAATTTTCGATGTTCGATACAAGAGGGGTCACCAAGCATACTACTCACTTTCCGAAGGTTTGGCTATTCATGCGTCTACTCTGGAGGAGATTATTTCTATTTGACCTAATCTTAAAGTGGTTGCAAAGGCTAAGGAAGTGACCTAGTCACAAAGGGGGGATTGACCAAGAGAAGTTCCGAAGCAGGGTCCAGTGAGCCATCAAATGAAGGAGGTCATATGATTGACAAGAGACTTTTCCCACTTGACCGTACAAGTGTTTGGGTTGCGACAGTTAGAATATCGATTTGGTTGGCGATTCCCACTTGGTAATTCACCACGCATTTTGGTGGTAAATTGTACGCCATATCTCCATGGTCGAGAGTAGAGACGAATCCACTTCCCGAAGTGATGTCCCTTATGTTTTCAGTCACTTGGATCATGCTGATATTGTGCCTTTGTGTCGATGTTCTGAGCAAATTAAAAAGGTTGCTCGTCCGCCCGAGTGTTTCATTCGTGAGGCTAAGAGATTTTTCGAACATACCAATAATTTTGGACTATGTACCTCGTCATGCCCTCGTCTAGTGTTAATGTATTGCCAAAGAGTTGATACTAGACTCTGAGACTGTATCTCACCAGTTGAGTATCTCGTTTGGGGCCTAATGAAACAATTCCGTTCGAAGCTCACTTAAAAAATTTTCATACGGAGCTATTTAAAAGAGTTTCATATGGATCTATTTGAAAAAGTTTCATATGGAGCCATTTAAAAAGTTTCATTTGGAGCCCACTTAAAAAAGTTTCATACGAAGAACTTCTTTATTTGTAAAAGGCAAAGGCTTGTGCAGTACTTTCACCATCATTTCTTATTCATACAACCTTTTTTATTTTATTTTTCTTTTTCGCATATTGGCTGAACAACTTCAATAGAGGTTGTAAAAACATAACGCCTCTTATTATTTTATAGTGAGAGAGTCTCCATCGGAGGTCTCAATCGAAGGTCTCAACCGGAGGTCTTGACTAGTTTGTTCCGATCGGAGGTAGGGTAATATTGTTTCGGTCAGAGTTGTCACGATCGGAGGCGACTCTTTAACCTCGATCGGAGGTCTTTAGTGCTCGATTGGAGGCGACCTTGTATCCTCGATCGGAGGTATTTAGTGCTTGATCAGAGGAAGCTGGTTGTTCCCAGAGGGTCTCGAATAAAGATTTTGATTGGTGGCGGGGATAGCTTGTCTCGTCGGTAGTCTCCTCTGAGGTCACACCAAGGTCTCGACCGCGTTTATGACTCGTTGGAGGTGGCCTCTATCGAGGTATTCAAATCTTATTCTTTGAAGAGTGTTCAATCGATGGTGCCTCGTCCGGAGGTGTCTCATCCGGAGATGCTTGTTTGTACCGATTTCATATGGAGGTCTCAACGGAGGTCCTTCCCACCATTTTTGTCAAAGTATTATTATTACTATAAGGTAAAATAATGTCTCATTTGTTGAGCTATATGCTACTTCTCGACGGGTGGTATGATAGGACTTGACATGTCTCTTAACCAAAGTTTATTCCATCACCCGGATGAGACATTTGTCTTTAACTCCGGAGGAGATCATGAGTAGACAGATATGTTGCTCAACCAAAGACTATACCATCACTCCGAATGAGGCGTTGTTCCTCTACTCCGGAGGAGATTATGAGCTAGTTAATAATTGGTCCACTAATTATTTTACCATTACTCCGGAGGGGTTGTTCCACCACTCCACGGGAGGCTATCGGCTAGTTGGAATTTTAGCCCAATCAAAGATTGTACCATCACTCCGGATGTCAATATTTATGTGGATCATCATGAGTGCACAAAATAACTCAAGGTGTTTCATCCTTAGGATTTTTAAGGCGTCCTACATGGGCGTCCTTCATATAATACTAAACCACATGTTTTTTTTATTACTAAGCCTCGAGGTGCAAGCCCTTCATGAGCACTGCCTGCTCGCGATGTATCTTGGACCTTAGTCCTTTGAGTTGCTTAACTTGCCAACCCAGGAATGTAGTTATAGTGTATGTACATTCCGCTACCGATGTAGCTAGTCATCCGGTAGCCTATACGCGCGAAAGGAAAGGTGGGTGTTCCCGGCCTTTCGCTGCGGAGTCAATTAGCAAAGGTTGCTCAGCCTAACCACCGATGGTACAGTTTCACCATGGGGAACACATTAGTAGGAGTTACCCTTTTCGTACGGAGGTAGCGAGCCATCCGACGCTAGTTGATTGTTTTGTGATAACAAGTTCAATCACACAACTCAAACAGAGGTTGTTCCAGAGACTCTGCTTCCTCCTATTATTTATAATATTAAGGCAATAGTCCTCAACCGGGGCATAAACAGATATCCCAACTCAGAAAAGAAGCGAATAGCCTCTATCTCCTATTCTGGAAGGTTCT
The DNA here is from genome assembly GCA_022545495.1 of Chrysanthemum lavandulifolium. Taxonomy (NCBI): domain Eukaryota; kingdom Viridiplantae; phylum Streptophyta; class Magnoliopsida; order Asterales; family Asteraceae; genus Chrysanthemum; species Chrysanthemum lavandulifolium. The sequence continues at coordinate 112,270,495 of CM040239.1, read as the reverse complement.
GATGCCTCTGTTTGTGGCAGTGCTACTCCGACGAAGGAAGCATGTAGTTCTCATTCATTTCACCCTAAGGATGAATCTGCTCATATCCTTCTTGATGAGCTCATGATCGAGCATGCTCATGAGATTAGAGCTATTAGTCATGCCTCAAAATTACACCATGAGGAAAGCTATGGAGCTAAGGGTCAGAGTTTTCGAAGAATAAATAAATATAATTCCTCCAAATTCGATACATATAGTTATTCATTAGCCTAAAGTTAAGATTCTAACATTCATGTGCTACTCCCCGGAGGGTTTATTGTCTACCACCCGTGATAGTTATCGTTTTTCATCAAACTACTAATGAGGGTCAAGCCTCCAAAGTTGATGTGGGTGACCTAAGGTTCCGAACACGACATACTTTTACATATTGCTTCTCGTACGAAGGAGGTTTTGGAGATGTTATTTGGACTATAGCCTATCCAAAGTGTCTCCGTAGCCTTCACCCGGTTATGAGGGAGCAAATACCCAAAAATGATTTTCGCAATTTTCCAGTTGTATAATATGGCGTATTTTTAACTAAGTCAATATCGCACATGTAAGACCGAACGAAGTTATCTTTGTAGAATCTTAAGTAGTGTAACTTTAGATACCAATATATATTTTTCAAAGCTAGCGTAGGAAATCAAACTTTATGAGTGTCTTTCCATAAATGGTTACTGTTTGTTGATGAGATTCACTATTAATTTACCTTTTTCACACCTCAATAACAAAATATATATGTGTTAACACAATATTGTTAGCGGACCTTGGCAGTGATCAAAAGCCTTGAGAATTGACTTTAAAATGCAGCTACCAAATATACGTTGTATTCTACATATTTTTTTTTTTACTCCAGTATTTTATATTTTATATTACCTTATCATATCCATAGCATCAATAAGATATCAAACAAATTTAAAGTCATCCAAAAGTCCATAGTATGAAGTAGCTCCTTCGGAGGTTATGTAATCAAGGACCAGAGGTCAAGAGTCTGTGAACTCACGTTCAAAACTTTAAATGTATTAGCCGGAGCTCGAAAGCATAAGATATTTCCGAACTTGAGGGTTTCAATAAGAGGGTTTCAATCGGAGTTTTATACGGCTGGCATCGCGCTCCTTGGGGTTTCGTTCGATGCCATTATTACAAAATGAAGGGTTGATTCTGAGTTGGATTCGCGAGCCCACTAAGTGAGTCTCATCTGGAGGCCCGCATTATAAGCTCAACCAGTGATGTGTTTCCAAAGTTCTATAACTCTTTTACCTACTTTTTATTTTAATTTTTGCTTACATAAACAATCCAAAAGAGAGTTCTACCTCAATCCCCTAATCGCAAGGTTTCTTGCGGAGGTTCTTCAAGGACGAAGGACTTTGTTTGTTCAAACAGAGACTTTGATCGGAGGCACTTCCTTCGATTTAGTTCGAAGGTTATAAAGGTTTTGATCGGAGATAGTTCATTCGATTTTTGAATCATAACTAACAATGGATTTTCTTTGTAGGTATTGTCACGAACCAAAGGGTTTGGACCAGATATTTAGCTTAAAGAATTAAGTGTTTCGATAAGAGGTACTTGTAAGTCTCGATCAGAGTTACTTGTTGGCTCTCGATAGGAGGTCTCCTTCGGAGAGGTGTTTGTAAGTCTCGATCGGAGTTATTTTTTGGCTCTCGATCAGAGGTCTCATTCGGAGAGGTGTTGGGTCTGGAGGTTTCTACTCACCGAAGTACACAAAACACAAAGGCGAGTGTTTTTTTTTGTGTGGGTTTCGTCAAGAGTGTAGAGATTTTCAATCGGAGGTAGCTTCATTCAGAGGTTCGAGCTAGGTTCGGATTTTGATCGGAGGTATGGGACACTAGTCTTAATGATCAATCAGAGCTCTATATGAACACCAAGGCTGGCTAGAAACTAAACTGCCAAAAATCATAGCGATTCGGTAAGTATTTGGTGAAAGCCGAAGGTTAAACACCAAAGAATACAAAGATGTTGTACCAATTCTCCATTTATAAACTATTATGGGTTTTATTTTCTCTTTCTCTTTTCTTTAAGGTTGGAAACAAACATTCATACGTTAACGAACGAGACACGAGGGTCAGGTTTCATAGGCGAAGATCGAATATTTGATCACTCCCCTTTTTTTTTACGAGTTTGGATAGGTTTCAACAAAAGGTGAATCATCGGGGCGATCCCGCGGACCGTGCTCCAGAAGCCCTGCCCTTAAAGACGGCGCTTAGACCAAAGTTGGTTCCTCCATGCATGTCACATTCGGAGATTTTAGAAATTGGCTGGCTAATTTGTGGTAAAGAACTCTAGAATACATGTTAAATTATTAAAGTATTATCCAGGGGAGGTGTGAAGCATTGAAGTATCAGGAGAAGACATATTGCACATGGGATTCTAAGATGACTATTTGTACCACGAATTAAAAAGGTTTTCAACAGGAGGGTTTTATTCGAAGGATCTCCATCGGAGGGTTTTGTCCGGAGTCTTTTGTTCGGAGCCCAAAAGCGTGTTTATGTAGCAAGTATGACAATTGACACTAGCAAGTTTGACCATGAGCCTTTCAACCTCCTTTCCCATGGGGTCCAGGATAGGTGTGTAGTAACCTAGCTATGATAAAGTATCCTCGATAAAAGAATATGTACTGCATCTAACAATATCTTTGCTTATTTTTATGCACTATGATAGTACGATGCATTGATGTGTGAACTTTATTTTAAAATATGTTCACTATACATACCCATTCCTATAGCGTAGATATATGTACCATGCTCCATACTAAAATTAGAATCGGATTACAGTGGCCCAAATGGCCACCGGAGTATAAAAGCATCAGTGGAACGAGCTTGACAAGGCAAATACCAAGGCACAAGTGTAAAACTGTCGAAAGCTCAAAGGTCCACAATCACGATTTAAAAATGAAGTTCAAGGATCCACTCGTCATCCAATTCTAAAGTAAAAGTTATCATAAGAATGAGAGAGTCTACCCAATCCGAGCTCACGTTTGTAGGTTACACTGGCGGAAGGAATAACCGAAAGACCAAGGTCGGAACCAATAAGATGGACCAGAAAGTCACATGCAAGGGTCAATGTACCAACAGACAATTATAGTTGCCTGAGTAACTAACGAAGAAGACCAGAAACCAACCGGAGATACATAGAAAAGAGAAATTTCTATGCGATACAGTTTAACCATTTTTTGACACGTAGTAGAGGTAAAAATGCAGTATGACCATGTCGCTATATTTAGGTGCTGACAAAGGAGTGAGGTATTGTAATTTTGTGTTGTCACCATCACTAACACCCGAATAATATATTTGTATGGTAAAATATAAGAAAGAGGTGATGAAGAAAGTGCTACACATGCCTTCCTATTTCATTCGCATTTCATCCTAATATTACATCATGCATAGATTAATACTGCTAGACATTTTGTACGTGAACTAAAACCCACTTTTCATGTTCATATGCCTAGTATTTTGGTGTATTTATGATTCTCTGCCATGTGCATTATAATGTGTACCCATATGACCCTCTTTATAACCATTGCATAAAAAACACTTAGTCGTAATAATGTGCATGCATTATATTGTGTACAATATGCCTTAAACCACATACACTTAATCATCCGTGAAGGATGATTAATCATGCATATGCATGGTCCATGAACCTCATATATAAAAAGAGTGTAAATCATGCCCATTATAAATACCACACGTAATGTATTTTAGATAACATGCGGTTTACGTAAAATGAGATGTATGTTTAATAGCAGTGACGGTGTAAACATATATTAATAGCCTACTTATGGTTTTCATGGCAATCGACAAAGAATGAAGAGATAAAGAGTAAAGCACTTACAAGCTACCAGTCCGCCACAGTCACATATAAGCAAAAGTGAACCCATACACTTAATGGTATATACCTCCAAATGTCGCGACACCTCCGGACGAACCCATTAGTTCCGAATGAAGTGGATTGTGATGGAGAGGGTGAACCCATTAACTCCGAACGAATTAGGCGTTGATGAAAGAGTACCAATACATCAACTCCAAACAAATAGATTAACTATGAACGAACAAGGTGGTGATGGAGAGGGCAAATCTATTAACTCTGAACGAATCCCTTAACTTCTTCATTCATTTTTTAATTGTAACGAAGAAGGTTTCTCCCAGACCAATGGTGACCTATAGCCCTTCCTAAGGAAGGCCCGCATCGTATTGACCTTCGGTCTGCGGGACCAAACCATCTTCCGAATGAAGACCCGTCACAAACTTAACCGTATATGCAAAATTGGTAGAGTGAAATAACGGGTCCCACGGATGGCGCCAATGTTTGAGCAAAAGTTCGTAGATGCTCTTCAGCCCTAAGCTTCAGGAGACTCCGCGGCAGCTCCTTCATCTTGTAGGCTGAAATAAGAGAGAACACCGTTAGCTCGCCCCGGGTTTTTAATCCGAGACCAAGCTCCGGCGTGAGAGTAAGTACTTGGTATAAGTGAGTGATAAATAATAAGTCCTAAGTAAGGAGGAGTAAGGATGGTGAGACGTCTGTCTCGGAGTGTGTGTGTGTGGGAAAAAGGTCCGTGTTCATGTGTGTGAACCATTCCATTTATACTACCTGAGATTAGCTCCACGACATATCTCTTGTGGAAGCTAAGTTGTCTTTAGGGAAGCGCATAAGGCGATGATGAGCACGAGCTTGGTCCTCGGGGTCAAAGTTGTCTTCATGCTAGTTGTGGACCAGACGCCTGTGCTATTCGGACATCATCGTACAATGTGTGTCAGTTGTCAGCATACCAGTTCTGATGGAGATAATGTTCTACCTCCTGAGCAGACACATTCTCCTGAGTAGACATTGCCTCCTGAGTAAACATGCTTTCCTGAGTAGACAATGCTTCCTGAGTAGACATTGCCTCCTGAGTAGACATGCTCTCCTGAGTAGACAATGCCTCCTGAGTAGACATTGCCTCCTGAGTAGACAATGCCTCCTGAGTAGATATTGCCCCCTGAGCAGACATTGATCTCCTGAGTAGACAGCTCTCCTGAGCAGATAGCTCTCCTGAGCATACAACTTTCCTGAGCAGATAGCTCTCTTGAGCAGATAGCTCTCCGAGCGATAGCTCTCCCGGCGAGGCAGCTCTCCTGAGCAGACAATGCTCTCTTGAGCATACCATGCTCTCCTGAGCATACCATGCTCTCCTGAGCAGACATTGATCTCCTGAGCAGACAATGCCTCATTGTAGAGTGGTTTTGTCTTAGAAACATTTGGAGTTAATTGTGATTGTCTCCTCCGGAGGAGGACATACCTCATCAAATAATATAAAAAAAAAAAGGACATTAGGAACTTTTCGTTTCAAATTCAGGCAGTACCGCCCACCGTGAGAGTATCAAATACGTCCTTTTTTTATTTTTTTTATTTTTATTTTTTATTTTTTATGTGTGTAACTTTTGACGATTTCGAGTTAAAAAGTGATTTTTTATTCTGATAGTTTGGAGAGTTAAAAGTATGTTTGTGTTCAAGTTTGTTTAAAATATGTGTAACAGAGAAAGAGTAAATTTTTGGTTTTTTATTTCTACAAAATTTATTTCAATTTGTTGTTGTGTGTAATGAAATTGAAAAAGTGTATGTTTTGGTATAAGTTGTTTCAAAAGAGAAATATTAGAGAGGCGGGAAAGTAGTTTTCTTTTAAGTCACATTAAATGTGTCATCATCAAGTTAGTTGCAATAGACTGAATTATTTTTTCATTAACAAATAAACTAATTTGAGTATGATTTAGGCATAAAATAGTTTTACTTTTAGGCATGAAAATCATTTTTTTACTCATTCTGTACGAAAACAATTGTTTATATTTTTATTTGGGAATGTCTCATATAAAACGTCTATTTCTTTTCTTTAACAAATAAATTTTTTTTTAGTTAATAAAGATGCTATCTTATTGGTTTTATGCATCATAAAACTCGGGACAAAAACAAAGCCATCGTGTACTCAACATTAATCACTTGTCTCAATAACTAGTTCAGTTATAACTTTTTTAATGTCAGTTAGTAGAATAACTAGAATCCATTGTTTCATCAGTATCCCTATCTAATATTAGAAAAAATGCTTAAAAAACCTCACGTTAAAGTTTTTGATCAACATTGGCATTGTGAGTATGTTTTTCGTTTCAACATCAATTTTCAGGCTCGACATAGTCCAAAATTTTAGAGTGGCGCACAAGTTTCCTCCAGGTCACTCCCATTTCACTCCAAACACCTAAAAAAAGCACTACATCCAATCCAACTCACCAACACCAATGCACAACATACAACCATCCAAACCACAAATCAACACCCTCACATAAAACCCACCCTTTTGTCACCAAAATCCCATACAGCTAGAAGATCACTACAACCCACACCGCGTACTTAAACCAATGCACAGCGTACAACCTTTAACAACCCTTTTGTCACCAAAATCCCAAAAGTTCCATACAGTTAAAAAATCACTACCACCCATACCAAATACCTACACCATTGCACAACGTACAACCCTTTAATGCGTAAATGAATATCCTCAAATAAAACCCACCCTTTTGCCAAAAATTCCATACAGGTAAAAAATCACTACAACCCATAGCGCGTACCTATACCAATGCACAACGTACAACTAATCAAAGCACTGACGAATATGAACAAATAAAAGCCGCTCTTTTGTCAGGAAAATCACAAACATTCCTTCCTCATGCTCCATTCACTCACACCCTCCCGCCTCAATTCAGTTATTATTATTCCGTATCTTCTTCACTCCCACTCACACTCTCTCTCACACACACCAAAACACACACACACACATTACACGTCACCACCCCCAAATTCACCTCATTCTCCTATATATTCATTTTTCACACTAACAACACACACTTTCACACACACGCTAGCCTTCGATGACGTCACCATTTCACCTCCATTAATAAACCTGCAACTTTTTAATTTTATTTTTTTAATTTAATTTTTTTATATTCACACACACTAATACACACACACACAGAGTGAAAAAATGTTTTATTCTCATCAGCTACTTGCTCGTAAAGCTCCGTTAGGTCAAATTTGGTACGTTCACTCTGTTATACTCATCTTCTTCATCTGTTTTGCATAATCGATACGTTTTTATTCAGTTTTGATTGGTGTATGAATGAAATGATGACGTCATCACTCTGTGTTGAAATGAGTAATAGTGTAATCGTATCGGTTTGTTACAGATGATGACGTCATCATACTGTTTATCGTGATTTTGTTGTTCGTTATAGATGCTGACGTCATCAGAGTGTTGGTGATTTTGAATTATGTCAAGTATTTGAGTTGAGTTTAATTATAAGCGTTTTGATTAGCTATTAATGATAGTGTAAGTGAGGGTAATTTCGTAATTACACCACTCTTAGTTTTTGGTTATTGATTAATTTACACACAGTGAAGGTGTATCACTGTGTGTTTCGTGATTTGAGTTTTCAGTTGTATCGATTTACACACACTAAAGGTGTATCACTGTGTGTATTTTGATTTTGATTCAGGATTGTTTGTGTTCGATTTATGTGTACTATTTTGAATTTTAGTGTTGGTAAGGGCAATTTCGTAATTATACCTATTTAATTTCTGATGATTAGTTTACACACAGTGAAGATGTAATACTGTGTGTGCGTGTTTGATGTTAATTCGTAGTTGTGTGTTTTCGATTTATGGGAAAGTGAGTTAGCGCGTTTAACTGTTAGTGTATGTGAGGGCAATTACGTAATTATACATTTTGTTTTGATGATGAATCACAGACACTGAATCCATAAAACTGTGTATTGAGATTGTGTTATGTAGATTTATAAATTTTAGTTACAGTAAATAGTTAGCGTTTTAATTGTTTGTGTTTGCCAGGACAATTGCGTAACGAAACAGATTTCATTTTGTTGATCAGTTTACAGATAGTGAATTTGAAATGTTGTGTGTAAATTGTTGCTAATGTAATTTTGTTTTTGTGCGGTTTGATGTTAATTAGGAGGGCAGCAACACTGCACGCTAAAATTAATCGGAGGAATCTCAACAAGCTTAACATCATCAACATCTGGTTTTTATTTCAATTTTAATAAAAGAATCAGTTAACTTATTTAGTTTTAAATTCGAGTATTTGTTTATGAGTGCTTATTCTGGTTTTAAATTCGATTTGATTACAGTGAAGAGATTTTGAATCCATCAGTACCAATGGCTCTTAGACTATCTGGAATCCTCATGGGTAAGTTTGTTAATTAGTACTGTTCTGTTTAAATAATGTATTTGCCGGAAATATGGTTTAATGAGATTATTATTTTCGATTGTTATAGGTGGAGTTGTTATTGTATACGAGCGGAAAGTGAAGCTTCTATATGGTAATTATCGTTCATTTACTTTCGTTGATTGTTTGTGTTATGTTTTGACATAAAACGTGTTTAGTATTTCTCACTGATGGTGGTCTTTGTTGTTTCGCAGAGGATGTGACTCGTCTTCTGGTGCAATTCTGAAACCCTTTTGTTTGTCTATATTCTGGTTTATGTTCTGGTTTGGTTTGTGAAAATGGGTTGAATGAATTTTGTAGGTGGAGCTCAATGAAGCATGGAAGGTTAAGTTGAAACGAGATCCTACTATACTTCCTAAGGGCAAGACTCAAGCGAAGTAAGTCTGTGGTTTCATTCAGTATGTAGCATATTTATTAGTAGTGACTAGTGATAAGATCGATGGGTTGGTTTGGTTTGGTTTGGTTTGGGTAACGGGTCAAAATGGGTTTGAAATGAAACGGGTCAGTTTCTAGTTTGTGCCATAGCATGCTGGGTCGGATGTATCTGATAACAGTTATTTTTCTGTTTGGAACTTTTGAATATACATAAGGAATGTGTTAACCAATTTTTAATACAGCGTTACAATTAAAAAAAAGTAATGTAACTCTTTGAATAAATCAACTTAAGAGGTTGGGTGCAATACAAGTAGAATATTGGCAACTTTCAACCCCTTTGACCATTTGACCCATTTGAAATTACACACAAGTCTGTCTACCTGTAATAAGTAAATTAGTCGAATCTTCCACCTCTAAGTTGCTTATATATATAAGTCGTTTCATAGTTTTAGCTTGCACGAGGGTGGCGATGCATAATCAATAAGAAACTTAGGATTTTCATCTCAAATTGTGTACGATATGAAGCTTTATGCTGTTTAAGCTTGTCTCAGTGAGACCATGGATAGTCCTTTTTATATGGCAAGTCTTAGAACAGTTGCTATCAGAAAAGCACTAACTATTGATGCAGTTTTGTTTGATAAATGATTATTATACTTTGTTGGTAATGCTTTGTTATCCAGTGCATACGATTAATGCATACCGACAAAGATTCTTTAGTGAAATCCATGGGCTTGGATATCCTGATTTATTTAAGCTATCGTTTTTTATGATTGATAGATTTGAAGCTGTTACACTCCAAGATGACGAAATGTCGGACTTAAACGAGCTTGAGCAAACTCTTCTGTTTTCCAACTCAGTCACACTAATGGGGATACACAAAAGTGCTTATACTGAAATGGTAACTAGTGCAACAAAGGGATAAGAATTACTGTCTCCTTTAATGTTCTTTGCTACGTTACAGGTAAAAAATTCAGATATTCCCTTTTTTGTGCAGAATCTTGACAACATAGATGATTCCTACATCAGCCATAATAAGGGGAGCTGATCTACCACATGACCATCATCAAGGTTTTCTAACTTCATCTAACATCATTTGTACATATATCTATCAGTCGAAAAGATATTCAGATTTCTCAAACATACCCTGATGAGTGTTCTGTTCTTGTCAGCTGATATCGAGAATATCACAATGTGTGATAAATTTGACTCATACCATGCTGATACAAATCTCTTTAATCAATTTGAGAGGTAAACATCTTGGTTTAATAATCACTTTGTTAAATGTGTTGGGAGTAAACTTGTAGGATATTATACCGTCAATGGGAAACTTTCATCGTATCACTGTATCCTTGTAATAACTACATGCCTTTCATTAAAATCTGATTTGAATTTATTTCTTATCTATAATTTGACAGAAACAGTTTGTCCTTGCTAAGAACTAATCAAAGTCACCTGACCGTAATAACTGAACTTATTTAGAAATAATTTTCATGAGGGAAGTAATATGTAAATCTATCATAATAGGTTTGACATCGAAGGCGATGACATTGGAGGGACAGGAGAGAAGTTTCCTTCCCATACCCATACTGACCCCCCACCAGAGAATTTTGTGCCCTCTCCACCTCTACAAGATATGCCCTCTCCACCTCTACAGGATGTGCCTCAAAAGCGTAAGTATCGGTTTTCTTCTCAATTTTAAGAGTTGAATAACTATTTGTACGTAAATATACTGACCTTTTAGTTCATGCAGCTGATGAGATACCCGAGCAGCATCCAGGAGGTCAAGTCAATCCCCAATCTGATGAGGAAAAGGTAATGGTTCATTTTATTTCCACCATAACATTTATAGATTCGAGGGGCAGGTTGGGTAATTTGTCAAACAGGCCAATACTAAAAGTGGTCGGGCTGGGTTGACCCACACACACATTTTTCGTCCATTCTTTTCAAAAAGTTACCAAAACTAAATGTGATGCTTATTAGATAAAAGCAATATATATACAATAATAGCATGAATCTTTTAATATGAACAATAATAGTATGTCTTCAAAATATACTTTGGGTCGTTTGACTCATTCCTGTCTTAAACTTGTAAGTAATTTTCAACTGTCAGATATAGCACAACCCAAATAGACCATGCATAAGTAAATGATTGAAATTGCCAACTTTACTCAACTTGTAAACATATAAATTGAAATTAATTTGCTTATGATCATATATGTTATAGGTCCCGAGTACTCCAAAGATGCAAAGACCACCAAGAAGAAGAGGAAGAAGGGGCCCAACTACCCTTATGGATTACGAACAAACTATGATTCCTGGTCAGATGTACCAGTCTTGGCTTCAGGACACTTCTGATATCGTCTCACGTAGAGGAAAAAAGAGAAAGGTATGTATCTGAATAATGTTATGCACACTTCTTTCCTTCTAATCATCGAATACAAGACCAGCAGATTAGTTATATCAAACATTATGTTTTTTCAGCACATGGGCAGCTTAGGTTCCATAAAGATTGCCAGACTCATGGATCTTCCACCAGTTTCTCTAGTTTGTGGTTTGGTAACAAATGGAACTCCAGATATCTATTATCCTCTTCCTCTACTACAACAATGGATGAAGATCACTGGGTCTGTTCATGATTCTCCTTCAGGTATGAGCTTTTGCAACAATGAGATACTTTTGATTCTGATCCTATAATTATTAACTTACCAGTGTCTTTTATTGCATTAAGGAGGTGCCTCCCCACCACATCCACCAGCACCATCATCATCATCACCACCACATCCAGCAGCACCATCATCATCATCACCACCAGCACCACCTGTAACAAATAATTATGATGAGCCAACAGCAGTTGTAAGAAAAATCATCTCATGTATTTTTCATTTGTATGATCAGTGGACATATACTAGCAATTCCTCATCATGTATTTCAATCTTTCAGCCTTTTGAAGATAATCACAGTGGAGCTGCTTCTGGATCATCGGTTCCATCCATACATAAGTTTAGAGCTGAGAGGTCTACTGAAATCCTAAGAAGAGAGCTTGAAACCGACCTTATGAACAATGGAATTAATGTAACTGAGGCTAATGGGAGGACAGGACCTGAAGCTGACTTGATAGTCACGCCAGGAAATTCTGGTATTTTTGTTTCTTCTCTATACGGGCATATGTCATTTAGTAATGATTCTACAGTTTCACACTTGTTATTAGAAGTGGCGATATTGACCCATTTACTTATAAATGGGTTGGCTTGGGCTGTGTTTTATCTTAAATGGGTCAAATAAAATGGTTTAGCTAAATGAGAATGGGTCAAATGGGTCGAATGAAAGTCACGTAAATCTGTTTTGTAAGAATGCAACCTCCTTAAGTATCCTTTTCCTATGATCATAAAGTGTTTGTTGGTCAACCCGTACTAGAATGACCCATTTCAACATGAATCCTGTTTGACAGGTTACTAACCCACTCGACCCGCCCATATTAGTATAAAGAAGCATATCAATGGTTGGAGTTCTTATTCATTTCTTATTATAAGTAACAGGTGATGGACTAAAAAAGGCTGCTAGCTCAGGATCTGAACATGGCTTTGTGTCACTTGGCTCAGATCTCAATTCCGGAAGGTTAGTGATTTTGTACATAATCCATCATAGTTTAGTACATAAACTCCCACATAATTTTATGCTACTGGTATTTCACTTTTTCAGGTCCAACAAGAAGAGACTTTTCTCATCATCTAGACAAAGCGGAAGTAGCCTTCCACCAGTGGCAGAGGATTTCCCATGGGATCACCCTGATCCAAATTACAAGTTAAATGAACTAAATGAAAATGACTTACCCGAGACTGGTGCATTACCTTTTTCCTTTCCACTAACCTTAGTTTTAAAATTATGGCAATATCCCAACGCCCAGTTCTTTTGATTTTCTTCAGATCTGATGGTAGAAACTGGACCTACACAAACCCAAAAATTCCCATCATCTGATCAGCCATTGGAGCACTTAACTGATTCCATTCGCATGTAATACTATGATATCTTGTCTTTTAATTTCTGTAATTAATCAGTAGTTTTTATGCTGTATTTAATATTAAATCTTTGGACTTCGAACTTACAGGCAACTGAAGTCATATTTTGATACACCGGGATCTGCTCAAACCGAATCACTTAACCAACTTGCAGTGGGATTGGACAGGAAAAGGGCTGCGTGTCTATTTTATCAGACCTGTGGTATGTTTCACTATAACTCTTCTCTTAGTACTTATAGATTCTAAATCAATTGAGTGCTAATACTAAGATTATGGAACCTGCAGTTTTGGCGACTCGTGATTTTATAAAGGTAGAACAGAAGAAACCTTATGGTGATATTCTGATTTCAAGAGGTAGAAAGATGTGACAGGTAGAGAGCTCCATAAAATTTATGCAGGTAGTTCATTTACATTATAAATAGTTAAACCAAACGGTGTTAGTTCCACTAAAGCTACGAAGACTTGTCTAGTTATACTAGTTAAGGAGAGAGATATGTATATGCAAGGATTATCAGCTGCTTTTTAGTTTATCCATTTTCTCAGTTATTCTAATGATGCACTTGCGTCATACAGTAATATGCAATGTGCATTCATATGTTGTCTTATCTTGATAAGTTGTACACGATATCAGACCTTCAATGTTATAATTCAAGATTAGTGATTACACCCTGGTTTATTTTCTTCAGATAGCGGTTTCATTAGTTTACTAGTCACACAATATGTATGTTTATTGTTACGGGGACATGCTTCTTGATTCATTCTTATTGCTTAAAATATAATGAAGTATTATAAGTTTTAATTTGTCATTTCCTATGGTCTATTTAGCGCTACTTAAACGTTGCTAAAGCTAGTGGATCTCAATACACAAAATGGGAGACACTAAGCTCGATTTGCAGCCCAAAGGACAAAAGATATGGCCGAAACCATAGATAAACAAGGTCTCAGTCAAAAATTTTAAGGTTGTGTTAACTCTCAGAGAGTTATACTGATCTAGGAATACTGGTACTAAAAAAAAATAAGGTTTACTGCAAATGGTAATTCGTAAAAAAGGTATGTTAAAGATCAAGATCCTCTAATGTTAGTCTCTCATGTTTTGTTATATTGAACCAATCAAATAAAAGTAAATAAAATAGTGTGGTTATTACCAAGTAAAACATGAGACCCACTAAGTTGCTTCCTCTCACAACATCTTAGCATGAGAAGAACATGAGAGATATGAAAATGAGAGGATCTTAATTCAAAAAAATTGAGAAAAAAAATACACATGCCATCTTAAGAAAAGACACGTCTTTCTTGAGGTATGTTTGAGTAAAACTTGATGTTGCCTTATATATCTAAAGATATTATAAATTATGATAGTGTCCTGCATGCTCAGTAAAACACATTTAATTCTTATTCGATGCTCCCTGCGCCTCACTAATTGATCACACAGCTCAAGGCTAAAGTGTTGATCAATGGATATGTATGGTTTGATGTACTAGGTGCATCTTAGGTAAAGGAAAATCACTGAAATGGACATTTTCACAAGAAATAACACAAATTTGTCATAAATCTAACTTAATCGCTAAAAGACCCCCCAAATCTCAAAAAAAAAGTGAGTCGTGGATTTCTATGTTTGCCCAACAAATTTGCGATTTAAACAATTTGAGGATTTGACCAATAAAAGATGAAACTTACAAGGGTTATCAGTATAGTATATTGTCCATTTTATACAGAATTTGATGAAACTGAATGTAATCAATGTTTAGGACCATGGGTGTAATTCAGCACATGTATGTGTCAGCGTGCGTTATAAGTAACTCAAACATGGGCAAAGCTCCCCAAGATTTTCATGGATAATCATGAAGGAGAGGCCACAAAAGCAAAGCCAAACAACCGCCGCCTGGTGCTTTTTCCGTTACCATTTCAAGGCCACATCAACCCTATGCTTCAGTTAGCAAACATTCTTCACACTAAAGGCTTCAAGATAACAATCATTCACACTGAATTCAACTCTCCAAATCAATCAAACTACCCACAATTCACCTTCATATCAATCTCTGATGGCTTACCCAAATCCAAAGATGAGATTACGCGTTTCCTTACTGTTAATAATATCGGCAACTTCATGAACAAAAGTTGCATTGACCCATTCACATGTTGTTTGGCTAAGTTGCTAGAAGAGGAGCCTGTGGCATGCTTGATCTCAGATGCAGTATGGCACTTCACTCAATTAGTTGCAGACAGTCTTAAGCTCCCAAGGATTGTCTTAAGAACTAGCAGCATGTCATGCATCCCTGTTTATGCAGCCTTGCCTAGTCTTGGTGATAAGGATGACTTCAAAACCTCCATACAACAAGAGTGGGCCCCAGAGCTTGCACTGATGACAAAGAGGGATATAAAAAAGATCTGCAATGGTGAGTCAGAGGAGAGCAAGCTTCAGTTGATATCTAATACGATCAAAGGAACAAAGGCGGCTTCAGGAATGATAGTGAACACCTTCAAAGAGCTTGAAGAACCATCATTCTTAGCTATATCCCTCGATTTTTAAATCCCCACTTTCCCAATTGGTCCGTTTCATAAGTATTTTCCAGCCTCGTTTAGCAGCTTACTAGAACCGGATAAACGCTCTATATCATGGTTAGACGTCCAACCAAGCACCTCAGTAGTATATGTGAGTTTTGGGAGTATTGCCCAACTGAGTGAAGCTGAGTTTACTAATATGGCTTGGGGGCTCGCTAATAGCAAGCAACGGTTCTTGTGGGTCATCCGACCTGGTTCAGTTTCTGGTTCTGAATGGCTTGATTATTGCCTAAAGGGTTCATAGAAGAAGTAGGTGCCAGAGGGTGTATTGTGAAATGGGCTCCTCAACAAGAAGTATTAGCTCACCAAGCTATAGGAGCATTTTGGACTCATAATGGATGGAACTCGACTTTAGAGAGTATTTGTGAAGGTGTTCCTATGATCTGCTCACCATGTTCTTATGATCAACCGATAAACGCGAGATACGTAACTGATGTTTGGAAAATAGGAGTTATGTTGGATAACGGAATGGATAAAGAAGAAATTGGAAGATCAATCAAAAGAGTAATTGTTGACAAAGAAGGTAATGAAATGAGACGAAGATCTAAATCTCTTCAAAAAAAAAAGTCGGCCTTTCTCTACAAGAAGGCGGTTCTGCACACCAATCCCTCGAGAACTTAGTTGACTACATCATCATTTCTAGTGTATTTCTGTTTGAATTCCTAATAATAAATCTGTCTGTATTGTGTGCTTCACATTCAGTTACAAAACTCGAATAAAGATTGAAATCTTATGTCAATTACAAGTTTCAAGGTGAGACCAAAGTGTGTGCCTTGATACAATATTTACATAGCTTTAATGTCACTAATCAGACGCTCTAAATTACAATAAGACGATCCACCTTCCATCAAGCACTGTTTTGCAAATTTCGCCATCTGATCTGCTGACTTCCTAAACTCATCTTTCCTATCCTCCATTAATTCTCTCACCGTCTTCTCTACAATCACTCTGTCACAAGTATCCTTCATGTCCAAACCCAACTTCCACACTTCCCCAACAAACCTACTATTCACTTGTTGGTCCAAAAAATAAGGCCAACATATCATAGGTATACCTTCAATCACACTTTCTAAGGTTGAGTTCCACCCACTGTGTGTCAAAAACCCACCCACAGCACTGTGGGCCAAGACCTCCTCTTGTGGGGCCCACCCTATGATGTAGCCCCTCTCCTCCGTGCCTTTAGACAGTTCGGGAGGTATCTCAGCTGAATCACTGGTAATCGAGTCTGGCCTTATGACCCACAAGAAATGAGACCCGCTGTTCACCAACCCATACCAGAACTCCATGTATTGCTCCTTTGTCATCACAGCAACACTTCCAAAGCTAACATAGATAACGGATTTTGGCGGTTGTGAGTCTAGCCATGTGATACAACTCATGTCTTCTTTCCATAGACTGTTTGAAGAAGGGAGTGATGAGGACGATTCACCCTCTAGCTTGTACTTGAGATGCGAGTGTAATTAGGGGTGTTCATGGGTTGGGTAATATCCGAATAAACCGAAACCGAAACCGAACTGAAAGAAAATAAGCCGAACCGAACTCAGAATCGAACCGAATTGCAAAACCGAACCGAACCGAAATAAAAGTTCGGTTTATGGATCGATTATGGTTTTATGTATCCCAACCGAAAACCGAAAAAACCGAAATTAAATAAATATATATATATATTTTATATATTTATATTAAAAATATATTAAAACTCTTTTATAATATATATATAATATTTTAAAGCTTGAAAATTATTTTTTTCAAAAATACATATAAATAAATGAAAAATTATAAAATAAAATAAAATAAAATAAAATAAAAAGTTCGGTTATTCGGTTCGGTTTTCAATTATGGGGTTCGGTTTTGGTTTTCGGTTCATTTCGGTTGATTGGGGTTTAGTTTTTGGTTTTCGGTTGGTTTTGGTTATACCCAAAAAATTTTAACCGAACAAACCAACCAAAACAAACCGAATAAACCGATAACCGAACCGATGAACACCCCTAAGTGTAATGGGCCAACAGTATATAAATTATGACAGTAACTGTGTATTTGGGAAAGTATTGGACCTTCCAAATCATCAAATGTGTTAAGTATAAGCCCATAAGCTCGTGGGTTTTCTGTACTTTCAGGGAGAGCGAGCTGTAAGGTCGGATCAGACAAGTTCCCAGAACGACAGAACGCTGGAAGGTCACGGCGCCTGAAGAATCCTTCCATTCCTGGTATGCTCTTTATTGGCGTGTCCAAGTTGTCCCCTATAATAATATCGAATAACCGAAAAAGTCAAACTAAATACCAACCCTCGTACCATTGTCAAAATAAGTCATAGTTCTTTTTCATAGAGAATAACTTTTTCAAATCAATATCTTCAAAAGCTGCGGTTGCTCTTAGTTACAAAACCTTTAATTTTCTGATTTCACTTCTAATCCATTCTTATATTTAAACCAACTGAATCTGATCATTATATTGATAGTCTCGGATGCTTAAACAATATTCATAAATCTCATAAGTTACTAAAGTTACGTAATATTTTAAACATATAAGAAACAAGTAGATAACACACCTGCAAATGGGAGTTCACCAGATTCAATGAGCTTAGGAAGACAGAAGAAAACCCACAGGCAACAAGCACTGATTGTACGGACATATATAATGGGCAAACCAACCTCATTAGCTACATCAAAAGTATACCCCATTATCCCATCTGCAATTATACAAGTAACCGGCCTGCGTGAATCTGAATTCAGTTTGCCAGAAGTCAAAAGTTCTTTAAGTAGAATCTTGTTTTTAGTTTTTAACGAATCAAACATTTCAATAAGCCCAGCCCCAGAGCGAGGATGGTCTTGGGTAGACCATCGGATATGGATTCTAAGTGGAAACCAGGGTAACTATCAAAACGGGACTGTATATTTGAGTACTTGAGGAGTCTGGTGTGGATATTGTCAGTCGCAAGGAAGGTGACATGGAGACCCGAGAGGCACAAAAGCTCGGCTAACTTGAGCATGGAGTTCACAGGGCCTTGCAGTGGCAGAGGAAATATCAATACATGAGGTGGGAGCGTTTCTTGATCCATTACAAAAACTGACGTGTGTTGATTATGACTCTGTAGACAGAACATCATTATAATATGTCACAAGTCACAAATCTAAAGTCTAAGAGGGTGTTTAGGATTGGTTATTGTTTCTGCTTCTAAGCAAAATAAGCACTTCAAATACACCAGTAGTATTTTTTTTGCTTATTTTGTAAAATAAGACCTGTTAAAAAATTAATCCCAAAGTAACAAAAGAAATCCAGTAGTTACAGAAATCACATCAAGTGCTAATAATTTTTTTTTAATTTTTTTGAACCGCAATTTTTTTGACTCCCTATATCACATATCTCACAGATGCCTTTTGCGAGACTTGAACCTACAACCTCAATCATAATAAAGTTACACCCATTAAATAACTTGTATATTTTACAAATAACATTGTTATCATATAAATTTAGTGAATATGTATAGCCAACAGCAACTTATGTTTACTAAGGCCTGTTTGGTTTGGTTGAATGGGAATGATAACTATGACTTTCAAATTTCATAACATGTTTGCAAAATGCGTCCAGAATGAAATTTTATATAATAGTATAGATTAATTACATCTGGAATTTGGTTGTCATGAAATCCGACGTCCTTTTTTCCACTCAAAATTCAAATATCTGTACGTTTTTCATACCATATTTTATCAAAACAAACATAAACAATCGTAATGATAACTTTTCATACCCATTATCATTCCGCCATTTAAAGCCGAACAGCAACTATTCCTAAGAATACCCTAAATGGTAAGATTCAGCTAGTTAAGTGACTTTGGAATATTGACTTTGTTGTAGGATCATCAAAGTGTTTCTAAAAGATAGCATATTCGTGATACTTAAAATCATATAATAAATGAATAACGATATAATAAACAGTTTTCATTTTCCTAAGTAAAGAGGGAGATGAGAGAGTACCTGACTGATTCGACCACCAACAGCAGTTAAGTTTTTGTTAACAACAAAGCAATACAATAAAAGTCTTAAAAGTTAAAATTAACTGATACAATTAACAAAACAAAATATACAAGTAAAATAAGCACAATTTTAAAACATCGAATATCTCTAAAACTTAATTTCATAACATTAAACACATTAAATATCAAAAGTCTTAATATTAAGACATACAACATATAAAGCAATTGATACAAATCAATTAAACACACATAATAAAATCTTAAAATTATACAACATCATTAACACACTAATTAATATTATTTTTAAAGCACCCTATAATAAAAAAATACATGTTATTATATACATTGTAAAAACAAATAAAACACATAGAGCTTTATACATTTGATATCGATTTTTCCGATTTATCCGAATATCCGATTTTATGATTTTGAAAACCGATTAATGATCCGGGACCAACGCTAGTGCTCAATCAACAAAGCGAATCGTTTGCAAGTCCATTATCGATACATGTTTCCTCCTTTACAAAGGAAAGGTAACTTTCCCGCCGGCGGATTTCCTAATAAAAGCCGTTAAAAATGAAACGGAGGGGAAGACGTCCAACCCACATAAAAATACACTTTTAAATAAAATATGTGAGTCAGGACGCTAAGCCTTTTTGTGGGTCGCAGAGGTAAGAGGTAAATGGGGTATTTTTTTCTCATAGAGCTTTATAATCGATATTCGTCATTATTATCTTGTTAGCGCTAATAAACTTTAATCACAAAGTGGGATCATTTTTTTTCTCCGGTTAATCAGTTCGCCATTATTATCTTGTTAGCGCCTAAACTTTAATCACAAGGTACTCACCACTGCAACGCAGGAGTATCCTGCTAGTAATTAGCAATGTATTTTATGTTTTTCGTTAATATGGCCAATAAAAAGTGTGAATTGTATATGTGTTTAAAGTATTATAGGAAGTGGTTAGTGATTTTAGATGATTTTAATTAGACGTTTATGTATTGTTTTAACGTAAATTTTGGAATTTAGTTGTTAACAACTCAAAAGTTGTTGTTAGTAAAACTCTTTATTTATCTTAAATAAAGTTAATACAAATAGTACTCATATAGGTTTTGAATCGGGATTAAAAGGGGATTGAGATGGTTGTGTTGTTTGGTTTTTTGTGTTGAATGGTAAGAACCCGAAGAGATGATAAATATCAAGAAGCTCGAGTAACACTTAAATAAACCATGTGTGTGATATTGTGTGAGAACTAGTATTTTTCCCAAGTGTGTGAACTTATAGAAGTTGCATGTGATGTTTTCTATTTATAGTAGAGATACTCTTTATGAATGATCAACTTTTGTAGGGAGGCCACATTGGTTGATCATCTAATGAGCAGACAAGGAAGATAGGTGGCTTCCCCTCCTTAGCTCGTACAAGAGAGTGCTTGCTTCCTATAATGTTGGTTGTGTGTCTCGCACTACCTCATGCTAGATTATATATCTTAACTGTTAGTGACAGTTGTCCCATGTGATGTCAGATTTTACAACTTAACTGTTAGTGACAGTTGTCCCATGTGCATGTATTATGCGGCCTGAGAGATGTTACCAGGTCCAATGTGGCATGAGTTTGGCGGTTTCTTATCATATGTTGATTCGTGAACAAGTGATGGGCTGAATGTGAGCGTGTAGTTAGTGGACTTAGGCCTTTGATACCAATACATTATCATAAAAGAAACAAGTAATAGACGAAAATAAGTAGTTAGTTTAGTTGAATCTGATTAATACAAGCTACGTTATAATTTCTACACGCTTAACTTGATAAAAATAATAACAAACATCATGTGTTATGTGTAATAGACACAACCAGTATTAAAAAAATTTCAAACTTCTCGTACTTAACCGAATCAAAATTAAACTTGTTAAACAAGATACAATTTTAATTTTAAAACATCCAAATAAACCAATTACTTGTTAAACAAAAACCAAACTTTTTTTTTTTTTTTTTTTACCATAGTTAAAAACGAGTTACCATCCCAATTTTACCAATTACTTGCTCAACAAAAAAACCCAAACCTACAACAACACTTCATCTCTCACAGTCACACCTTCATCAAAACACAAACCCCAAAACCAAATTTTTATAAAAAATGACGAAAAAAGATGATCCAATTAACGAAATCGAAGAAGACCTTGATGAAGAAGAAGAAGAAGACGACGATGAATTTGATGAAGAAGAATCAAAACCAAACCCCCAATTAGACAAGGCAAAAATGGAAAAAGTATTCCACAAAATCTCAACGGAACGCGTGCCGTTACGCGTACACGACGTGATAATAAAAGGCAACACCAAAACTAAAGACTCTTTGATTGAATCACAAATTGAAACCCTGAAAAGGGCCACCTCAGTTCAGGAGCTATTGCAGGCTGCTAGTGTGGCGAATGCGAGGCTGCAGAATCTGGATATATTTGAGTCGGTTAATATTACGCTTGATGCGGGTCCCAGTGAGCTGCCTGGGACTACTAATGTGGTTGTGGAAGTTGTCGAGAGTAAGAATCCGCTTACGGGGGATATCGGCATCTTTACTAAACCTGAGGTAGTTATTGTTTTGTTTAGTATTTAGATTTTCGATTATTAGTTGATGTTGCGCGTTATGTTATGGTAGTGAGGTATGTTTGGCAAGGAGCTTATAGGAGCGTTTAGCAGTTAGCGTAAAATGAGTTTTGTTTAGGTACTTCATTTTGTTTATTGGGTGTGTTTGGCAGAGAGCTTTTAAGAGCATTTATGAGCGTCTAACGTTAAGAATTTTGAAAGCTCGTTTGGCAAGGAGCGTTTAGCGTTTTGTTTATCTTAAATGGTACTTGAAGAAGTGTTTGTTTTTCGCGTTATGTTATGATAGTAATTAGGTTCTCCACAATTAGGTGATATGCGCGTCATGTTGTTATGATAGTTAGGTGATAAGCATTAGTGTGTTTTAATTGATATTTAGGTATATTTAGGGGTGTTCATCTAAGATTATTTGATGGGCGAATGAGCTTATTGAAAGTTTGATTAGCTCAAGTGGATAAGCTCATAAGGCCAAAATATTGAGCTTATTAAAATGTTAGTAAGCTTATTAGACAAACACCCCCTTAGTTTATATCGTGTGATGTTTATGTTATAAACTTTGCTTGTCAATTTGAATGCGTTGGAGCTGAATTTCTATTATTTAATAGTTTTGGATTGGATGTTAATATTAGCACTTTTATGACACGTCGACACTGGAGGTAGTTATTTATAGTAGTTGTTGATTTTTGGTTGATGCTTAGTGTGTTCAATACTTCTATTGATTGTTTAGGTTTATGCTATTGTTCTTAGTGTATATCTTGTGATGTTTTTGATAATAACTTTGGTGATTTGCTTAGTATATCTGTTTATACTTTTATGTTGGTTACTTTGATTGCATTGGAGCTGAAATTATACGATTCATTAGTAGAGGTAATGTGGTTTGGTTTTTGGTGTGATAGATAGAATGTTGATATGTTTTGTTTAGTAATTAGGTTTTGGATAATGAGTTGATATTGGGCGTGAACTGATTGTTATGGAAGTGTTTTTGAAATGGTATCAGTATGAGTACATGTAGATGATAGAGGACTGGTAAGTTTGGATGTTGATATAACTTTATACGCTTGTGGGGAATAAGTTTTGAATAGTGAAGTGAACCAAGTCTGAGAAACAGTTAACTGGCTATTCGTTGAAGTGATATGATGGAGTGTATAGTTTGAAGTTTATTGTACCGGATTGAGACTCAGATCTTAAATCTATACTACTATATAAAGCATTTAAGTTGTGGGCTCCACAAAAAATTAAGATAAAGAGTCTAATCATGGGTGACATGTCACTTCTCTAACTAAAAAATAACAAAAAGGAGGAGCTACAACAAACTAAAATAAGGAGCTCAATAATGAGGTGACACATGTCACTTCTTAACTAATTAATCACCTTTATTTTAAATTTAAATATCTTTTAATTGTTTAATTTTTTATAATCTAATTTCACCATATTTTAAAAATTTTGTGCTCTTTAATTCAACATACATTTTAATATATTTTATGAGTTTTAGTTTTACATTTTAGTAGGTATATTTTATTTTGATTCAAATTTTTATAACTTTAACCTTTATTTCAATCAATACAAACTTTATTTATCAAAATCATTTACTTTGGGAAAGTGTTTGACGGGAAAGAGATTGTGAAGGTCTTTTATATGCGGGAATAATGATGTCACGGGAAAGATACGGAAAACCCAAACAAACACATATAACTAACACATATACATTTAGAGTGTTGTGAAATGAATTCACTAAGCAGGTACGGAATTGCGAGGAGAGTTGGGTTAGCAATTCATTTACTATATTTATTATATAACTATATTTATCGCCGCCGCTGGCGCGGGTATCCAACTAGTGTAGGCTAATGAGGATTTTTGTCTATGACTCTATGCTGTTTGCAGAATCATGTCCCGAGTTTTACTTATCTGCTATACTTTTTCTTTCTTTCGTTCATTGAGGAATATTCTAATGTGTCATGATACATATCCACTAATGATTTGTCGGTCCATGCGTAGGCGATGAGTATATGGAATGACCTTCTAAATTTATATTGTGCGGATATTGAATGAATCATTACCAGAGAAAGACTATGATCTTCTATTTAGGTTTCAGTATGCATATCTACTTAAGAACTCTATAAGTCTGAAAAAATCTGGATTATAAGGACAATCTTCTTATAAAAGTGACAATGGTTGATTAAAAAAATGGTATCCATGACTCAGTTGTATCTATTTTAAGTAAAAGGACATGTGTGTTAATGCAGGTCAGTTAGCTATTTTTATGTGATTGGATCTCTGTTTCATGAGCGCTAGTTTAGTTTGGACAAGGATAAATTTAAGCTGTTTGTTGTATTATAATGTATGATAGTTTCAGTTTACAAGATTATCAATGTGCTTTGTGTTTGTTTAACACCGTCTTTCATGATATACAGTTAACTTCTCTATGAAATAGAACTCTTGTACTGAGAATAACTTCTTTGATCGAGAAATAAGTTTCTTGTGATTGTTGCTATTTTCACGTGGTTGTGTGATGAGGCATGGTATCCGTGATTATTAACCAAACTAATGAGTAGTGTGCTAAACTAAAACTCCCCACTTAGGATCTCAACTAGGCAATAAGTGCCTTCACACCCTGAATTAGTAACTAATCATCGAGTTTATCATGTCAGTCAAAGCTGCAATTAGGCAGAAAGTTGGGTAGACCAGGTCAGCGGTAATTGAGTTCATTCTACTTTGACTTTTAAACTAAATGATCTGATGCTTTCAGCTTATTTAGACACTAAGATCAAGTTTTATCAATTGCCCGACTACTTTGAACTTAACAAGGTGTGATTGTACTCCTTGACGGAAATGAGGTTGCTTTATGATTATCCTAATTCATAAATACATATAAAACAAGTTCGTGGTTTTCTGAAATTTGATGTTTCTGGTCTTATTCTAAATCGACTAATTTGTGGAGTATGGACAAAGTTTTTGAATTATATAGTTTGTCGAATCATACCAAATTGTTAAATTAATAATTGATTTATTTCTTATGTGGTAAATTCACTGCGTGTTGTGTTGTCTAAACCCTGCATAAGTGATTAAATGTTAGAAGCTTAATTAGTTGACTGGCTCCAACTAGCTTTTTTTCATATATACTAAGAGCAATTGGGATCATAAGCAAATAAGCAATACAGCCTCTCATATATTAGAAAGCAAATTTACAGATATCACCGTTCTTTACGGTCTCTCATCTACTAGAAAGCAAATTAACAGATATCACTATTCTATTGTGCCTAGCCTGTTACATCCCTAGATCTTTCATTCTTGTAAGTTATCTAATCCATCATGCTTAAACCAGTAAACCCACAATCTAATACTTTTGTGTAAATTGCAAAAACCGTCCCTATGGTTTCGCCAAATTGTAGGTGCTGTCACTACAACTGTGAAGTGAAGGCGCAGTCCTTGTGGGGTTTGGTGTGTAATTGCATACCAAAGTTCCGCATTGGGACTGCGTCCGCAGCTGCAGTCCCTGTGGGTTTTGGTGTGTAATTGCATACCAAAGTTCCCTGTGCGACATGAGAACATATGAAACTTTGAAACTTGAAACTGCAGCTGCAGTCCCTGCCCACTCTGCCCAGGGACGATAATTGCATACCAAGTTCCCCATAGGGACTGCGTCTGCACTTTCGAAGTTGTAGGGACTACGCCTGCAATTTTGCTGAACCAGAGGTGCAGTTTTTGCAGTTTACTCTAATACCTTTATAAACTTAAGACACTGCTTATAGTTGTGATGTCGTAAATGGTGTGGCATAGGTACAGACTTGTGTCGCTAGTTGCAAAATGTGTAAAAGTGTTGGTGTGCCGGGGAACATAATAGAAAATTGTGTTAACTACAAAGAAATGAGTTTATGAAGATACTATCTATTTTCCTGGTGCAACGAGTGTGCTGGGAGTTAAACTACCTTTTCTGGATAGACTATTGAAAATGGTATGTCAGTAATAAGGAGAGTAGGAGACCAAGAACTAGCAATAGAAGGTCATGAGAGGGCATCCTTAGTTTTCAATATTCACATTTAATCATGTCGCACTGAGGGAGAGAGTGAGATAATGTCATCTTTCAAGGATTGATATTTTGGCTTTCTATCCTAGTTGGGGACAGTTACTTCTGTTGCTAGTAATGCATACACTTGTAGTGTATTCTTGTGCATATTCTTGAGTTGTCGTGAATTAAGGGCTTGTTGTCTTAAAATTATGTTTATTACATCTCATAGATGTGTGCTTTTCTATATATTTTCTTTTTGAGGTATTCATTTCTCATATATTATATTTTTGAATTGCTTATGTAGGCTAGATCTTGGTCACTTGAGGGATCACTCAAGCTGAAAAATTTATTCGGGTATGGAGATCTCTGGGATGGTTCTCTGTCTTATGGCTGGGACCAAGCATCAGAAATTAGTGCTGGTGTGTCTTTGCCAAGATTCATGAGATTGCTCACTCCTGTTACAGCCCGTATATCCCTTCTTTCTCAAGATTGGCTGAAATTCTCCTCTTACAAAGAGCAAGCACTGGGACTATCTCTTGGTCTACTATCAACCAAGCACCATGATTTAGCATATAATTTCTCTTGGCGCACCTTGACTGACCCATCACAAATGGCGTCTAAATCAATAAGGAGGCAGCTTGGACATGGATTATTGTCACATTTGAATTACACATTTAAGATTGATAAGAGGAACTCACCAGTTAGACCAACTAGTGGGTTTGCTTTTGTTGCTCGTTCTCAAATTGGTGGCATTTTTCCTGATTATCGAAGCTTGCGTTTTGTCCGCCAGGTATGTGGTTATCCTATGCGAAAGGATACATTACTTTGTACCCACATATTTTGGTGTTAATTATTTTATTTTTATTTTAAAAAATCAAAAAAAAAAAAAAAAAGAAGAAGAAGTCTAAAAACATTCAGTTTTTAGCATTATGCGATGGTTGTGTTATGTTATTGATCTAACAGAACAGACAGTTGCAAGGTACTGTAATTACCTAATATTATCAGTTTTCAACTTATATGGGGCCACAAAAAGTTATTTAGGTTACAAAATTTTGATCCAAATTCAACTTATTTTAGGCCACAAAAATCATACAAGTTTCAAAACTTTGACCTGATGCAGTTATCTAATATCACTGGCTTTTATGCCCCACGTCGGTTCTACATTGAAAAGAGTCAACATGGTCAAATTTACCGACATTTTAGATGCACTATACCTGTTGCCAGATCAGATTACATTAAATCAGTGTTTTTGAAGGTTGATTACCTTTAATCGAATTATTTGGAACTTCGATGTTTTCTTAAGCAAACAAAAAGTCGGATACTGTAAATATAAATAAGACCAAAGTTTGTTACCTTTTTAATGCCATTATCTCTTATTTAGAAAGCTAACGTTTTGTCTTTAGATTTGATACATGAAGTAGCACCTAAATATGTTGATGAATATGACAATATGGCATCTTAGTGTTTCTTTGTAGTTTCACTTTGATGACAACCTTTTATTGTCTGGTATGTGTTGACCAAATTTACAAAACCAATACTTATATTCCACAAAACACATTTTTCTGATTTTCTTTAACATCATGTAGCAAACACACATTCAAATTAATGCTTGTCTTTCTAACTGACACACATTCGGATTATTCTTAACAGGAGTTTGACCTTCGTTACGCAATACCCTTTGGTTTTGCACGTGCTGCCCTTAACTTTGGAGTTGCCGGTGGCGCTCTTTTTCCGTGGGGAAGGGAATTCATGAATAGACCAACATTTTTACCTGATAGATTCTTCTTGGGTGGAAACTCATCTCCTGTTTGCACATTGGGAGGACCGACATCGTTATTGGGCTTCAAGACTAGAGGATTGGGCCCAAGTGAGCCCAGAAGGGTAGTCAAACCGAACTCTGAAGATACAAATACTAATGCTTCAGAACGGGATTTTGTTGGTGGAGACCTTGCGGTTACAGCCTTTGCAGACCTATCTTTTGATCTCCCATTGAAGGTTTTGAGAGATTCAAATATTCATGCACATGCGTTTGCTTGTGCTGGGAGCTTAACCAAATTAACTGAGAATGCATTTCGAGGTTTTTCTTTGCAAAAGTTCCGAGATTCATTCCGTAGCTCTGTGGGAATTGGGCTTGTCGTACCAACTAAACTTTTTCGCATGGAGGTTAGTTTATTTCCTGACCTCATCATTCTGAAGTAAATTGTATAGAAAATTTGGTAAATTCGATAATTAGCTTATATGGCTTGACCAAATATACATGGCTACATGCATCTGGAGAACTTATAGAGTTATAGGTAAAGGTGGCAGTTTTGACCCATTCACTTATAGGTAAAATATATTAAAGGGAAAGGGGTCAAATGGGCTGAGCAGGACAAACTTGTCGGGAGCTGTCCAAAATGTGTTTTAAATGCCTAAAACCTTCTACATCATTTTTTGTAGAAAATATAAATTTGTAGTCATATTTGATAAATTAATAAGCTGATTATTATGTACCAAAAATCACTTTTAACTAGAACCTGTTTTGACCAATTACCCGATCAACCCAGTTTGCCACGTCTACTTTTTGGAAAATAAGAGAGATCATAGTCATGGTAAATTTGAGCACTGCATCTCTTAAAAGAGAATGGATGAGATGATTTTGATCAGGTTTTCTAGGATAAAATAGTAAGCATACCAACTACAGTACTAACTAGAGGTTCAAATCAGGAGCAAAAGAAATTAATAATGCGTGGTTGCTTGCTGTTACATGTACATTTTGCTTACGAGTTTTGTATACTCGACTAAGTTACTGACAACCAAGTTTTTTAGTCACTCACTTTTATTTGTGCCAATAGTCTTTGCCCAAAGGCTTATAAACAGTTATAAAAGGAAAACAATCAAATTATGGTTGTACCATATTATCTACTTATGGATGTTTCTGTGAAGTTATACTTCATATATGCATTCTCTTAGATGCACAGAAACACACCCAGAGAGAGAGAGAGAGAGAGAAAGAGCCTATCATCTGTAGCATTTTTTATTGTTTTTTTGCACCTTGTAACATTATAATCAATCACTAAAAGGGGTATATTAGGTATCCTCATAACTTGTTTCGGATATATATTTAAGAGTAATGTATGTGCTCTCCATTTCATGATAATTGTCTTAACATTTTGGAAAGAGGCAAATCAAATCAATTTTAGAGTGCATGTATCTTGCTTTTTTCTAGTCGTTGAGGGTACTTTGGATATCTGATAAGCTGTCAAAATTCACTTAAGCTAGTCGATACTGAAGATAAGAATTATAGATAATAGAGGTGCCAATTTCAACCCAATTTGACATGCAAAAGGGTTGGTTTGGGTCAAATGGGAGTCATCTGAAATGTATTTAAAATGCATAAAAGCTTCTGAATTGTGTTATTATAGCATGAATAGACTTTTATTACAGTAATATAATTTTTGAATCATATTTACAGTTTTACACAATAATAATTTTTTAAGAATGAGTAAAAGCTGATGTGGGTCTGTCCAACTGGACCTGACCTGTGTCGACGGACTAAAAATTGCTCCCTGTTTTCATATGTTATCTACCTCTCTTTACCTGCTCATAATTCCATATCTAGCAGATGTGTGTTTGTGAATGTGTTTCATGGAGAGACTGTATTTCACTTTACTCTGGATTTGGTTCCAATAAGTATATATAACCCACAACTTCTTTTGGTCTACTTGTTTAGGTCAACTACTGCTACATTCTGAAACAGCACGAACATGACCGAGCCAAGACTGGCGTGCAGTTTAGCTTTTCTTCACCTTTATAGGACCCCTGGTTCAATTCAATACCAGTCTCAGGCTGGCTACGAGCCAATTCTATTGTCTGCCCTTGGAAGCAATATCCACGTTATTCAAACAGCGAGGGTTTTTGTAATTCTAAAAACTTGACAAAAGTTCATGATGCAACAAAGTACAGATCAAAATAATAATGTCTCAACTTCAGTTATGTAAGCTTTGCTTAACGATAGGCTGGAATTGCCCAAACCTAACCACATTTTGACGGCTGATGTAAGTCAAGATAGTAGAGCAACTGAATTATGGTTTTTGTTTTTGTTATTCCCCTCTCGGCTCCCGGACACAAGGTCTCATTGTTTGGCACTTGCGGTTGATTAGTCTGTTTTTCAACATTTTGAACTAAGAAAAAGTGTTTTACCCGTTTTTATTTTTTTTTATGTTGTACATTGGTGGGTGCTATGCTAATGCTGTCTGATATGAGTTAAGTTGTGTTTTAAGCCTATTAGGGAAGGCGCCAGGTACAGGAAACTATACACATATCTTGATACACCGGGATTTGTTCAAATCGAATTACTTAACTGATTTGCATTGGGGTTGGACAATAAAGATCTGCTTGTCTGTTTTATCACACTTGTATGTTTTACCAAAATGATCCATTTTATAAAACGTCTAAAAAGGAATGAGAATGTGACAAGTGTCCTTTATGAATATATAAAAAGGAAAAGAAATTAGTTATCCAAAAAATCTGAAATTTTCAGAAGAGGATACAAATAATATAAGAGGAAATTTGCATTTCTGTGACCATGATGATACTTATTTGTAATTTTACTCCACTAGCGGCATATTGCTGAATCTAGGTAACAAAAATGTGAAATGGTGAAAATGTCTTCACTTTTAGAGCATGTCTAACAATAACTTGAGTTATAAAATAACAGTCAGTATCGTGTAGCATCCCTTTTAACATTTCACCTTTGCATCTTCAAAAAACACCCACAACAATAACATTCTCCGTTAAGCTTTAACACTCCAATAATATCAAAACAACCCTCGTTTAGGAGATAAAAATAAAAATAAAAAATAAATAAATAACGCAAGTTATGGTGTTAACGCCGGCCAAATAACGCCGTTTTAACGCGGGGCTCCCATTGGCTAACGCCGTTATAACGCGAGGCAATGTTGAACTTAACGCCGTTATAGCATTATTAATGTTTATGCTCACGTGTGCCATTAATGCAAAAACACTCTCTTTCATAGAAGTTTCACATAGCTTGTGTCATTAATGCAAAACACTTTCTTTCATAGAAATTATACAACTAACATCTTTTAATTAGAGTTTTTCATCAAACAAATTACAACAATAATTTAATGTCAATTTGCTATGTTTTGTCAAAGTTATTTATTTATTTTTTTAAATAATTTTTGCAAAATATCGTAATATATTTCTCATGAAAGATTTTATCGTTTTTATTGACATAAAAAGTAATAGCTTAAGAAACAAGAAAAGAAAGTGATATTTTGCGAATCAAATGTGATGTATTACGAAGCATTATGAAAATAATGAATGTTTTATCTCTGTTGAAAAAGTTTTTCTTCCATACTTTCATATGCCCTTATGCCAAGAGCCAAATTCTGAAGGGTCGATTTCTGTTGAGAAGCGTGCTAAGTGCGAAGTTCCTGGTTTATCATGTTGGTCTTTTTGGAGTATCTAACGGTAAAGATGTAGTACGTGTCACGAGTAGATGACTCGACATGACACCACACTGGAAGGGAGTCATCATTTGTCTATATGTTGATGACATGTTGATTTTTGGCACTGACCAAAATCAGGTTGACCCGACAAAGGAATTTTTGTCATCAAGGTTCTCCATAAAGGACATGGGGGAGGTTGATGTTATCCTTGGAATAAGGATTAAACATGAAAGTAAAAGAATTTCTATTTCTCAGTCTCATTATATTGAGAAGGTGTTGAGGAAATTCAATTACTTTGATACCTATGAATACTTGTGAGAAACTGATACCTAATAATGGCAAGGTGTATCTCAACTTGAGTATTCTAGGGTAATTGTCACCGATGTATGTCATGACTTGTACAAGACTGATATTGCTTTTGGTGGGTAAGCGAGCGGTATACTAGCAATCCTAGTGCTCATCAACGGCAAGCGATTCGGAGAATCTTGAAGTATCTGAAGAGAACGATGAATTATAGTCTCGTATACTAGTTATCCTTGATGTTAGAAGGATACACCGATTCAAGTTGGATCGATGTCATGAAGACAATTAGATCACCGGTGTTCGGGTATTCTACTTGGTGGAGGTGCGATTACTTGGGCATCGAAGCAAACTTGCATCACCGGTTCAACAATGGAATCGAATTTGTGGCCTTAGCATTTCTTTGGTAAAGAAGGCGAATCGTTGAAAAACTTGCTTATTGAGATTCCATTGTGGCCTAAACCTATAGCACCTATTTATATCCGTTGTGATAGTGCGGCTACATTGGGGTGCAGATGTACAATGGGAAGTTTAGACACTTGGGTGTGACATAACATGATTCGTGAGCTTATCATGAATGAGGTGGTATCTATAGAGTTTGTTAGATCTCAACAAAACTTAGGCGATCACTTGACGAATGGTTTGGCTAGAGACTTGGTTATAAAGTCGCTAAAGGGATGAGTTTAAGTCCAACTTAGTTCTTGAATGCTAAGACACTGACTCCTCCCGAGGAAACTTGGGAGGCGAGTTCAATGTGGAAAGCTAAACATTCGATGGATGTAGCACATGTTTATTTTACATCCCAAGGTTGTGCTCAGAACCTGGTGAAAAGGAGGATGAAGTCTTTACTTCTTAATGGTTAATGTCTTTGAAAAATGCTTGGCAGGAGCATGAATAAAGAGGAACCACCTATGTGAATGTTGAAGTTTTGCCGCTTTAGGGAGCTTTGGACTTTTGGCTCTTGCAAGATTTATGAATTTGGATATGGACACATGGCTTGTATAGTGTCAGGAGCTTTTAAGTGTTTGAAAACTTGTGTATATTTTATCTTCAGGTACTCAAATGGGTTGAAGGGTTCAATTCTTAGAACACCCTGATTCTCGAATATTTGAACGTGTAATGTACTAAGATGGAAATTCAATCCTCAGGATGTTTTCGTTTATGCACATGTTTTGCTTGATGTTTAATTTTCATGCAAAGGAAGTGAACTAAATTTGGGAAGGAATGTTGGAAAATTTAGTGCACTTGTGGGATTAGTTCACACCTGGTAATGGGTCAGGAGGTACGGAGTGTACACCCTGAAGGTCCCTGAACACCCTGACTCTATAGTGGTGAGATTTAGAATGTTAGTACTGGTAGGCAGTGTTTCTACTGGTAGTGCTAAATTAGTACTGGTAGTCAGTGTTTCTACTGCTAGTGCTAAGTTAGTACTGGTAGTCAGTGTATCTACTGCTAGTACTGGAATCAACTTGTAACAGACTTTGACCTATTCAAGTAACAGTTACAACTGCCTAATGACCACGTTTAATTGGTCATGTAACCACTATTAGCTATAATGGGGATAATTATGAGGCGATTAATGAGCCGATTAATCCTCATAATTCCATTTGACTAGTTAAGAGTTATTTCCTATAAATAGGAAATCAGTTTATGCATGAAGTACACACAAAAAATAAAAACATTTGTAAGCAAAAGGGTTATTGATTTGTGCCTAATTCAATAACATACATTTGGTCTTATCCCAAGTAGATATTCGTGATACCGAGGCATTAGGGTCGAATAATTTACTTTGAAAAGTGATAACACGATTCCAAGTGATATCCGGTAACCTGAATTGATATTTGGTTTGCTATTGATTATCTTCACCCTGTTCTGGGCAACTTACCACCAACAAAAAACATATGCCATATTGTGAAATAAGCAAGATAAAAAACAGCGTATCTCTGGGTGTTTGGATATAGAAGCTAATAAGTCATAACTCCGGCCGATGTTAAATGGTTGCATCTTTTCCGTTGGGGGTTTGAGTATTAGTTAAACATCTACAATACCATCTTCTAACAATGAAAAAATACAAAATTTTCTCTAGCAATATTGTGTAGTGACGAGGACAAAAATGCCCCGAAAACAGTTTCTGGTCAAACTCCAAATATTCAAACATCTGTTTCCAAACAACCTATGTGCGAAATTTTATGCAGACTTTAAGATGTACGAAGTTTCTCATCCATGTATGTACGTGTATGGATTATCTAAAGAGAAAATTTTTTAAACGAACTTTTTCTACTCCTACTTTACCAATATAAACCGCGCCTATACATTTTTCTAAAACGAACTTTTCAATACGATACGTTAGATTCCTACGATAATCGTTTCTAAACCATACTGCGTGTATATGAATTCTCAGGCGTGGCGAGGCGAAACCGACTAGTAACAAGTTGAGTGGTGGTACAACTAGTTATGGGCGTGTCCTGGGCGAGAGGCTAGTTGTGTACAACTAGTTCTGGGCGAGAGGCGAGGCGAGGGCTGGGCGTAGGGTTGTGGGCGTGGGGTTCTGGGCGTGGGATAGGCGTGGAGCAAGTTTTAAGGTTTCTTGAAAAGTGTTGTGGTAATCTTAAAGAGTAGATATGGTTGATGTAATCTAATGTTTCATAGTATATGATGAGGTGGTTTTTGTCTGGTTCTTTTAAGGTGGTGGTGAAGTGAAGCTTGGTGAAAGAGGGGTGGGAGATCAATGGTAGAGATGATAAGTTGACACATTTGAATTGGATTAAGGATTTTGTTGGGAGTCTTGATAAGATGTCGAAGATTATGTCTTGTTGGAGGTTGAAGATGATGGACTGGTTTTGCTCTTCGGTTTTTGTCATTGTCTGTGTGTGTTCTTGTGTTTGTGATGTGAGGTGGGGTAGGATTGTTTGTAGGAATGTGAGGTGGGGTAGGATTATTTGTAGGAATTTGTACTTGAGTGCGTAAAGTATAGGAAGCGAAAATAGCGTCTTTCGTCATTTTGGTAAAGTATAGGAAAAGGTTCTTTTTATATAATCACTATGTATATGGTTCGTTTCGTAATTTGCTTTTATCTAAATGTATATGTGTGTGCATGTATGTATCCTTGGACATGGTCGTGGACGGGCCGCGTGTATCTGCCGGGTGTGGCAATTACTACCGATTTTAAGTACAGTCGAAAGATTTCAAAGCGCATTTTGTGGTATGTGCAACCTTCAAAATTTTTTTGCTACTTTCGTTTCTTATGATGTAACTTTAGTCAGCCCAAAATTTCTTTTGTGCAACACCCTCTTAAAAATATGCAAAATTTCACATGGTTGACTTCTTTCTAAGCCGTGTTATCAACTGTTTACATCAGGAATGATCGGTTCTGAAAATCTGCAAACTTTGTTTGCCGATTATTTCGTTTATGGAGGATTTTGGTGCAGATATTGATAAGTGAAGAGTTAAGTAAAAACTGTTACAAGTCAAGATCAAGCGAAGATAAGATATGTGTATCCCCTTATTAAGAGTGTAATTAATTAGTTTGGTGATCAGTGATCTCATTGCCAAGAAGCATTTTATAGATTTCCATTCTTTATCTGTGTGCAACTATAACATATACTATGCAAAATGTAAAAACACAATGGTTTAAATTTTAAAAAACAATTGATGTGATGTTAATAGGATGGGTTACGTACTTAAATTCATTTTTATTATGGTGCAAAACTTTATTATCATATTGTTCTATACTTCCATGTATTTTTGAAACAATAAATTCGATTTAATTCCATTCTCTCGACTTTTGTTTTTTGATCTTTTGCTATCATTGAGATTCACAAACTTACATGTATCACTCATATTTTTTAATTTGATTCATATTCAAATCTTTGCACATGATTTTACTAACAAAATGAAAAAACCAATAAATAAATAAACATGCGATAATATTTAAACTAAAACACTATTATTAATCATTTTAAAAACTATTTTAGGTAATAATCTAACACATATTTTATACTACCTCCGTCCCAAATTATAACTCAAACTTTGACCTTAAATATTTTGTTTGTATTATATAATCTTGATCTGAAATATATTAATGGTTGTGTTTTAAACATATTTTCATTTGGTATAATTTTATGAGTGTTATATAATACAAACGAAAATATTTAAATCGAAGTTCAGTCAAAAGTCAATTGAACTTAAATTTTGGGACCTTGAGGGATTATTTAAAAATTTAGAAAAAAACTCGTGCGTACACAGGTATTATAACTAGTAATGTGAATAGGGTTTGCTTTGTTGTATTGAAACTTCTAAAAAATTACTATAACTTTTTCAAATATTTCAAAAAAAAGAAAAGAAAAAAAAAAATCCAAAGACCACCAAAAATAAAAACCATAAAAACTGTGTTCAATTAATAACCGGTTACTTCATTAAATACAATTTGTCTCAAGTTTCTTTTCTTGAAACATAGCATAGCCCTCAAAACCCTACAGTGCTCCAACCCCCCACAGGGAGACAAACAGCAGCCATGGAGACAAAGAACATGGATGTAAAAGATGCGTTGAAAATCGTGAAATGGTGGGTTGAAAGTCAAATCAAAGTCAAAAAAGCTTTTCGTAAGTCTCTTTTTAATGCTCTTGAACGATTATATTTTTATACCAAGTTGGAGAACTCAAATGCTGCTGCTTTGTACGACTATGGATTTCCTACAAAGATCCTCGACGATCGTCTCGCTAAATTCTGGCATAAGGTACTCCTTCTCAACCTCCTTTTTAAAATGAAATGTTTATTGGTTTGAGTATGTGTCGCGGTCGTTTCAAACCCCGTGTATCAGGGGCGGAGCCAGAAATTTTTGCTCGAAGGGCACATTTTGATAATTTTTAGAAACTATATTACAAAATAGTTATTAAATGTGTCAAAATACCAAAAAAAACAGATATTTTAGAAAATTTACACTACGATTTTTTTTTAGGACACGTGACCCCTGGACCCCTCCCTATCTCCACCCATGCCATGTATTAGTCGGACCAAAACATGGTTACCCATAAAAAAATATACACCAACTTTTGTTTAGGATAAAACACGACATTTGAGTCGCTAAACTAATCTTATTATTATTACTTTGTATTCAGAGTTTAATACGATATTATATCGTATATTTTGGGGTATTTGCGTATTTGTGTTTTTGTTCACTCAATTTGTAAAACACGACCTTAGGGGTCGCTGATAACTAATGAGTTGAAAGCCGAGAAAAGGAGTGTTTGTTTTAGCTTATTTGTATGGCTCACATAGGCGTATCAAACTATTGAAAAGCAAATAAGCTCGGTTTTTAAGGGCTTACGAGCTTGTGGTTTATTTAAGTTCATAAACTCGAGTTGATTAAGCTCATTTTTAAGCTTATTTGGCTGGCTTATGAGCTTATAAACTTTAGTAAGCCATAAGCTCACATTCATAAACTCATAAGCCCAAAATTTTGAGCTTATGAGCTTTTCAAAAGTTCAATAAGCTCATAAGCCGGCCGAATAAGCTTAAACAAAAACCTCAAAGCGTGTTATGAACTTCTCAAAATTCATATACGCCCGTAACCCAGAAAAACAAGCTAATCTGAATGAATAAATGGCGGCTGACAAAGATTGTTCAGTTGAAGAGAAGATTACTTGTAGAATGATGTGTTTCAAACAAGGACAGAGCATATGATAATTTACTGTAGAAATATGGTACGTTTGGATAAGCTTATTTTATGTTTTGAAGGTTTTATGAAAAAGCTTAAGCCATTGTAAAACAAGCTTAGCCAAACATCCCTTAGAGTTAGACCATACAAAGTGAGAGTTTGTGTTTGGCATGAGATTTAGTCATCAGTCTAGGACAATCTTTCCTAGCCGAGTTTTACCACTTTATGCTTATAGTTTGAGTAAACTGATGTTAAGCACAAGATTCTTATACTTTTTCCTCTAATTTTATCAGCATTTTGTTGTGGAGGATGCTATGGTACCACATGTCATCCCAGATTCCATCTTGAAGGCTTCTAGTCAAGTTGATACAGATACTGACCATATGGTTAAAGATGACAAGACTCGTGAACTTAAACACATTCTCGCGGTTCTCAATGATCTTTGTCCCGAACAGCTTGGTGCCAAGAATGAGTATGACATAGTGGAAACCATTACCAGGAATCCTCTCTTTGAGACTCAACTTGATGCAAACTCTGAGTTAGTAATTTTTTCTATAATTATCTATTACGTGTTTTGAGAAAGATGAGGTGCGCATTATATGATCTGAGATGCTTTCAGATATGTTGTGTATGCCTCACCAGAATTGGAACGTATTCATAGATGAAAAATTCTTTTCTTATAGTTATCTATCCAACTCGTTGCCCTTCTAATTTATCCTTTTTTTGTGTATAAATGTTTGTTCTTGTCTCATCTGAAAGAAAACACATCCCAAATCAACGTATTCATAATATATTTGCCTCCAGCTCTTATCTCTAAATCCTACATGTAGCATTGACTTGTGGTTGCAATGCTTTTCATTTGAAATCATTCAGGTACAAGCGCCTTGTAACAACAGCACAAGGCATATTTGATAACTTTACATTCCTACACTCTTGGAATGGGAACAAGCTCCCATGTACTGGTGCTATACTTGGCAAGGCACACAGAAATGAGGTAATGTGTTTTTCTTTAAAACTTAAAATCTCTATCGAGTGTGTTTCAGTCATGCTTTATGTATGTTTTTCAAATTTGTTATTTAAAAGTTGAAGCTTCTGTCGCTTGCATCCTCTTCCACAACTTTAGCACGCTTCACGTTTTCATATCGCAAAGTATAGGGATGGGCTGAGTAATGGTTCAAGATGGGTAATATTGGTACGTGTTCGTCTAGAAATTGATAGATGTTTCTCACCTTTCAGGTATCTCCTCGGAAACATCTACTGAGTAGATTCACACTTGCGCTGATAGAGCATTTTGTCGATCCTGAAGACAAATCACATCAAAAGTATTCCCAAGTTTCAAACCTAGAGTTTCTCATGTTCCCAAGGGACGAGCAAATGTCAGGGAAGTTTGCGAAAAGATTTTGTCTCGGTGAAGCAGTTTCTAAGGTTGGTTCTCATTTGATTTTATGTCCACGTTTTTCTAATTGTTATATCATATAAACATACTGTGTGTAACTATCAAACATTGTTTTTCTAGGGAATCGTGAAGAATGAGTCACTTGCATACTTCATTGGGAGAGTATATCTATATTTGACAAGTTTAGGGATAGATGAAAAACGTTTACGGTTCAGACAAAATCTCCCAAATGTGATGGATCACTATGCTGAAGATTGCTGGATGGCTGAAATCGAGACTTCTTTCGGTTGGAGTGAGTGTGTTTGGATTGCTGATAGATCTCATGTAAGCTTATTAGCATGCTTGGCAGTTAATTGGCATGTTAAGCTAATAGTATAGAGTTTTTTATTGAAGTTTTGGATACATGTTTTTGCCTAGGATAAAATTGGGGCGTCTC
Source organism: Chrysanthemum lavandulifolium (assembly GCA_022545495.1). Lineage (NCBI taxonomy): Eukaryota > Viridiplantae > Streptophyta > Magnoliopsida > Asterales > Asteraceae > Chrysanthemum > Chrysanthemum lavandulifolium. The sequence goes on along the minus strand of CM040239.1, from coordinate 112,231,429 downwards.
TTGAAGCAAAAGAGAAACTGGCACAACCTAAAAAAGTGGAGGTAACTTTTGTGCATGTATAGTTGTTGCTTACGCTTTAAAATTGAGCCAGCTGCTAATAAATCATGTATTTGTAGAAAATGGTTATAAAACCCGTTCACAAGGAGCTTCGTCTTGCATTTGAAGGTGACCGTATTAAGGTTGTTGAAGCACTTAAGGTAAAGCAATTCCCTCTCACATTACGTCTTGCAAAACTAATGTGAATATCAATAACAAAGATGGTTTCCTGGTAGTTGCAGTCCATGTTCTTGAAGTTATCAATAACAAAATATGTTTGAACTGCTTTAAAATTTGGGTTATTGATATTTCAATATTGTCAAAATTTGGCGCGTATCTTGGAATCTAAGAAAATACTTACTAATGATGAGGATAAAGGAATCTTGTTCTACAAGAATAGGATTTGTTTTCCGGGTCAAAACAGACTGAGTGGCAGGTCAAAACCGCTGACCCATCAACACTTCTTTTAAAAAATTCATAGTTAAATAATATACTGAATGTGGATTTGCAAAAAAGCTATTTTTAAAGATAAGAGTAAATTACATAATTGGTCCCTGTGGTTTGTCGGATCTTGCGAGAAAATGTCCACTGCTTTTTTTGTGGGTCATGTCCTCGTGGTATGCAAAAGTTACGGGTTTGGTCCTTTGCGGTCATCTTGTTAGTTGACCGTTAACTCCGTTAACTTGGCAAACCAGAGACGATTTATGTAGCGACACAAAAAAAAAAAAAAAAAAAAAAACTTTAAAAAATGAAAAATTGTTTTAAAAAAAAACGTTTACAAAAATATTTATTACACTTAAATTGGTGCTTATGTATAATGTGAGGGCTAAGAAAATTTTTTATTTTTATTATACTTAAATTTTGAACTTATGTATGTGACATGAGAGGCTAATTTTTTATTAAACTCTAAAAATGAAAAATAAAAATTAGGCCGCACGCGTGAGGCTTAAATTTTAATCGTATTTTATGCGTTTTGTACAAAATACGCATTAAAATTTTAAGCCCTCACGTTATAAGTTCTAATCGTTTTGTACAAAATACGCATTAAAAATTTAAGCCTCAGCGTGAGGGCCTAATTTTTATTTTTCATTTTTAGAGTTTAATAAAAAAAATTAGCCCTCATGTTGTACATAAGCAAATTTAAGTATAAAAAGAAAAAAAAAAAATTCTCTTGGCCCTCACATTATATCATATGCACCAATTTAAGTGTAATAATATTTTTGTAAACATTTTTTAAAACAAATTTTCGTTTTTTTAAGTTTTAAATCAGTTTTTTAAACAATTTTTCTTTTTTTTAATCAGTTTTTTTTTTTTTTTTTTTTTTTTTTTTTTACACATTATAAATCGTCTCGTGGTTTGCCAAGTTATGAGTTAACGGTCAACTAACAGCATGACCCGTCAAAGGACCAAACCCGTAACTTTTGCATACCACGAGGACATGACCCGTCAAAAAAAAAGCACAGGGACATTTTCTGCAAAATCTAACAAACCACAAGGACCAATTATGTAATTTACTCTAAAGATAATGTTCCTTTATTGCTAAAGGAAATGTAGTCTCTTTGTCCATAGTTGTATTCATGTTGGTAATGCTTTGGTGTTGAATGAAGTACAACTGCTAGTACATTTGAAGCTTATATATAAAAATATAGTCATTACAAGTTATCATCTGTGAAATCTCTCAAATTGACGTGTATTCATGTTGGTGTGCCTTTCTTTATAAGCTGCCTTTAGCCAAGCATGTGAGGTTTGGAGTATGCTGCATCTTGGTTTATTGGTCTGCTTGCAATGCTAAAGGAAATGTAGTCTTACTGTTGTAAACTGTTATGCTAACGTTTGCATTTTTAACAATAATATACAAGTCAAGTTGACCCATTTTCACCTGAACGGGTTGTAACAATTACTGTTTTCCTGCATTTTTCTTAGACGATGAATCAAAAAGATGCTATGGAGATGAAAGCTGCATTAGAGTCCAAAGGGGAGGTGCAATTTGAAGTTTGCACTCTTAAGAAGACTGTTACAATAAAGAGAAGCATGGTATCGATATCAAAGGAAACACAAAAAATGCACCATAGGACTTTTAAATCTGCTGTGATTGATTCTTCATTTGTAATGGAGCGAATCATATATTGTCTCTTTGAACATTCTTTCTACACAAGACCAAGCGGAGCTGGAGAAGAAGAGATATATGTATTTGGCTTCAACCCTCTTGTGGCACCCACACGATGTCCCATCTTCTCATTGTTTCAGGATCAGCAATATGAGGAAGTTGCTAAACAAGTTAAAGATTCGCTAAGTGCAGCTGGAATTTCAAATGTGGTCTATCATTGGGGTATGTCTTTGATATATTTTTTTGTTTTCATTTTCAGAGGTGGAAAATTTGACCCATTCACTTGTGAATGGGTCAGTTTGGGTTACAATTACTAGTATCTCTAATTGGTGTAACAAGTTGAATCTGAGAATTTAGCTTAAATGTAAACAAGTAGAATGGGTTTCACAGGCTGTAAGCCCAAATTGCTAACCTCTAATTATTTATTTTAAAAAAAAATAAAATAAAAAAAAAAGTGAAAAATTGTTTGTATATTAACCTAACCTGTTTCTTTTTGTCCCCTTAAACAGCTGTTTTGACAATTTATAATTGACATGAAACTGTTTTGCCACTTTAGCGATTTTAAACCTTTTGAGTTTATCAATACATGCAACTGTTAAACAAATGGGGTTTTGTCAGACATACGATCAAATTGTATTAGAGTATTAAAAGTAAATACGCCCCTTTTCTATATTCTGATTACACCAATAAAAGTTTCAATGAAGTCGTATATCTGAATTTGAAAACTTGTCGCATTTATGTGAAATTGACGTGATTGCAGAAACACTAAGAGCCTAATTTCTTAATATATAGATGATTCAACAAGACTTAAATATTAATTCTTTCGATTTACATAGAGGTGCAAGGCGAACAAGCAACAATAGAGCAACGATACACAAGTGCAGATGCAACTGGTGTGCCATTCAGTATTACCGTTGTTTCAACATCATCAGTGACAATTCGTGAGCGGGATACTCAGGATCAAATATTTGTGAGCGTGGAGAAAGTGGCAGCAGTGGTGAAGAAGCTTTGTGAGGGACAGAGCACATGGGCGGATGTTTTAAAGGAATACCCTACTGCACTAGGGGTGGATTTACACTATAACAATGTGGTGCCCAGGACCATCTAAAAGACGGGGACCATTTAGAAGCTCTGTATTCAAAAGCATATACTACTAGTTATTATTACTAATCAACCATGTGAGCAACAATATTTTTGAAGCTATGAAGTATGAATGCTAGAAAGACTTGACTGTAATTACTCTTAGCTATTAGTTAATGCATATGGTTGATGTTTTGTTATATTACCGAATCTTTTTTATATCAGACCCGACCCGATTGGCACGAGACATTGACCGAGATTGGTTGACCAGTTCATTTTTCTTGACTAAATCAAGAAACCACCTTTAGTTTTTCGGCTGTTGTGGGCACCATTCAATTTTCAAAGATGATTGAAGAGTAGTAAATTTTATGTAATGCTGCCTTTGTTGTGTAGAGCAACAAACAGGCTTACTTTTTGAACAAAAAAAAGGCTTACTGATTAGTAAAAAAGTTGAAAACGTTACATGGTAAAGATGTTAAGAAATTGTTCTTAGTTATTAACTAACCAACATACCATATAAAACAATCTACGAATATAAAGATCCTTTGACAAGAGCACATGACAAATAGCTGATCTAATCTGTCCGATATGTTTGTGGTGAAAGAAAACTGCATTCAAAGCTGTTATAGGTATTTACATATACTAGCCTTCACCATTATTTCATACCATGCCGCACCAAGATTGCTCACCAGTTATTCAACAAATGGTGCCACGTGTTATGTGAATCAACTGTGTTAGGCTTTGATGGTGTATTGTCCTAACAATGAGTGTTCTGAATTGATTATGAATGAGTTTGGTGATGGTGATGTGAAGAGATGTGTGTGTCCTTCTTGCTTGAAACCTTTTTGTTATCAATCAGTTTAAATGAAATACAATATTTTCAGAAAGAGTTGAAACATAAATAGAACACGCTAAGGGTATGTTTGTTATGTGGATGTAGTGAAGGAATGGAATTCTTACACAAGATTGATCGGTACAAGGATATGAAATTGAACAGGATGCTTCATTCCTAAAGATCCATACCATACGGAAGGGGTGGGTTTTACCCTCACTGACTCCGACAAACTTACTTCTCTCCTTGGTAAACATATATAATTTCAACAACGAGAACTACTTATAATGCACAAAGCTCTTTTTAAACATTAATTACACTATGATAGCTAAAAATTAAGGAATGCAACTTTTCATGTGATGTGTACAATCAATTGATGCATCAACACATATATCAATTGAGTTATCAACATTGATGAGGACATGATTAATGAGTTAGCAGAGGTATATTTGGAGCATCTAGAGCGTGGCAAGAGGAGGACAAAGAATGACCTTACTTGTAGTAGGAGTAAGGTTACTGACTTACTGGAAGAATTACAAACCCAAACTGAGGTTACTGGTTAATTTTTTGGTCGTGACTTTTTTCCCCAAAGTAAGGTTACTGGTAGAGGAGTAATGTTTCTTTTATTTGGTCGTAAAGTTACTGAAGTTATCGGTAGGAGTAACGTTTCTTTTATTTTTGGTCGTGACTTTTACATCTAAGGTTACTTTTTTTTTCTTTCTTTCTTTCTGTTTTAGAATATTTTGGTTTAACTTTTTCCTCAAGTTTAGCTTTCCTATAAATATATGGCTTGGGTTTATTGTGTTGCTATTGAATGATTAATAAAATTCACGACTTTAGTCATTAAATCCTTTGTGATTTGTTTAACCCTTGTTAGGGTTTGTGTTACACGCTGTCAGTTAGGCATTAGAGACACGTTGAATCCTGGTGGTAATTGATTTAGAAAGTTCTACGTCGATTAAACATCTAGAGCTTGTTAGTATCCTAGATGGTGAAAGGTGTAGAAGATCCAAAAACCCGTACCGGTGGTGGGGTGGGGTCAATCGAAGACATGGATCGTGCGATCAATGATCTCACATCCAAATTCGAGAGTATGTCCACCGTACTTATTGAAATCCCCGCGATCGGGGGTGCTAGTGGTAAACATCCGAATCGTGAGGGTCACGAACGTGGTAAACCTAGATTCCGTCCCAACAAAGAGGGTTTCTTTGGAGATCATGTGCGTAACCAACCTCCTAATCACGTTTGGAGACATGATGATATTATGTCTTCGGATGAGGAAGGAGAAGAAGAATCTTATGAGAAGTTTGGTTGGAAGGAATGTCAATCATCGGGGTTATGGTGACCCACAAGGTTATCGGGTCAAGGCCGAGATTCCCAACTTTGTTGGAAATCTTGAAATTGAAGCAGTGCTAGATTGGTTATATGAGGTTGATAAGTTCTTTGACATCATAGATGTTCCCGAGGAAGAGCAAGTGAAGATCGCGGCTTATAAGTTACGTGGAGGAGCGGGGGCTTGGTGGAAATGTGAACAAGACAACCGTAGAGCACAAGGTAAGCGACCTGTGGATACTTCGATGAGAATGAAGAGGATGATCAAAGGTAGGTTTTTACCCGCATATATTGTGCAAATTTTGTACCAACAATACCATAATTGTGTTCAAGGAAAGAGAATCGTAGCCGAATATACGGGTGAGTTTTTAAGGTTGCAAGCTCGTTGTAATTTGAGGGAGACGGATGAACAAACTGCGGCTAGGTATATAAGTGGTCTAAATTCTTCGATTCAAGAGAAGTAGAGTTAGATTTCAATTTGGTCCATGGATTAAGCTCAAATTTTGGCAATGAAGGCGTAGAAGATGGCTTCTAAAACCGGGGTTGGGTTTAGGCGTTCAACCTTAGAAAGTTCAAGTACTTATGGAGGTCGGCCCAATCAAAGCCAATTTGCCCTTTCTAGTACTACTACATCTACAACTACGAGTTCTAAGGCTAGTGGTAGTGGAGTGGACAAGAGCAAGGAGGGCCGGGTCAACCGGTCAAACCAAATCCTTATGCTAGACCAACGAGTGATAAATGTTTTAGATGTGGTGAACCACGACATAGGTCGAATGTGTGTCCTAAGCGGAATACACTTTATACATCAAAGGATGTCTTGGCCTTAGATTTAGGTCCCTTGCAAGATTTTGCTTTTGTTTCTGCTAATATTCAACATCAATATATCTCTATTAAATTTAAAACGATATAACTGATATGATTATGACTATATAAAGCATATATGTAGCTAAAAAAAAACTAACAGGATTTAAAGTAGGCTGAAGTTTAAAGGGTTCTTCAAGTAGTCCAGATTGAGCTTTGGTTAATCTAAGCTTCTCTCTATTATTCGCACCGCCATCTCCTTCGTCGTGATCACCATCTTCGTGACCACTAGTGCTGTTGTCGATTATTTATTCTGATTCTTCACTTGCAACATCTCTTTCCCTCTTGACACTAGTGTTAGAAAAGAACGAGCCACAACCACGACGACACGAATCACTAGAAGAAATTAACGTTAGAGAGGGCCTGAGATGGTGATCACTAGCACTCGGGTTAGGTTCCTTAGTGGTTGTGTTTTGATGATATTGAATTAAGACGAAGTTCGAGCGCGATTTCAGCGTTGGCAAAACCATGGAGCCCCATTTGAGTCTTATGGATCAAAAGGTGAAATAGTATAAGGTTAATTTAGGTGTAGAAAGAGGAGAAAAAGAAGGCATGATTATTAATAATGAAAGAAAATAATGGCAGAAAAACGAATATGGTGTGTGGAAAGAAATTGAATATATAACGAATTCTAGATAAAAAGAAAAGAATATACGAAAATTTTGTGAGTGTATACGTATGTATATTAGTATATATGTGCATGTATACACACATTTGTATGTATGCGCATGTAATGATCAGACAAATATATATCTCATACATGCATACCAATACAGATACTGTTAATGTTGGAACTTTGAGGAGTTTGGCAAGTTTTCATGAGAATTTAACACATTAAAATAGAGCAAAAGTACAACCAGTTGGTGCAGTAACTAGATGTAAGTGATTCAAAGCACATAATACAAGTCTTTAACAAGAAAATAACTAGTATGTTGACTAAGTAAAAGGTAGTAGTAGTGGGGCTGATTTGGATGTCAACAAAATAGTTGAAACCATCAGCCATGTTCCTAATTTTGTGGGTGAAAACGTGACCATGATCTTTATTCACTGGTTATGCTTTTGACTTATAAATAGAGAATAACTACTCACTTTGATGAAGAGAAAAAAAAAGACTCATAAACACACACAGAAAAAAGAGTCCCTCATATAATGAATCATGTTGTGTGCTCTCCTATTTGCCAACTCGCGTGTTACTGCTCCGCCATCATCGTTTTGTTGTTACCATTCTCTGGTGGTTTACAACACGAGTCTGCATCAAATCCTGGGGTTCGTTACGCATGAGGCTAGCAGAGAATTGAGCGCGTAAACACCTTTTAAGGACAGGGAGTTTGGTCCCGTGCGGAGCTCTTTAACAGTTTTTGTTGTCATCTACAGATTAGTCCTAACGATAAAGGTTGCAGGTTTACATTAGTTGGATGTTCAGGTCCATCTTTACTACTGTTATTTGTTTATTGTGTGAAACAATATGATATGTTATCTCAGTTATGTGCTTAAGAAACGTCTTAAACTAGATACACAAAGTTATCCAACAATCTTAAAAGGTGTTTATCGAGGCTTTATGTGGGAGCCGTAATCAGTTTCAAAGGGTTTATTAACTTTGTGATAAAACTCATATTTAGGTCATGTTTTGTAAACTACTATATTAAATTATATTTTGATACAAATGCGTTTTGAATTGAGATACAAAGTTGGGTCACAGAAACTTGATGAATGGACGGACAGACTAGTGGAGTTTTATATTTGTTCTTTGGGTTTAAAATTGTAGTTTGTAAATTTGAGATATCTTCTTGATGTTGCAAAATCCTAACTGTCAATTTTTAAGTTTTAAATACTTATTGCTGCATGGCAAAAGTTCAATATAGATCCAAAATTTACCATAGATCCAATTAACCAATAATAGCTAGGGGTGTTCAAATAAACCGATAAACCGACAAACCGAGCCGAACCGCTCAATCCGAAACCGAAAAAATCCGAAACCGAATAAACCGAAACCGAAAAAAACCGAAACCGAAAAAACCCGCTTATCATGGTTCGGTTTCGGTTTTTATTTTTAGATATCCGTGGTTAACCGAACCGAACCGTATATAATATACATATATGGTTTTAACTAAATACCTAAATAATTATACAAGTATTGATTATGCTATTGCACTATTTTTATTGTATAACAATTTTTTTGCTTTTGGTGTAAATATTTACTAAACATCTATGTATGAAAATTGATTAATTTGATCGTAACTTATAATCGTCAGATAAATACTTTTTATTAATCTGTTCGGTATGTTTATTTGAATGAAATTATTGTGACGAAATGATTTTAATATGACTTAAATATATTCAACTTCTTTGAATGTTACTAAAATGACAATTTACGTTCCAGATCATGTTATTATTCATGCGGTTAAACTCGATCAAATGTCTACAATGGTTAACCGTGACCCGAACCGCGGGTAACCGCTCATTTCGGTTACCCGCATGTCCGGTTACCCGCCTAGTATGGTTCGATTATGGGTAGTAAAATGAATTACCCGCCCCGCGATGGATAGTTAAAATCTTTCAACTAACCGAACCGTGAACACCCTAATAATAATAATTCATTTTTTATTATGATAAACTTTCACCCTTTTTAAAATTAAATATCTTGCAAACCGTTAATCGTTCTGCGATAAAAATTATATTATCATGACGAATTAAATTATCTTTATAGATATGCACTACTATATATTTTTAGCAACTTTTTTTCAAAATTTGGTCAACAAAATCATATATGATTTGTGAAAATCATATATGATTCGATTTTCTGAATCACATATGATTTTTGAGAATCATATATGATTGTAAAATCATATATGATTCGTAAAAATCGAATCATACATGATTTTAAAATCATATATGATTCGTAAAAATCATATATGATTTTCGGACGAAAATTTTGAAAAAAATGTTGTAAAATATATAAAACCGCATATCTATGAAAGATAATTAATTCTAATCACGATGGTGTATTATTTATATTTTGAAGATTTACCGTTTGTAAGATATGTTGTTTTAAAAAAGGTGGAAAATGATTTTGTATTAATTTAAATAAAAAATGGAGGGTTATGATTGGTTCATTTGTTCTATGACAATATGAGTTTATATTGATCTCAACTCATTCTTGCATTGGTTTTAACCGTTGTGACAAATGTTTTTGTTATACATCACCGAGAAAATGTGGCGAAGTGGGACACTCAATCTACCATTTGTTATATTGTTACTCGTGTTACTTGTTGCATCCAAAGTGGGTCGACTACAACTCGTGAAGGTCCTCGTTTTATATTTGGGTTATGCACTTAGTGAACACGTGGTGCGATTTATTAATCTAAGGGCACCATTAATTGTTTGGTCTTGAATTCAAATAATTTGAGAAATGCCTGTATGAGATAAAGTTTATAAAGAAACTTTTACTACGACAAAGAGACTAGTTGTATCTCGTTCTTGTGATAGAGTGGTGATATTCCGGAAATATGCTATGTTTGCGAAGAAACAAGCATTATGCTCATTAGTGCAAATCCGGAAATAACATAAAATATGTGATGACATGATCTAGTAGACATGGCGATTTCACCTTGTGGATGTCACGATTAATTTATTTTGTTAACACGTAGTTTGATGTTTCTAGTTATTAATTGAGTAGAATAAAATATTGATTCTGTTTTCTGTAACAATTCGTAATTTCAGGACATTTCATATAGACTAGATTTAGTCTACACATCATTAGTAACATCATTTCATATCAATTTATGCATGGGTTTTGCATTTTACATTAAACGTTTATTTTCTTATTAAATAAACGCTATCGCGTAAACATTATTTGAACATTTGATCCGACATTTGCAAAAATTATTCCGATATATTTGTGTACTCATAATAAGATTATAAAAATAATATTATTACTTTACCCGATGTTTTCAATTTATTTTGTATATAAATTGTTATGTATAAAATTTTACGACGGTTTTCGTAAATATTACACGATAATTATTATTTCACTCAATTTTTGTAAAAAATGTATTTTTATAATTTTTATGACTTCAATATATTTTATTTTGTTCCGTTAAAATTTATTTTTAACTAACGTTACCCTAAATGCTCAAATGTGTATACAAGTTACTACTTATCTTCAATTAACTTCACATCTACCTTACATTTATACAATTAAAAAATAAATATAAACACTACTTAATAATCACCCTTGTCGACAACAAGGGTGAGTCACTTCATTTTTTCACTAAATATCTTACCTTATATACATTTTATAATACAAACTTACACATACAACTAATTATCACAAAGGTGAAAATCAAAAAGTCTCTCTTCCTCTCTTCTCCACATAACCGGCCACCATAAGGACCAAGCAAGTGATCACCAAAATTTTTCAAGTCAAGTTTATAACAATCTAGTTACACTCTTAGTTAAGGTTTTGAAATAAAAACCTAGGGTGTTAGGATTAACCTTGTTCATTTAACTTCATCAAGTTACTAGTAAGCATTTCATGTTCATATTCATTTTTCATAATCATATTATGTTCACTTCATCATATTTGAGAAAAACATGCAAGTCATATTGATGTCTATACCATTTTTATTGTTTTTAAGTGTTATATATATATATATTCATCATCCTATAATTACTCCTTGAAACATATCACTTTTGGTGATGTCTAGAAACCCATGACACCCTAAGAAGGTGTATGGTAGGGTTAGAATAGCTTCGACGTTGGTTTGAAGTGGTTAGAATAAGTTTTACGCGAGAAAAACTCATTTCGACAACTAATTATAAGGGTCTGACCTTTTCTGTGAAATCTGGAATTTTCGACAGTGGATAAAAATTTTTGGGCTAGATATTTGGAAAATACACTTTAAAAGCAGCGTGGCGCTTGAGCGGGTTAAAGCGGAGTTATAACGAAGAAGTTAAGTTATTTTTAAGTTTAACGACGAAAACTATTTGTTTCAGAAAATTCAGCATGTATTCTCAACTTTTTACGAGTCAAAAATGAGTCTTAAGCGTTATAAAATGTGTCGACTTATCAAAAATATATTAGTATACTTTAATACGAAGCTAAGGACATATAAAACGTAGAAAACGGACTTGTAACGATTAAATTACACGCGTTTAAATAAAGTTGCCGTAACTATATTATATAAGCAAAACTAATATATTTCTATTAGACAAACATTACGGCCACAAATGACCATGTTGAGGGTCGTTTTTAACATTGACGTAGTACTTTTTATAACGTGATGTCTTCTAGTAAAAGTAAGTTCGCCTAGCATATTTTCCAAAATGTCCAACCGTTTGTCAAGCGGAGTTGTAACGAATAAAATACGGTCACTTAAACTTTGAAAACCACCCTTAAACAATATTTTGGATACAAGTACCATACTTTACCTACATTTTCTCCATGATCGAGACCTCTATGATAAAAACTTAAAAGCTAAAACTTTGAGATAATGATACAAGCTTTCCAAAACCGTTGAGTTTGTTTCCTAACACTCGATGTGCACCATTTTACGACTAGCTTTTCAAGGCCGTTTAGTCACTTTCATAAAATTGTCAAATGACATTATTTTACGACGAAAAGTTATAATTTCATAATAAATCATTAAATGACTATCGTAGGATATCATTTCAACGTAAATACTTGTAAAGTATTTTATAATATGACAAGATGTCATAAACATACATTTCGACGATAAATTCTATTTTCAAAAACGTACAAGTGGTATAGATTACATATGGATTTGCATGCACGGCATTGTTTCATGATTTACATTAGAACATATCATTCATAATAGGTCGCGGTCAGAGGTTGCGTCTCATTTCAGTATTGCCACTATATCATCATTAACATTGCACCAGGTGAGTTCCATAGCCCCATTTTCAATTGTTTTTATACTACTTTTGGGGGAGATACATGCTCAACTATTTTCATTTACTTTCATAAGTACTCTAAGGGTGTGTTTGGTACAGAGAAATGAGACTAGAGAAAAGGAAATCATTTCATTTCTCTTGTTTGGTACGTAGAAATCAAATGGGGGAGAATTTGGAATTTCGGAGAAATCACCTCTTTGTAATTTGTAACTCTTTGTTTTCCATCCCTTTTGTGGAGAAATTGGAGAAATGGATTAATTTTTTTGAAAAAACTTTTTTTTTTTTTTTTTTTTACATTTAAAAATTAAAAGAAAAAATTTTAAAAATATATTTTTTAAAAATTATTAAAAAAATACATTTTAAAAAATATTTTTTAAAAAAACAAGTTTTTTTTAAGTAAATAGATTTTAAAAAATAAGTTTTTTTTAAATTTTTTTTAAAGAAAGTACATAAATTTTTAAAAATAAATTTAAAAAAAGATATATTTTTTAAAATATTTTTAAAATTTTATTTAGACAAAATATTATTTAAATAAAATTTTTCATTTCTCGGTCAAGTCTTGTTGTTACCAAACATTATAATTGAACAAAATTCATCTTGATTTTATTCTCTCGAGATTATATTCTATACTTCATTTCTTTTCTCGAATTTCTCTCTGCTAAGCATTACCTAAGTATTTAAGGATTCTTGTGAGTTTCATAGCCCCATTTTCAATTGTTTTAATGCTTTTATTAAACATTTTGAGGAGATACATGCTCAACAACTTTTATGAAATTCATAACTATTTGCAAACTATATGTTTATCTGAATCGAATGTTTAGTCTCACGTGTTGTCCGGGTCAAACCAGTAGAACCAAAAACTCACCTGCTCGATATCATACCATCTTAAGATGGTCTTGGTATCACAAATCAAATCCTCTAAGGATTAAATACCAACTGTTGAACAAGAAGGAAAAAAGATAGGACTTTCATGCATATTAACTTTCCATGCAAAATATATAAATATTACTTTTGCATGAAAAAGTTCATACGTGGTTTTAAGAACTGTCCCTACTTCGGATTGGTAAAACAAAGAGAAAGATGAAAACCACTTTGTCTTATTTTGTGAGTTTTTATTATCGTGTGTATCTCTGTTTTATGAGCAAGGGTATGGGTATATATAACCCTCGAACCCTAGCTTGTATGGGCTTCAACTTGTGCTCCAAGTTAAGCACACATACCATAAACCAAACACACTTCTCTTAGCCCAAACAATTCATCCAAACATCCCTTATGTGGCCGGCAGTGGGCTTGGAACGGGTCTAGTTTAACGGGTCAATAGTTCAAGTATTAAACGTATAAACGTATTCTTTGTGTTTAACGTGTGTGCCCCCAATAGGCTCACACACTTCTAGTCGTTTGAGTGTTTTAACTCCCGCGAACCAACGACTCCCACTTGGGAGTTGGTGTGTCGAATGGCACAAAAACTAACGACGGAGCGCTATAGCAAACGCTCTCACTCGCTTTTAACTAAAAGTGTTTGAGAGAATTGTTTCGTAAAGTTTCTCGATAGCATGGTCATTCAATGTCTTGTTCTAATCATCCTTTGTTATAGATACCGTTAAACCATGGATTATGGATCTTTAATCATTCCATATAGTTTAACCATTTAGAATCTCGTTATTAGAGTTTAATTGCAAGCAAGTTAGCCTTCTTTATTCCTTTTAATTAATTAATATTGTATTAATTATGTGTTTATTAATTACGTGTTAACATAATTGTATTAACTAGATCTTTTATCCGCTGCGTGCTCGTAGAGGTTACTGGTTAACTAGATCTAAAATCCCAACAGTGGCATCACGAGTCAACTCATTTTTGCGATTATGGGTTACACGTTTCTGATATTAATAAACATGTTTTAAAAATCATGGAACTAATGGTCTTGGTATAATCATTGGGCTAATTGTCTTGGTATAATCATTGGGCTAATTGTCTTGGTATAATCATTGAACTAATGGTCTTGGTATATTCATTGAACTAATGGTCTTGGTATATTCATTGAGCTAATGGTCTTGGTATATTCATTGAGCTAATGGTCTTGGTAATATCATGAACTAGCGGTCTTGGTACAAACATGAACTAATGGCCTTGGAACAATTTGAAACTATACGGATTATGTGTTATGTCAAGTAACTATTGATACATTAAGTTATGCACTATTTTGTGAATTCATTTGACGATGTGTGTTTGAACATATATTATACACATTTGGCGGTGGGTTGTAAACACCGAGGTTGCAAGTTTTGTATGGGCGGAACTTGGGCGAGTGGATTCAATGCCTTTCTTTGCATGAACATTCTTTAAAGGCTTTACATTTCAACGCAAACTCTATGAACTCACTCAACCTTTGTGTTGACACTTTTAGCATGTTTTATCTCGGTATCTAAGGCATTCACTTCATGGCATGCATATGGACATATCATAGAGTCGTGGAGACGACGCGTCACACATGGGATTTATGCACTTTAAAAACATCGTTTGGCTTGTATCAAATTTATTTCCGCACATATTGATTTTTATTTGGGACCTACACTTTGTAAACTCTGAATGCTTTATTAAATCAAACGATGTATTTTCCAAACGACACTTTAGGTCGTTCGATATAACTGTAACTTTGATGCTATGACGATCAATCCCGAGAATTCCATTCACGCAAAAGCAGTGTAATTTGGGGTGTGACATTGGTATCGAGCATCGGTTATAGAGAACTAGGTTGCATCATTGACCTAGACTATAACTACATCATCATAGCATCTCATCATATCACTATAAGTGCATACTCATTATACATGCGGGTTTATGACTTAACACCAAACATCATATGAGTCGATTAGTCCAAGCATTGCATAGTTACTCTAAATTATACATAGCGTGATCACTATGTCTAATTCGGGAAGAATCATGCAATGAAGGAGTAATAGTCTTATATGTTTAAGCAATTCTATGACGAGCCAAATTTTCAAAGACCAGTTACTCAAACCGATTTAGCCTAATCTCATGACGGTTCTTGTTTGATGAGTTGTGAGATTAAGTAAAATCGGTTACCTAAAAGTCTTTGAGGGTTTTGCTCGAGAATGGGAAAGTTGCCACATTAAACCCTAAACCGAGAGACCAACACGAACCGGATTCGGGGTGAATTCCTTTTGGAGTGGCGAATGTGACAACTCGTAATTCGGGACATTTCATATAGACTAGATTTAGTCTACACATCATTAGTAACATCATTTCATATCAATTTATGCATGGGTTTTGCATTTTACATTAAGCGTTTATTTTCTTATTAAATAAGCGCTATCGCGTAAACATTATTTGAACATTTGATCCGACATTTGCAAAATTATTCCGATATATTTTTGTGCTCATAATAAGATTATAAAAATAATATTATTACTTTACCCGATGTTTTCAATTTATTTTGTATATAAATTGTTATGTATAAAATTTCTGACGGTTTTCGTAAATATTACACGATAATTATTATTTCACTCGGTTTTGTAAGAAATGTATTTTTATAATTTTATGACTTCAATATATTTTATTTTGTTCCGTTAAAATTTATTTTTAGCTAACGCTACCCTAAATGCTCAAATGTGTATACAAGTTACTACTTATCTTCAATTAACTTCACATCTACCTTACATTTATACAATTAAAAAAAATATAAACACTACTTAACAATCACCCTTGTCGACAACAAGGGTGAGTCACTCATTTTTCACTAAATATCTTACCTTATATACATTTTATAATACAAACTTACACATACAACTAATTATCACAAAGGTGAAAATCAAAAAGTCTCTCTTCCTCTCTTCTCCACATAACCGGCCACCATAAGGACCAAGAAAGTGATCACCAAAATTTTTCAAGTCAAGTTTATAACAATCTAGTTACACTCTTAGTTAAGGTTTTGAAATAAAAACCTAGGGTGTTAGGATTAACCTTGTTCATTTAACCTCATCAAGTTACTAGTAAGCATTTCATGTTCATATTCATTTTCATAATCATATTATGTTCACTTCATCATATTGGAGAAAAACATGCAAGTCATATTGATGTCTATACCATTTTATTGTTTTAAGTGTTATATATATATTCATCATCCTATAATTACTCCTTGAAACATATCACTTTTGGTGATGTCTAAGAACCCATGACACCCTAAGAAGGTGTATGGTAGGGTTAGAATAGCTTCGGCGTTGGTTTGAAGTGGTTAGAATAAGTTTCTGTGAGAAAAACTCATTTCGACAACTAATTATAATGGTCGACCTTTTACGTGAAATCTGGAATTTTCGACGGTGGATAAAAATTTTGGGCTAGATATTTGGAAAATACACTTTAAAAGCAGCGTGGCCGCTTGAGCGGGTTAAAGCGGAGTTATAACGAAGAAGTTAAGTTATTTTTAAGTTTAACGACGAAAACTATTTGTTTGAGAAAATTCAGCATGTATTCTCAACTTTTACGAGTCAAAATGAGTCTTAAGCGTTATAAAATGTGTCGACTTATCAAAAATATATTAGTATACTTTGTCTGAAGCTAAGGACATATAAAGCGTGAAAGCGGACTTGTAACGATTAAATTACACGCGTTTAAATAAAGTTGCCGTAACTATATTATATAAGCAAAACTAATATATTTCTATTAGACAAACATTACGACCACAAATGACCATGTTGAGGGTCGTTTTAACATTGACGTAGTACTTTTTATAACGTGATGTCTTCTAGTAAAAGTAAGTTCGCTTTAGCATATTTTCCAAAATGTCCAACCGTTTGTCAAGCGGAGTTGTAACGAATAAAATCTGATCACTTAAACTTTGCGAAAACCACCCTTAAACAATATTTTGGATACAAGTACCATACTTTACCTACATTTTCTCCATGATCGAGACCTCTATGATAAAAACTTAAAAGCTAAAACTTTGAGATAATGATACAAGCTTTCCAAAACCGTTGAGTATGTTTCATAACACTTCGATGTGCACCATTTTACGACTAGCTTTTCAAGGCGTTTAGTCACTTTCATAAAATTGTCAAATGACATTATTTCTGACGAAAAGTTATAATTTCATAATAAATCATTAAATGACTATCGTGGGATATCATTTCAACGTAAATACTTGTAAAGTATTTTATAATATGACGAGATGTCATAAACATACATTTCGACGATAAATTCTATTTTCAAAAGCGTCAAGTGGTATAGATTACATGTGGATTTGCATGCACGGCATTGTTTCATGATTTACATTAGAACATATCATTCATAATAGGTCGCGGTCAGAGGTTGCGTCTCATTTCAGTATTGCCACTATATCATCATTAACATTGCACCAGGTGAGTTCCATAGCCCCATTTTCAATTGTTTTTATACTACTTTTGGGGGAGATACATGCTCAACTATTTTCATTTACTTTCATAAGTACTCTAAGGGTGTGTTTGGTACAGAGAAATGAGACTAGAGAAAAGGAAATCATTTCATTTCTCTTGTTTGGTACGTAGAGAAATCAAATGGGCAGAGAATTTGGAATTCTCGGAGAAATCACCTCTTTGTAATTTGTAACTCTTTGTTTTCCATCCCTTTTGTGGAGAAATTGGAGAAATGGATTAATTTTTTTGAAAAAACGTTTTTTTTTTTTTTTTTTTTTTTTTACATTTAAAAAATTAAAGAAAAAATTTTAAAAATATATTTTTAAAAATTATTAAAAAATACATTTTAAAAAATATTTTTTAAAAACAAGTTTTTTTAAGTAAATAGATTTTAAAAAATAAGTTTTTTTAAAATTTTTTTAAAGAAAGTACATAAATTTTAAAAATAAATTTAAAAAAAAGATATATTTTTTTTTTAAATATTTTTAAAATTTTTATTTAGACAAAATATTATTTAAATAAAATTTTTTCATTTCTCGGGTCAAGTCTCTGTTGTTACCAAACATTAGAATTGAACAAAATTTTGTACTGATTTCTATTCTCTGAGATTATATTCTATACTTCATTTCTTTTCTCTGAATTTCTCTCTACTAAACGTACCCTAAGTATTTAAGGATTACTGTGAGTTTCATAGCCCCATTTTCAATTGTTTAAATGCTTTTATTAAACTTTTTGAGGGAGATACATGCTCAACAACTTTTATGAAATTCATAACTATTTGCAAACTATATGTTTATCTGAACTGAATGTTTAGTCTCACGTGTTGTCCGAGGTCAAAACCGTAGAACCAAAAAAACTCACTGCTCGATATCATACCATCTTAAGATGGTCTTGGTATCACAAATCAAATCCTCTAAGGATTAAATACCAACTGTTGAACAAGAAGGAAAAAAGATAGGACTTTCATGCATATTAACTTTCCATGCAAAATATATAAATATTACTTTTGCATGAAAAAGTTCATACGTGGTTTAAAACTGTCCCTACTGGATTGGTAAAACAAAGAAAGATGAAAACCACTTTGTCTTATTTTGTGAGTTTTATTATCGTGTATCTCTATTTTATGAGCAGGGTATGGG
This sequence comes from Chrysanthemum lavandulifolium, assembly GCA_022545495.1. Taxonomy (NCBI): domain Eukaryota; kingdom Viridiplantae; phylum Streptophyta; class Magnoliopsida; order Asterales; family Asteraceae; genus Chrysanthemum; species Chrysanthemum lavandulifolium. The sequence continues at coordinate 112,212,721 of CM040239.1, read as the reverse complement.
TATATATAACCCTCGAACCCTAGCTTGTATGGGCTTCAACTTGTGCTCCAAGTTAAACACATACCATAAACCAAACACACTTCTCTTAGCCCAAACAATTCATCCAAACATCCCTTATGTGGCGGCGGTGGGCTTGGAGCGGGTCTAGTTTAACGGGTCAATAGTTCAAGTATTAAACGTATAAACGTATTCTTTGTGTTTAACGTGTGTGCCCCCAATAGGCTCACACACTTCTAGTCGTTTTGAGTGTTTTTAACTCCCACAAACCAACAGCTCCCACTTGGGAGTTGGTGTGTCGAATGGCACAAAAAACTAACGACGGAAACGCCTAGCAAACGCTCTCACTCGCTTTTTAACTAAAAGTGTTTGAGAGAATTGTTTCGTAAAAGTTTCTCAGTAGCATGGTCATTCAATGTCTTGCTCTAATCATCCTTTGTTATAGATACCGTTAAACCATGGATTATGGATCTTTAATCATTCCATATAGTTTAACCATTTAGAATCTCGTTATTAGAGTTCAATTGCCAAGCAAGGTTAGCCTTCTTTATTCCCTTTTAATTAATTAATATTGTATTAATTATGTGTTTATTAATTACGTGTTAACATAATTGTATTAACTAGATCTTTTATCCGCTGCGTACTCGTAGAGGTTACTGGTTAACTAGATCTAAAATCCCAACAGTGGCATCACGAGTCAACTCATTTTTGCGATTATGGGTTACACGTTTCTGATATTAATAAACATGTTTTAAAAATCATGGAACTAATGGTCTTGGTATAATCATTGGGCTAATTGTCTTGGTATAATCATTGAACTAATGGTCTTGGTATATTCATTGAACTAATGGTCTTGGTATATTCATTGAGCTAATGGTCTTGGTATATTCATTGAGCTAATGGTCTTGGTAATATCATGAACTAGCGGTCTTGGTACAAACATGAACTAATGGCCTTGGAACAATTTGAAACTATACGGATTATGTGTTATGTCAAGTAACTATTGATACATTAAGTTATGCACTATTTTGTGAATTCATTTGACGATGTGTGTTTGAACATATATTATACACATTTTGGCAGTGGGTTGTAAACACATAGGTTGCAAGTTTTGTATGGGCGGAACTTGGAACTGAGTGGATTTGCAATGCCTTTGTTGCATGAACATTCTTTAAAGGCTTTACATTTCAACGCAAACTCTATGAACTCACTCAACCTTTGTGTTGACACTTTTAGCATGTTTTATCTCAGGTATCTAAGGCATTCACTTCATGGCATGCATATGGACATATCATAGAGTCGTGGAGACGACGCGTCACACATGGGATTTATGCACTTTAAAACATCGTTTGGCTTGTATCAAATTTATTTCCGCATATTGATTTTTATTTGGGACCTACACTTTGTAAACTCGAATGCTTTATTAAATCAAGCGATGTATTTTCCAAACGACACTTTAGGTCGTTCGATATAATCAGAACTTTGATGCTATGACAATCAATCCCGTGAATTCCATTCATTGCAAAAGCAGTAATTTGGGGTGTGTGATTGGTATCGAGCATCGGTTATAGAGAACTAGGTTGCATCATTGACCCTAGACTATAACTACATCATCATAGCATCTCATCATATCACTATAAGTGCATACTCATTATACATGCGGGTTTATGACTTAACACCAAACATCATATGAGTCGATTAGTCCAAGCATTGCATAGTTACTCCTAAATTATACATAGCGTGATCACCTATGTCTAATTCAGGAAGAATCATGCAATGAAGGGAGTAGTAGTCTTATATGTTTAAGCAATTCTATGACCGAGCCAAATTTTCAAAAGACCCGTTACTCAAACCGATTTAGCCTAATCTCATGACAGTTCTTGTTTGATGAGTTGTGAGATTAAGTAAAATCGGTTACCTAAAAGTCTTTGAGGGTTTTGCTCGAGAATGGGAAAGTTTGCCACATTAAACCCTAAACCGAGAGACCAACACGAATCAATTCGAGGTGAATTCCTTTTGGAGTGGGCGAATGTGACAACTCGTAATTTCGGGACATTTCATATAGACTAGATTTAGTCTACACATCATTAGTAACATCATTTCATATCAATTTATGCATGGGTTTTGCATTTTACATTAAACGTTTATTTTCTTATTAAATAAACGCTATCGCGTAAACATTATTTGAACATTTGATCCGACATTTGCAAAAATTATTCCGATATATTTTTGTACTCATAATAAGATTATAAAAATAATATTATTACTTTACCCGATGTTTTCAATTTATTTTGTATATAAATTGTTATGTATAAAATTTTACGACGGTTTTCGTAAATATTACACGATAATTATTATTTCACTCAATTTTTGTAAGAAATGTATTTTTATAATTTTTATGACTTCAATATATTTTATTTTGTTCCGTTAAAATTTATTTTTAGCTAACGCTACCCTAAATGCTCAAATGTGTATACAAGTTACTACTTATCTTCAATTAACTTCACATCTACCTTACATTTATACAATTAAAAAAAAATATAAACACTACTTAATAATCACCCTTGTCGACAACAAGGGTGAGTCACTTCATTTTTTCACTAAATATCTTACCTTATATACATTTTATAATACAAACTTACACATACAACTAATTATCACAAAGGTGAAAATCAAAAGTCTCTCTTCCTCTCTTCTCCACATAACCGGCCACCATAAGGACCAAGAAAGTGATCACCAAAATTTTTCAAGTCAAGTTTATAACAATCTAGTTACACTCTTAGTTAAGGTTTTGAAATAAAAACCTAGGGTGTTAGGATTAACCTTGTTCATTTAACCTCATCAAGTTACTAGTAAGCATTTCATGTTCATATTCATTTTTCATAATCATATTATGTTCACTTCATCATATTGGAGAAAAACATGCAAGTCATATTGATGTCTATACCATTTTTATTGTTTTTAAGTGTTATATATATATTCATCATCCTATAATTACTCCTTGAAACATATCACTTTTGGTGATGTCTAGGAACCCATGACACCCTAAGAAGGTGTATGGTAGGGTTAGAATAACCGGCGTTGGTTTGAAGTGGTTAGAATAAGTTTTACGAGAAAACTCATTTCGACAACTAATTATAAGGGTCGACCTTTTCGTGAAATCTGGAATTTTCGACAGTGGATAAAAAATTTTGGGCTAGATATTTGGAAAATACACTTTAAAAGAAAGCGTGGCCGCTTGAGCGGGTTAAAACGGAGTTATAACGAAGAAGTTATGCTATTTTTAAGTTTAACGACGAAAACTATTTGTTTCGAAAATTCAAGATGTATTCTCAACTTTTACGAGTCAAAAATGAGTCTTAAGCGTTATAAAATGTGTCGACTTATCAAAAATATATTAGTATACTTTAATCTGACTAAGGACATATAAAACGAGAAAACGGACTTGTAACGATTAAATTACACGTGTTTAAATAAAGTTGCGTAACTATATTATATAAGCAAAACTAATATATTTCTATTAGACAAACATTACGGCCACAAATGACCATGTTGAGGGTCGTTTTTAACATTGACGTAGTACTTTTTATAACGTGATGTCTTCTAGTAAAAGTAAGTTCGCCTAGCATATTTTCCAAAATGTCCAACCGTTTGTCAAGCGGAGTTGTAACGAATAAAATGCGGTCACTTAAACTTTGCCGAAAACCACCCTTAAACAATATTTTGGATACAAGTACCATACTTTACCTACATTTTTCTCCATGATCGAGACCTCTATGATAAAAACTTAACAGCTAAAACTTTGAGATAATGATACAAGCTTTCCAAAACCGTTGAGTTTGTTTCCTAACACTCGATGTGCACCATTTTACGACTAGCTTTTCAAGGCCGTTTAGTCACTTTCATAAAATTGTCAAATGACATTATTTTACGACGAAAAGTTATAATTTCATAATAAATCATTAAATGACTATCGTATGATATCATTTCAACGTAAATACTTGTAAAGTATTTTATAATATGACGAGATGTCATAAATATACATTTCGACGATAAATTCTATTTTCAAAAATGTACAAGTGGTATAGATTACATGTGGATTTGCATGCACGACATTGTTTCATGATTTACATTAGAACATATCATTCATAATAGGTCGCGGTCAGAGGTTGCGTCTCATTTCAGTATTGCCATTATATCATCATTAACATTGCACCAGGTGAGTTCCATAACCCCATTTTCAATTGTTTTTATACTACTTTTGGGGGAGATACATGCTCAACTATTTTCATTTACTTTCATAAGTACTCTATGTATTTAAGGATTACTGTGAGTTTCATAGCCCCATTTTCAATTGTTTTAATGCTTTTATTAAACTCTTTGGGGGAGATACATGCTCAACAACTTTTATGAAATTCATAACTATTTGCAAACTATATGTTTATCTGAACTGAATGTTTAGTCATACAAAGTAACAATATTGCCATATTTAGAGTTTCTATATCATAAATCATGGAACTAATGGTCTTGGTATAATCATTGGGCTAATTGTCTTGGTATAATCATTGGGCTAATTGTCTTGGTATAATCATTGAACTAATGGTCTTGGTATATTCATTGAACTAATGGTCTTGGTATATTCATTGAGCTAATGGTCTTGGTAATATCATGAACTAGCGGTCTTGGTACAAACATGAACTAATGGCCTTGGAACAATTTGAAACTATACGGATTATGTGTTATGGCAAGTAACTATTGATACATTAAGTTATTCACTATTTTGTGAATTCATTTGACGATGTGTGTTTGAACATATATTATACACATTTTGGCAGTGGGTTGTAAACACATAGGTTGCAAGTTTTGTATGGGCGGAACTTGGAACTGAGTGGATTTGCAATGCCTTTGTTGCATGAACATTCTTTAAAGGCTTTACATTTCAACGCAAACTCTATGAACTCACTCAACCTTTGTGTTGACACTTTTAGCATGTTTTATCTCAGGTATCTAAGGCATTCACTTCATGGCATGCATATGGACATATCATAGAGTCGTGGAGACGACGCGTCACACATGGGATTTATGCACTTTAAAAACATCGTTTGGCTTGTATCAAATTTATTTCCGCACATATTGATTTTTATTTGGGACCTACACTTTGTAAACTCTGAATGTTTTATTAAATCAAACGATGTATTTTCCAAACGACACTTTAGGTCGTTCGATATAACTGTAACTTTGATGCTATGACAGTCAATCCACAGGAATTCCATTCCGCTGCAAAACAGGTAATTTGGGGGTGTGACATTTTCAAACTTACTTAATAAGAAAATTGTTTTGTTGAACTAGGGTTACCGATGTATTAAATTGTTGCACTTGAATTTCATGCACCGAAATTCATAACAGTACTAAGGTTTTAATAAGTGCAAACTTAATGTTTTCATTTGAATGATGTTTTAGATGTAATGCATATGTTAAATATCATATAGTCGATTGCAATACTCACTCTTGTAGGATTGAGATATGTAAAGCATTGAGAGTAAACACGCACGATCTAATACTTCTAGGTATATGTTGATACCAAAGGTGAAGTTAAGACTTAACTAAGTGGTTTATAATGCCCGAACCAACGATGCAAGCAAGCTCGTTGTGAATTATAGTGAGTAGTGACTCAACTAAAATATGCAAAATGGTGGGGGTTCGTCAAGTGAAGTAGAAACTTGACTGTGACACCACTAAGACTCTGACGAGAGACTTAGCGAGTGTTTGTGATGAGATCGATAAGCATTGTAGTTACTTATCGAAATTTCTCCTTTAAGCCTCTGACGAGAGACTTATTGAGAGATGCTAGAGGCATGGGTCTGAAACCATATGTGGATCGGTTGGTGATGGAAACCCAACTTGAATGTAGTGCACCTACCTCTCGAGTTTAATGGGTAATAACGAAGTCACCTGTCGGCAGAAGATGCTATCAACGAATTGACTCATGTATAGCAAAGATAGCATGGCGTTGCCGATAATGAGGATGAGGTTATTCTCTTAACAAAGCTTTTGAGGCGTCTTAGCAACGAAGATGTTAGAGTAGCTTTGTCTATATGACCTAGAGGTGGTGCCGCCTTGAATGGAGAGTTATGGTTTCTCTCCTAGAGGGTTATGAAACAGGATTTAAGCGCATGGCCATATTCGCACTCAGTTTGAGAATGAGATGGTTACAATGGGAAATGTGTAAAAGTGTGTTGGGTGAGATCATTAAGGTTTGGCGGTTTAATTCCGTAGGACACCATTGAATCGATTTCACTTTACATGCTTCGAGTAAACAAAGGTTTAATCGTTATGACACTTTCGTGACACAACCTATTAGAGTAGCAGAAAACTTTCCAACCTGGTGGGGGATTGTTGGAACTTTGAGGAGTTTGGCAAGTTTTCATGAGAATTTAACACATTAAAATAGAGCAAAAGTACAACTAGTTGGTGCGGTAACTAGATCTAAGTGATTCAAAGCACATAATACAAGTCTTTAACAAGAAAATAACTAGTATGTTGACTAAGTAAAAGGTAGTAGTAGTGGGGCTGATTTGGATGTCAACAAAATAGTTGAAACCACCAGCCATGTTCCTAATTTTGTGGGTTGAAAACGTGACCATGATCTTTATTCACTGGTTATGCTTTTGACTTATAAATAGAGAATAACTACTCACTTCGATGAAGAGAAAAAAGACTCATAAACACACACGTAAAAAAGAGTCCTCATATAATGAATCATGTTGTGTGCTCTCCTATTTGCCAACTCGCGTGTTATTGCTCCGCCATCATCATTTTGTTGTTACCATTCTATGGTGGTTTACAACACGAGTGCGCATCAAATCACGGGGTTCACACGCATGAGGCTTGCAGAGAATTGAGCGTAAACACCTTTTAAGGACAGGGAGTTTGGTCCGTGCGGAGCTCTTTAACATTTTTGTTGTCATCTCTGATTAGTCCTAACGATAAAGGTTGCAGGTTTACATCGGTTGGATGTTCAGTCCATCTTTACTATCGTTATTTGTTTATTGTGTGAAACAATATGATATGTTATCTCAGTTATGTGCTTATGAAACGTCTTAAACTAGATACACAAAGTTATCCAACAGTTAATAGAGTAACTCTTGGGTAAAAGATTTGCATTTTTGGCATAAGCTTTTTTTTCACACACGTGAATCGTATATCTCACACTACATGTGACAAATGACAAATGTTTATGATCAGGGCGGAGCCAGGAATTTTTATTAGGAGGGGCTTGGATATTTTGAGATAGTAATAACGTTTAATGTTTTTTTCGAACCAATGATCGAATTGATGAACCTATTTGCACTAAAATGACGAACTTGCACAATTAGACATATATCTTTAACTTTATAAATGTTAATAAAATTTTAACCATCTAAGAGATCATCTTATTTTCCATAAAAGATGCTAAACTAACTTGTTAGTCCACATGCTAAAGTAACTTATGTAGTAGATTGTCCGCACTACGCGGAGACTTCAAAGAAAGCAAGAACGATGGTGGCAGGTCACGGTTCACATTATTGATTATGCGGAAATAAAATTTTCATGTTAAATATATATAGTATCATCGAAGAATGTACATAACATTTTATTTTAAATGCGAAAATTAAACATGTTAACTATCATTACTTAGTTACGAAAACCATGTATGAATTAGACGATGTCAAAGTTATATTAAACTTTAAAATTGGAAGAAAAAACACAACTAGCCAATAAAATATCACAATGAAATGTCAAAGGTTTATATGCTCAAACTACCTAATTATATTACTAGTAGAGTTTTTCTTGCGTAAATTGTATACTTCTTTTTTTTTTCATGTAAAACGTAACAACCCGCATTTTCAGGTTACTTTTCATTTTTTTTGAAAAGACTATTCACTTTTACTATTCACTTTCACTATTCATCCAGTAAAATTTTTATTTCACATTCTCGTAAGTTAATTTATTTTAGTAATAACCTGAGAGTTTGACAATTGTTAGATCATCTTCGCAAAAGTTATTAAGAAAACATCGTCTTAAAGTTTCGTTTTGGTCGGAGCACCATTTAAACATCCCACGCATAACGAAAACCAACTCTGACAATTTTTCTCATATCAGATTAATTTTTAGATCACACATAATCAATTAGATAATTTTTAAGATTCCATTTGAATGTTACCAAATAAACCCCGAGCAGACGAGACTAAACTTACGTTTTAAACAATTCTACTTAGACCCGCACTTAACCATTCATGCATCGTATTTTCTAAGATGTTCGAGACACTTTTACATTTTTGGAAAAGTCAAACATATTTCCCTCCTCCTTTGACCATAAAGAAATTAACCTTGTCGTTCTACATTTTTGCTTAAATCGCTTAACTTTTAGACTTCACGTATAACATTAAGTTATCCCACGATAATCTAAAACCAAATTTTGACATCTCATATCACTTATAGACTAATTTTAGTCTACTTTAAATAAATTCACGGTCATTTCACGAAATCTCGTTCTTTATGATAAATTGCATTTTCACGATTTAGCCTACGTTTTCGGTTTTAAGCGACTTTTACGACCCATTAAAATTATCACTCATTTTTATAAGATAATAATGAGTATATTGATGAGTTTAATCATTCCTATAAGTTTCATATTTTTACGACACCCGGTTTTACGTTTCATGAATTAAATATTTACCGTTAGCGATTACCGGGACCAAAACTCACTCCGTAAAGGTAAGATAAATGTTCAAAACTCTTAACCTCCTCATTTTATCCATAGGTGGCATTTTTGATGTGTCATCAAGCATGGTGTCTTGATCATGACCATTGATTCTTTAGATTTTTACAAATGTAAACTTAACCATGGTTAAATTCTAACCTAATATATAGTTAACCAAATCCTTTCTCCTATAAATACTAGCCTAAAACCTTCATAATTTCTTGCACCACACCTTCTTAACATCTAAAGTCCTAAACCTAAGGCATTTCTTATAGATCTTGTAAGAACATTCTTGTGTTCTTGAAGAAAAACTAGGTTTTGATCTTTGTTCTTGGAAGTTTTCAAAAAAGAGTCGTTATAATCTTCAAATAACTTCAAGTCTCCAAAAAGACGTTGTTATAATCTTCTATTCTCCTTCGAGCTTTCAAGAAGGCGTTGTTATAATCGTCAAATTGCCTCGGGTTTTCGAAGATTACAAATTCCACGTCGAAGCTCCGCTTATATTTCCTTTTTCCATAATACTCAAGCATTCTATATTAAGGTAAGTATTTATAAGACTCAAACTTATTTAAATACTTATAAACTTTGTTCGTTTATTAATTGTATTTATAAACTCTTAATATATCATATACTCAAGTAATCAAAATACATGTTTTAGGTATTGAGCACTACAACACTAGGGAACTTCATGTGAGGGGTTCATTTGGGTAAACGGATCGACGAGTTGCTGGATTTACGAATTAAAGTGTCCTAGCTCCTCGAACGTTTACTACATGACCTCTGAATTATGATGGCCCGAACGGTAGTACGATATATATAAACTAAATACGTTTTCACATACTAAACTGTTACTATAAGCAACAAACTATAAATGACTACATCATGATCAATATTTTGACATATATAGACTCGTTTATGTTTTCCTAAACATTATTCCAAACCTAAGTCGCAACATTCCATTTAGGTTGCACGTAGAATTTTCCCGGCTTATCCATCATAGTCGTAAAAGCACTTATCATCATCCACTCACGGTGAGTTCATAGCCCCATTTTCTATCATTCAATTGTTTTACAAACCCTTGGGGGAGATACATGCTTTATTTTAAACCGAACACATTGCTTTCAAACTATATGTTTATCTGATTGTTTTATTGTCACTAAGTTACCGCATTTGCCAAACTTAAGTCCCTAAATCATGAATCATTAATCACGAGTGAAGTGGGCGCGAATATTGTGGATAGATCTATCGGGATTGACGAATCCCGTTTGTGTTGACCGGGTAGGCAAAAAAATGCACTATATTTGAGTACATTAGGTAAAACGGCAATTTTACCTATTAGGGCACGTACCAACAGTTTCACCAATTAATTTTGGAGCAAGTTAACGCCTTGATTGCATGATGCTTAGTGAAATAATAATCTCTTTTGTTTTCAACATTATGGGTGTATAACAACGTAACCTACACAAACATTATGTGTTCAACTGATTTCCTAAACTCTATAAATTTCACTCAACCTTTGTGTTGACAGTTTTAAGCATGTATTTCAGGTCCATAATGTCGGAAGCTGGCACAGAAGAGCAATGACTAGATCAAGAAGGCTATAACTATTTTATCATTCAGTAAAGACATCAAAAGACTTTACATTGATGCATTTTGTAAACAATGGAACCAACTGGGACCTATTTTGTAAACTCTGATATATTTCAATAATTTGAATGATAAATCCTTTTTAAACGACTCCTTTAGAGATCGTTTTCTATTATTATGACTGTTGTGCCATCGAGTAAGACCCAGTTTGAATTCCGCTGCATATCATGTAATTGGGGGTGTTACATAAAACATATCTTTATAGTAAAATGGTGTGATGGGCTGGTATGTGCTAAAACACATACCTTTTCATTATCAAAACTGACCCAAAATAACCAAGATAGAGCTGTTTATTGCTAAAATTGTGGTTTTCTTGAGTTTGTGCTTGTGCAGGTACGGATATGTAAAAACATACAAAAAGGAGCCAAAACCGGAGAAAAACCGAGCACGAGAGAGAGAAGTGTGCAAAAGCCGATGCTGGGGATGCTATTTCAGAGATTTTGGTGCTTAAAAGATCAAATTACGAAGCTCGGGACATAAATTGGGAGTTTTTCACATTACACCTTCACTTTCCCAAATTGTCACCTTTAACCCCTCAACTTTCCACATTTACCCTTTATACCCTTATACACCCCACCTAATCATTTACCCAAATTCACCCTACACTTTCACTAAATGTCATATTGGGCCCTTGGTTTTTGCTAAATACATTAATGGTCCTTATGATAGTCCAAGAAATATCTAATCCTATCCTAAACTAAACTCACGGCCCAAAACTTCACTGCCTGGCCCAATCCTAAACAAATAACACCCGGCCACTTTTACACTATCAAAACCCGAATACCAACTTACCCGAATCCCATGACCCGGTCAACATTAATTGAAATATTATTAAAAATCCCAACCGCGCCCCAAACAGTACCATCTCCTTCCTCCCAAACACCCGTACATCACCATTTACCCACCTCCCAAACACTCAACTTAGTACTAAGCATATTATCCAAGTTCTAGAACCCTCTGACAACGTGTCAGAGGGTGTGTGTCATTGAGAGTGCCAGCTGGACAAATGAAGCTTTCCCATTGGCTAAGACACCTCACCAATTCAATCCTACGGCTGAGATTAGATGTGATGACAAGAAGGATGATCAAAGGCCACGATTTGAGATCCGTACATCCCAAGGCTCAAGCTTGGCTATTTATACAACCCTTGGCTCACATTTCTTTTGTCCAATCTCTTAAGCTTTAGAGAGATTTTGACCCTTTCATTTGCTGTCATTTATTGTTTTCGTAGCTTAGTAAAGTCTTTTCCAGTGTAATCTTCATTGTTTAGCTGTAATCTCATTTTACTTTAATGCAAAAGTTCCTTATTTTCACTTGGCTTCTTTTAAGATTACAATCATTTAAGTTTGCTTAATAAGTCGTCCTTTCGTTTAAATAAGCTCGCTTAAGCTTGAAAGCTTAAGTGAGCTTATCTCTGCTCTCATACTGCTTAATTTTAAGTTTTTGATAAAAAGTCAACATAAGTCAAACGGGTCAAATCTGAGAGTCAAATCTAGTTTTGGTCAATTTATAGTGTTAATCTGTTTTAATGGTTAAGTTTAATGATAATCTTCTCATTTTGATTCAGTAAAAAGTTCATTTCATCAGTTTTCATAGTTTAGTTTCTAAATAAGCTTGAAAAAGTAGTGTTTGGTTTATTGCTTTAAACTGTTTTAGAGGTTACAAATATGGGTTAGATCAGTTGCTTAAGGTGTGATATGGTTATATGCATCCATTCCTGTCTTTGTTTTGCTGCATTTGAGCTCTAAGTCAATTTTTCATAGAAACTGTTCTTGTTTCTATTTCTGTTGGAATCAGTAGTTAGGAAGTTGCTTATAGGTTTAGAAGTTAATAAGTAGCTTGTTTTAGTTTCATTACATCATCATTCATCCATATCGGTCCACCATTTGATCTTAAAACTCATTTTGGTCAAACTTCATATCTGCTTTTAGAAAGTCAAAACACTGTGCGAATCGATTTTTAGATCTTGCAGGTGATGCATAATGTTCATTTCAAGTAATTAGGGTCTGATATTTGGTCAAATTGTAGTCTGCTAGGTAGTCTTCATGTCCACATTTTTAGTTTTAGCATTAGCTTCTCTGATTAGCTTGTAGAATAGCTTAAACATAGGTACCTATTACTGTTCTGCTTATCTGTTTATGCACTGTCCATTTATGCAGTTTTTGTTTGATCTGTAACTCACTCACTACTAGTTCTTATAAGCTGTAAACTTGGATAAATGATCTCTGGTTGGTGGTCTTGAGGACCACACTTTTTGTTTTTACTCTAGCTTAGTGAATAAGTCGTTGCATCGACTTAAACATAGGTCGGATCACTTTTGCTCAAGAAGTCAGTTAGCTATATCTTTGGTATTCAATGCTTTAGCAGTTAGGAGTAGGTGTTTTAGTTTCCTTAGAGTAGTTTTAGAGTTACCTTAGCTTATATATCATTTGGTATCATTTTGTGCTTATTTGCTTATTTCCATATCCATTACAGCGATTTACACATCAGTTTCATTTTCTTCCACTTAAGCCCTAGTTTTATATTTTCTCTGCTTTAGAATAATATTTTAGATTTTCCTGAAGTTTTCATAATTTTGGTCACTATTTGCTATTTTCTAGATTAAATTCGGTTTTAAGCATTTTAAAATAGCTTTTATTGCAAATAATTGAGAAAAGTTCAAAAAAATAATTTTTCATTTTTACCAGTTTAAGATAAATATAAAAAGCATAAAAAATATTTTTCCTTATTTTTCTCCTTTTATTTGGTATTTTTTTACAATTTAAATTAGATTTAAATAGATTTAAATTCATAGAAAATAGGAAATTAATCAGAAAATTACAAAAATAGTTTTGAAAAGTCTTTTATGATATTTTAGATTTTTAGAAAGTAATTCCATATTTTTTCTCTCTCTCTTTCATAATTTCTAGATAATTAGTTTTATTTTTAAAGTTAAATAATTAGTTTTAATTTTAATTAAATCAAGAAAATTCCTAAAAAAATAGTTTTAATTCATAATTAGTTTTCTAATATCATTTCTAGAGTAAAAGTAATTTTAGGTTGTTTTTAGGAGTTAGATTAGTCGTGCTTGCATTTAATTCGCGTTTCGTTTAAATTCAGTATTTGCATTTTAATGTAGATTTGCGTGGTTGCCATAGTTTCTTAGGATTTCCGTAGACTTTATTTCTATATGCTTTCCTTATCCGTAGTTTAGAATATATCATTTTACCCTTTCTTTTCAAATCCGATAATCGAGGCGTGAGTTGGAAATTCCATTCAACCCTCGTTCGGAACGATCTCGGTGCTCAAACCTAACACGTTTGAGTTACCCATATACTACACTTTTTATTATTGATCAGTGTCCGAGCCGTTTTAAGTTTCTTACGGTTAGTCATTCACAAGTGGCTAGCTTGTGTGAGCAAAACTTGACGTTGCCTTTGACATTGTAATCAATTTTTGGCGCCGCTGCCGGGGAGGGCTTGTAGCGAATTTTCGTATTCCGTCTCGAATCGTGTGCATTTGAAGATCCTTCCGAGTGAAGTTATCGTTGATATTTGTACATATCTCTTTTATAAAAACCCAAAAAGATTTTCCTTTTAAATATGTTTTCTAAAACCCAAAAATGTTCTTCTTTGCCCTCTGATTCGATAATTCTTTCCTCTTATCCTCTTATATTTGATTCTTATGGACTCCTTCGACTATTTACATCGGTGTTGTAATTCTCGTTTGGGATATGATTATCGATGTTATAATCATATGTGCCCCAATGCTTTCACTAACCTTCAAAATTTTTCCGACTACCTCCACACCCGAGATATCTTCGCACGATCCATATTATTGTTATGGTGTGGAGATATGGTAGACTCGTCGAATGATTTTCGTTGTTTACGATGTATGCCGAGATACATTCTAATTATGAAGAACCCAATCCGATTGAGAATTATGATTCCATAATTGAAGAACCCCGGGGCGTCGTGGACGATTTTTCATGGATTGGCGGCGCTTTTGAGCAACATCGAATTGCAATGGAATGCATGTTAATAACTTTCATGAGTCAATATCAACAAAGTATTAATGAAGAACCCGTTCAAGTTACGGAAGATGATCACACTATTCGGAGACTACCGAAGAACCCACCGAGGGTCACGGATACGATTTTTGAACTAAATGCTTTAAATCACGAACTTGAAAGACTTCAAGCCTTGTCAAAAATATCGAAAATGAATGATAAGTATAAAGAATCCTCGATTCCTACTCCCTCTCCGGTGAGGGAGATGGAACATGTTTCTGAACCCGAGGTGATTCCCGTTTGTACTCTCGACTCTAAACCGAAGAATTCTAGAATCGATCCTTATCTTTCACGATTCACCGTTACGAGTTCGTCGAGTTACAACAAAACAGAACGAAATTATGAGCTTAAAACGATTTCTAAACAGAAAGAACCGGAGACTACAACGGAAGTGGTGGAACTTGCTAGCTCTAAGAGCACACCACTTGTCCCATCTCCGGATTCTTATCCCTTCCTCATCTCTGAGCCTATCATTTCCGACTCTTCCCCTTCACTCACGCCGGATGAGAGAAGTAACGTTTTTTTGGAAGAGGTCGATGATTCTATTGCTACGGACATTGTTGAACCCGTTGACTCTCTCATAATGGGGGATGAGCATCTTAGTACTATTCCGGAAACGGAATCGTCTGATGTTGAGATTCTTATCCCAAGCCCAAGAGAGTCTGGGGTTGTTGATATTTGTGATGAGCCTTCTCTTGATATTTCAAACGATCATGTTGAGATGTTCTCCGATTCCTATGATGATTCTTATGGAGACATCGATTTCGTTGACGATTTACCTTCTGAGCCCGAACCAGAAGATGAAGAGATTGAGCCCGATGATATTGAGATCGAGGATCCAGCATTACGTGAAACATTGTCGAGAGTTTATCTTCTCATTTCCAAAATTGAAGCCCTTAACAATAATTCAAGTTCGCATCCTATCTCCGTTAAAGATAGTGATTTCTCTCCCGAGCTTGAAACCTTCCGATTTGATGAAGAGATTAGTGGCAATCCCACTATTGATGATGTTTATCCTCCGATTCTTGAGCGATTCTATTTTGATGTTGATATGAGCAAAATTTTGAACGAGATTTCTGATACTCCGATAAATGACCCGATCATTGAGGAAGCCGACTCATTTCTTGCTCTTGATGACCCAATACCACCGGGTATTGAGGATGTTGTTATGAATGATCCCGAGGGGGATATGATGTTTCTTGATGGACTGCTCGACTCTCCTCTCTCTCATGAGTCCACCATCATGTATCCCGTTGAGCCTTTATGTGAAGACAAAATCTTTAAACCCGGGATATTAGACATAGATGAGCTTTATGCTAAAACCGTTGTTCGAGATAAGGATCCTCCGATGGATGCCTTCAGTATTGAGCCTACACCTCTTATCCTTTCCCATGAGCTCCCATCTTTCTTGGAGTTTTCTCTTATTGATCCGTCATTCCTTCGTCCACTTCCAAAACCGCCGGATGATGGATCATTCTTTCATGTTATCCCTTATGTGCTGATGCCCGACATTTTCTTCCCCACCCAACCCACCCGGTCTCATTCCTTGGGAATGAGGACACCGTTTTGACCACGGTATCTCTACCACTTTCTTCCCAAGGACAAATGAATTCGGGACGAGTCGGGCTAGCGACTCGGTGATCAAAAACGATGGCGCTTCGTGGGAGGCACCCCATGCTTATCCTTCTCTTCTCTCTATTTTCTAATAAGTGACCGAAGGGGTGCCTCTTCGATTTCTCGTGTTTGGTTGTTTGTGATGTTGTGTTAGGATGTTCCGATATGAAGACTCTCGTGCTCAAGTTTGTCATTTCTCCACTCGAGTTTCATGATCGATCTTGATGGAAATCCGATATCCTAATCTTATCGACTAACGTTTATCTTTGAGCATACTTAATAAACGGCTTTTAGATTTTCGTGATACCCTTGCTTTAAACATTGAGGACAATGTTCCATTCTAGTCTGGGGTAGGGTAATCTTCGATTTGATTTGACCGCACTTGCTTATTTCATTGTGTTTCTCTCGTAACCCGTTTTCCTTAGAAAGTGAAAAATTGTGCAAAATGAGAAAATTTTAAAATTTTGTAAGCTTTTGCTAGTTTTATAATCGAAAAGTTCTTGCTAGTCTCTTAGAAGTTACTTTAAATATCGTTTTCTTGACATAGTTTTGCTAATTGCTTAGACTAGAGGCTATAAAATGCGATTCTAGCTCACAAGGCCAAGATTTTGCAAGTCTCCTAAGTGATTTTAAATATCGAAGCTTAAACAAGGATTTGCTAGTTTCTAATAAGTGACTTTAAAAATGCGAGACTTGAGATTATTTGTGAAGCATTTGCTAAGTTAATATATGTTTTGACATCTTGATTGACTTTCATTGGTGAGAGTAGGAATAGAATTACGACTTGACCGGGCGTGTTGAGCCTAGCTTGTTCCCTTAACCATAGATAATCTAAAATTATCGGCTAAGCATCTGCGGATCTCATTATTTGGGATTTTAAATTTGCGAGATCGAGAAATGATAGAGTTACTTATGAGTTTAGATGCTAAGCGTGGAGTAGTTGGTTCTCTTTAGAGCCCATCGAAGGTACTTATGGCTTTTTGTTCCCACAAAATTGTTTCACCCCATATCTGTCTAAATAATTAGAGATGTCGAGTTTTTGGCGATAGTTAGTTCTTTATCTTCTTAAAAGAATCTTTGTTTTAAAAATTGGGTACACATCAAGGATCCGTAATAAATAAATGAGTAATCAGTGATATGTGAAAAGAAATAAGTAAAGTTGTGAGCTGCGGTGTCGAGATCGGACCCTTGGATCTTTAGCCGGGATTGAGTGAGGTCTTAGCCTAGCCAGCCGGGATCCTCATTTCATGAAGCCTATAGTATTGGAATAACCCCGTGAAGCTCCGTGGTTCACAGCTCATATAAGTAAAAGTTCATATAAAAAAAAAAAAAAAAAAAAAAAAAAAAAATTGATGATGAAATATGGAAAAGTCAAAAGTTAGTGAATAAAAATTCCTTGATGTGGACCTCATTTTACGACAATGGTTCTTGAGAGAAGGCGGATAACTAATTATCGACTTAGCTTTGTATCTTTATCGAATAAAAGTTATCGAAGCGAGAATTTGAAGAAATTCATTTCTCACAAAAATAAAAAATCTAGAGGAAAATAGGAAAATGGGAACAAAAGGTAATTACACAAGTAACTTCCATGGGTAGTGTTAGAATCTAGAATCATATTTAACAATGATTTCGGTTTTACGCTTAGTTTGGGACTAGTGAAAATCGGGACGATGTATTCTATCCGTATGGTCACTTTCGGCGTGTTGTGTTTTCTACTCGTGATCCTAACGTGTCGTTTGAAAAATGTTTGAGTTATTGATCGACATGAAAGTTCAACAAACCGTCATTCATAATCGGTTGTGCTTAATCGTAATATCTACTTGTGAATTAAAAGGTAAACGGGGCGTTTTTAGAATTAAGGCTTTCTAAATCTCTTTTGAGGAACATTGACTACTTCTTCTCTAATTGGTTTGTCTGAACAGTTTTAAGTTTCTTACGGTTAGTCTTTCACAAGTGGCTAGCTTGTGTGAGATAACTTGACGGTTTGGACATATCAATGGTTTAGTTGAAAGAGATTGAAATCCTTGGTTTTAGAAGCGTGAGTTGATTGCATTGCGTGAGGACACGGCAATAGTTTCGTCTGGGGTATTTTGGTATGTGCTAAAACACATACCTTTTCATTATCAAAACTGACCCAAAATAACCAAGATAGAGCTGTTTATTGCTAAAATTGTGGTTTTCTTGAGTTTGTGCTTGTGCAGGTACGGATATGTAAAAACACACAAAAAGGAGCCAAAACCGGAGAAAAACCGAGCACGAGAGAGAAGTGTGCAAGGCCGATCATTTATGGGATGCTATTTCGAGATTTTGGTGCTTAAAAGATCAAATTACGAAGCTCGGGACATAAATTGGGAGTTTTTCACATTACACCTTCACTTTCCCAAATTGTCACCTTTAACCCCTCAACTTTCCACATTTACCCTTTATACCCTTATACACCCCACCTAATCATTTACCTAAATTCACCCTACACTTTCACTAAATGTCATATTGGGCCCTTGGTTTTTGCTAAATACATTAATGGTCCTTATGATAGTCCAAGAAATATCTAATCCTATCCTAAACTAAACTCACGGCCCAAAACTTCACTGCCTGGCCCAATCCTAAACAAATAACACCCGGCCACTTTTACACTATCAAAACCCGAATACCAACTTACCCGAATCCCATGACCCGGTCAACATTAATTGAAATATTATTAAAAATCCAAACCAAACCCGCCTTTACCATCTCCTTCCTCCCAAACACCCGTACATCACCATTTACCCACCTCCCAAACACTCAACTTAGTACTAAGCATATTATCCAAGTTCTAGAACCCTCTGACAACGTGTCAGAGGGTGTGTGTCATTGAGAGTGCCAGCTGGACAAATGAAGCTTTCCCATTGGCTAAGACACCTCACCAATTCAATCCTACGGCTGAGATTAGATGTGATGACAAGAAGGATGATCAAAGGCCACGATTTGAGATCCAGAAGCATCCCAAGGCTCAAGCTTGGCTATTTATACAACCCTTGGCTCACATTTCTTTTTGTCCAATCTCTTAAGCTTTAGAGAGATTTTGACCCTTTCATTTGCTGTCATTTATTGTTTTCGTAGCTTAGTAAAGTCTTTTCCAGTGTAATCTTCATTGTTTAGCTGTAATCTCATTTTACTTTAATGCAAAAGTTCCTTATTTTCACTTGGCTTCTTTTAAGATTACAATCATTTAAGTTTGCTTAATAATTTGTCCTTCTGTTTAAATAAGCTCGGTTAAGCTTTTGAAAGCTTATGTGAGCTTATCTCTCTCATCACCGCTTAATTTTAAGTTTTTGATAAAAGTCAACATAAGTCAAACGGGTCAAATCGAAAGTCAAATCTAGTTTTGGTCAATTTATAGTGTTAATCTGTTTTAATGGTTAAGTTTAATGATAATCTTCTCATTTTGATTCAATCTTAAAAGTTCATTTCAGTTTTCATAGTTTAGTTTCTAAATAAGCTTGAAAAAGTAGTGTTTGGTTTATTGCTTTAAAGCTGCTTTAGAGGTTACAAATATGGGTTAGATCGGTTGCTTAAGGTGTGATATGGTTATATGCATCCATTCCAATCTTTGTTTTTTGCATTTGAGCTCTAAGTCAATTTTTCATAAATGTTCTTGTTTCCATTTCATTGGAATCGAGTTAGGAAGTTGCTTATAGGTTTAGAAGTTAATAAGCCGCTTGTTTCAGTTTCATTACATCATCATTCATCCATATCAGTCCACCATTTGATCTTAAAACTCATTTTGGTCAAACTTCATATCTGTTCTTTTAGAAAGTCAAACACTGTGTCTATATCGGTTTTTTGCAGATCTTGCAGTGATGCATAATGTTCATTTCAAGTAATTAGGGTCGATATTTGGTCAAATTGTAGTCGCTAGGTAGTCTTCATGTCCACATTTTTAGTTTTAGCATTAGCTTCTCGATTAGCTTGTAGAATAGCTTAAACATAGTACTATTCTTTATCGCTTTATCTTTTATGCACCGTCCATTTATGCGACTTTTGTTTGATCTAACTCACTCACTACTAGTTCTTATAAGTCGTAAACTTGGATAAATGATCTTTGGTTGGTGGTCTTGAGGACCACACTTTTAGTTTTACTCTAGCTTAGTGAATAAGCGGTTGCATCGGTAAACATGGGGCCATATCGACTGTTTTGCTTAAAGTCGATTAGCTATATCTTTGGTATTCAATGCTTTAGCAGTTAGGAGTAGGTGTTTTAGTTTCCTTAGAGTAGTTTTAGAGTTACCTTAGCTTATATATCATTTGGTATCATTTTGTGCTTATTTGCTTAATTTCATTTCTTTATTTCCATATCCATTACATGCAGTTTCATTTTCTTCCACTTAAGCCCTAGTTTTATATTTTTCTGCTTTAGAATAATATTTTAGATTTTCCTGAAGTTTTCATAATTTTTGGTCACTATTTGCTATTTTTCTAGATTAAATTCAGTTTTTAAGCATTTTAAAATAGCTTTTATTGCAAATAATTGAGAAAAAGTTCAAAAAAATAATTTTCATTTTTACCAGTTTAAGATAAATATAAAAAGCATAAAAAATATTTTTCCTTATTTTTCTCCTTTTATTTGGTATTTTTTACAATTTAAATTAGATTTAAATAGATTTAAATTCATAGAAAATAGGAAATTAATCATAAAATTACAAAAATAGTTTTGAAAAGTCTTTTATGATATTTTAGATTTTTAGAAAGTAATTCCATATTTTTTCTCTCTCTCTTTCATAATTTCTAGATAATTAGTTTTATTTTTAAAGTTAAATAATTAGTTTTAATTTTAATTAAATCAAGAAAATTCCTAAAAAAATAGTTTTAATTCATAATTAGTTTTCTAATATCATTTCTAGAGTAAAAGTAATTTTAGGTTGTTTTTAGGAGTTAGATTAGTCGTGCTTGCATTTAATTCGCGTTTCGTTTAAATTCCGTATTTGCGTTTTAATGTAGATTTGCGTAGTTTGCCATAGTTTCTTAGGATTTCCCTTAGACTTTATTCCTATATGATTTCCTTATCCCGTAGTTTAGAATATATCATTTTACCCCCTTCTCTTATTCAAATCCCGATAATCGAGGCGTGAATGGAAATTCCATTCAACCTCGTCGAACGATCTCGGTGCTCAAACCTAACACGTTTGAGTTACCCCATACTACACTTTTTATTATTGATCGATGTCCGAGCCGTTTTAAGTTTCTCACGGCTAGTCATTCACAAGTGGCTAGTTGTGTGAGTTAAACTTGACGTGTTCTCGCACCGTAATCATGGGCTCCTAGGTATAATGGGCCTGCAAAAGTCAAATTTACAAGTAAATAGGTTTCTTGCTACATCTTTTGTTACGCCGTCTTTGTTTTTTCTTGTCTTCCCTCTCTTTTTCTCCCTCAACATCAGTCATCTTCATCTCCGTGTATATTTTCCTTATTTTTTTTTCTTTGAGTCTTTCTATAGCCCCTACCATCTCCCTAAATACCGTTGCTAATAGAGTTAAAAGCCCTATAGCAGGTACCAGACTAAAAATTCGATGAAACACTAGCTCAAATTCAAGCTATAAGTTGGACAAGTTAGGCCGGTTAGGGGTGGCTGAGCACCCGCTATCCACCCTATTGGCTCCGCCTCTGTTTATGATCGTAACTTAAACTCATAACTTTTTAGATGGTGCACACTCACATACGCATATGTCAAAAGCTTGGGTTTAGTGAGATTTTATATTGGTATATACATGTATACGTATATTTTAAAGCATCAGGTATGATGGCTCAGGTAAAAAAACACATGTATGTCACGTCATGTCACTTCAACATTTTCTCTTTTTATTTTTCTTATCACTCACACACCAAAAAACCTCACACTAATCACGGCTTTTGTGTGTGGAGAGGTGGGGGTGGGAGGGGGGAAGTGGGTGGTGGTTGGAATGTGACCACATCCAGACCTTATAAATTAGTTGCTTACACATATATAACTACACTTACGTCTAAATTTGAAATGTGGTGTCTTTATTTTAGTTGGATTTTAATAAGTAAGACGAGTACCAATCAAATACTTTTTTCTTCCCTAATTTGAGAGAGACCAGATGAAGTGTCCCTTTTGATATCGCTTCTTTTGCTAAGTTTCATATTTTGAAAGGAAGAGGATGATACATAAATGTGGCTGTGGGGTAGGAATGTAGGATATGATATATATGATTTATCATGATATCTAGGGCCGAACGTCTGTGTCAAAGGCATTAGTGAATGATGCCAAAAGGGTCAAGTCAAGGCAATAGTGAAAGGTGCCAAAAGATCATGTCAAAGGCATTAGTGAAAGATGCCAAGGGTGTACAATCGATATGGTGCATCGATGTACAAATATAGATATGTTGTGTCCAAGGATATTGATATCCTTGATGATGTTGTAATAAGGAGTGGGTCTCCTTTGGGATAGGTGTTGTGTAGTGTTGGGTAGTAGTTCCTCATTTGTAATGGAACTCGGTATCTAGCCTTGTACCGGATAAAGTGTAGGCGACGTTGTGATAGTTTTGGTTCTACTTCGTGGAAGAACCCGGTGTCTAGCCTTGTACCGGAAAAAGAGTAGGCGACGTTGTGAAGGTTTCTCCGCCATAAGGAGTTTGTGTCGTGTAGTGCTAACGAACTCTCGAGTAGGTGACTCGGGGAGTGGAGTAGGGCAAGAAAGGTTTCCTTATAGCCGAACCACTATAAACACTCGTGTCGTGGTTTTGTGTTTCTTACTCTTTACCTTTGCATTACATATTTATATACTTATCTATCAACATCCAACACACACACTCTAATAGATTGACACAAGTCTATCTAAATATTTTAAAACAAAGTTTTAATTGGTAAAACTATTCAACCCCCTTTTAGTTTTCTACAGAGAACTTGATTAGTTGTTTGGTACGAACTGGCAGGTTTTGAAATGATCGAATTTTTGACACTTAATGACGTGAAACTTATTGGGTTAATTGAAACACCCTCAAGTTCGGTCGTTATGCTATAAGGTGTTTGATCTTATCTTTTGCTATGTATCTGTTAGAAGTATGATAGAGTGTTATTCGATTGTGTTGTTTCTTCATATTGTGTGTGGTTGATTTCATGAGTTAGAAGATACTGATATTACTAGAAAAATAGTTGGTAATCACCCCAAATATTTTATTACCTTGGTAATCATCCCAAAAACAGTTGGATTGTGTTGTTTCTTTATATATTTTATTACCTTGATGCGTCTATATATTTTATAATTTTGGTACCAAAAATTTATCATAGGTCATCTATGGATCATCTCAAATATTTTGTTGGTTTTGATATTGTGTGTGGGTAAGAAGATGAAGAATGAAGATTGTCTTTTTTTTTTTTTTTTTGAGTGGATGGATGAGATTTGAGAATTGTTTTGGTGTTAATTTAGAGAAGCGAAATTTAGAGAAGTTAGGAAAAGAGATAACATGAGGGTGTTGGTAGTGATGATATAACTTTTTTATTAAGTGCACCGTTCGTCCGTAAGGTTGTACCACCAAAATAACACCAAAATGATAAAATGGCCATTTTGCCCTCATTTGCAAGGCACATGGGAGAAGATAACAAACGTTGACTACGGAAAATGGGTCAAGGGACTGTTTTAGACTCCCAACGATGAAAAAGACAAGGTTTGTCCTAATGTGATGCGCAGGTACAAGTTTAGGGACGAACCGGGTATTTTACTCTTTTATAAATTAATCATTATGGAGAAAAAACTAAGTAACATGACCTCTCATATTTAAATGGAACATGAGAAAATCTCAATCCTTGTTTTTGTTATCAGGGTATCATTTTTTTTATTTATTTATTTTTTTGTAAAGGGTTTTACCCCGGTAAATATAACATTTTTGTATAGTCATGTTTATAAAATTAGTATCACAAGTTATGTCTCTCAGATTATTTTGAGATAAACTAAGGGTGCGTTTAGTATGCTGTCATGAATGGCAATGGGTATGTGTTTGATAGTAGTGGTGGGCCCCTCATCAATGAAGATCATTTCCTACCTCTTTAGATGTATATAGAGTATGGATTATATATATCATTCATTCACATAATTGTGGGCCCCTTTATTTTAAACAAACAATAACTTTCATAGTTATAATGTCATTCTCATACTAGGATACCAAACGCACCCTAAAGTGTGTTCTCGAGTACGAGTTAAGGAAAAAAAATAAAAAATTAAAGTGTTTTCGAATCTGTAGAGAGAAAAGGAAAAAAAGTTAATTGAAAAACAAGTGTTATTTAATTGATTTTAAAATAAACTATTTCCTCTTATAATTGATCATATTACTTTACTTTTATTTAAAATTAATAAAAAAGCTTTTTTTTCTTTTTAAAAGGCACCCGAATTGAAACCCTGTTCCAGTTTCTCTTTCCTCGCCTCCTATATCCGACTTGTTTTGCTGTAATTAATCCTATTGAAAAAAAATGATGAGGAATCGAAATTACACAAATGCTAATGTACCGTAAGTATTAATCAATCAATAGTTTTTGAAAATTTATTATTATGATGTTACAATTATGGACTGTTATTCGAATTGAATATAGGGTTTTATCAGAAACAACCACATCCGCCGCTGCTGCTAATCGAATCGATGATAAAAAAGAAAAGTAAGTTCCCTTCTACTTTTTATATTTTATATTTATCATCTAAATACATTTTTCTTTTGTTATGTCAAAAGTGAGATGAAGATGGAACCAGAAACTGCTGATGAAGAAATGTAAGTATTTATTTTTCTATATCAATTTATTATTGTTTTTTCTACAAATATTATTCACCTTTTAACTCTAATAAATAGATTCCAAATACTCAACTACCTTATGAAAAAAACTGACCTGGCTGCTAGAGTAACTCATGAACAAAAGTAAGTTTTTTTTTTTTTTTTCTTTTTTATGTAAATTTATAATCTTACAATTGTTATCCAATTGAATCTAGCAAATATCGGAGTGAAACAATAGCACATGCAATCGTTAGACCAGAAACAACAACATCGGCACTTGACTGATCCAAAACAAACTGAACACTATGTTTTGTCTTAGCCAGTTTGTAATCTGAAAGCGTTCTTGCATAAGTACTTCTCTATCTAAATGATGATTAAGATCAATCAGTCTATATCAATAATGTTTCTTTTGGTATCTGTCTATACGTTTATAGTTGGTTGGTTTTGTTTATGATAGGATTCCATCATTCTGGAAAGGTTCCCGCTTTCGGTTTGAGTTGTGTAGGGTTGTTCCTAGGTATAACATTGATCCTTTGGTTAAGAATTTTAGTGGCTATGACGAGCTTCTTCTGTTTGGGATTATTCAGGCAGAAACTCGTTTCTTAGATCCTTCACATTATGGTTCTTTTAGTATATTCAACCGTAACTTCGATGATCCCTTAGTCTTCACCAACCCGGTCCTTTACCTCCACAAGATATCTGTTATTCTTCACTTTCAGTCTCTACCTCAGTTAAGATCACTGCGAAACTCTATGCTACCACTTACAAGGGGTATAAATGTGCGGAAGTATTGATGATTATATTAATTATTTTCCTGCTCCGCCGAATATAATTAAACATCCAAGTTGCTTAGCTGAGTATTTGAGCATGGACTTATATCCTGCTCTGAAGGAGGAGGAAAAGGAGATTGCATTCATTGATAATGATGTGCTTGAAATTTCCAATGGCTGTGCGTTTATAAACTTCTCGGAATATTTTGCCAATAGACCCAATGGCGGTTCCGGTTCTTGTAAATTAAATGGTAGAAATGGCAATCTAGAGCTGTATTATGTTGCATTAAAGGATTCAGTAGACACAACTCTGGAAGTAGTTCTTGATGAAACTTCTAAGGAAACAAAAGTTGCTGGTAAGATAATGGCTTATTATGGCAAAAACTTTGATTATGGTTGTTCTCCTGCTGAAAAAGATCTTTACAATGCAATGCTCTATGAAACCAAACATGGTGATTTTGTTAAGCCTGGTGAAATAAACCTGATGCGGTCTGTGTTGGCTGTACCAGCCCAATTTTCCCTCATAATTAATGCAAACTTACGTGACTTCACCTCTGGGGATATAGTTTTGTCGGGAGTTCACGAATTCTTTGTGCCAGCTGAGGGTGGCATCAAAGTTGGTTTTATTAAGGGGAATAGTTGCTCTTTAAAGCTGATAGTGGACTGGAAGCTGCCACCTGATATGCTCTCTGTTTAGCTGAGATAGTGTCTTTCTGGCTGTTTTGGAGCTTAATTATGGCAGCATGTTGCCCTTTGTTTTATATTTTTTTAATGAATATGATATGATTGTTATGATAGTAGACATTCTTATGATTTTGGAAATTTATTCAAGTGTTGTAAACACTTTTCGGGAAATAGTTACTTGAAAGAGCTTGTATCGTTACCCTTGACCATTTCTAATTATTTTCATTGTACTAGTATAACTTTTGTGAAAAAGCATGAGAATGAATACAAATCCATAAGCAGAACTAAAATGTGCATAGTTTAGCTAAAACTGAATGGACCAGCCAAATATTTACGGCTTGTCTGTGTTTTTCTCTATAACGCTAGATGTTTTTCTCTATAACGCTAGATGGCTGGTTTCATGTACATCTTTCCAAAACATCATAAATGGTTTTGGCTAATGCTTTAAAGTCTAAGCTGTCTTGGAGATTGAACCAAACAGCAGAAACGAAGCCAGAAAAACTGTCAGGTGAATTCATAACAAAGTTTATGTGTCCTAACCAAGAGCGACCATTCAAACCAAGTTTAGGTATCAATTTCCTTAATTTATAAACGTTGATAATTATTTACTTTTAACTATATTATCACCCTGCCTCAAGACACTTGTTTTAGGCGATATAGATTTTACGAGTGATACTATGATATGATAATTGATTCGATTAGCAGCTCTCCAAATTTGGAGACCCTTTCAATCGAAGCGAGTGGAATACATTATAAATTACTGATTATCATCAAATCTCATAGTCGTGCATATAAAGTATCTAATGTTGCATAATTTATATGAGAGGATGTTTTTTTTGGCAACCTCACGCGTGAGGGCTATTGGGGAAGAAGGCTGGTGGCGCGTGAGCTACTCACACCAAGCAGCGAATGGTGAGTTGCTCACTGAATACGGAATCGCGCACAAGTGGGCCCCTCTTGTATTTTTATTATTTATTATTTGGTTTGTGAGTGAATAGCGTGTATGAAGTATTTAGTGAGGTATGTTTTTATAAAGGTGAGGGTGGTGACTATTCGGTGAAAATGAGAAGGAGTGAGGCCGTGAGGGAGAAAAAGGCGATGCGATGATGGAACAGTTGCAACTTCTTAAAGTGACTGTTATCTAGAGAATGTAGTTTCTTTGATCAAGTATTTACTTGATTGTTCACCTTTGCTAAAGATGGATGCTTCCAAATCGTCGAAAGTGAGCGCGCTCGGTTGTGACAATGGAGAGATGATATTTGCAACAAAGTTGTTTAAAGAGCCTCCACTTTAGCTGAAATAGACGTCTTCTGATGATAGTATGTTGGGCTTGTTCTTTTTGTATTTACTTGGTGGCAACACTCTTTTAAGTTTGCTTGTGCCAGATACGATTGTCACAGACCTATGTATCTGGTTTACTTTTTTTGAATCCTTTTGTCTCTTTATCTTATATGGAATGGGGGATCTGTAGCAGCATAGGTTGTTTCAACCACGGACCATAACTTAGATCAAGAAGAAATGTCCAATTATGTTTATGACGCAAAGAAACACAATCCTATGATCCTATCTACATGAACCACAGTATATTAGTCAATGATATAAGAACTCATTTGATATCTCACGTATGCAGTGATCAAACATCATGCGAAATGCATTGCTACCTCTACTCCACAAGCAAATGCTTGTGAGTAGCCGAGTATCGCTATCCTGTATGAGTGTCTTAATTAGCAGTTTTCAAATGAACAGATCCTCTAGGCTTTGCTTCGTCACAACTTTCTGCACCATAGATGAAATACTGCTGCTTTACAGGCCAAACTACAGGCCATAAGTTGGTACAGCTATATAGAAAGCTCTCCTTGAATAATTGTGGCTGAAGCTAGCCGTCGTATAGACGCTATACAATGCGGTAATAGATAAAATAAAGTAGTCATTTCTCGTACATAATAGCAAGCCAAGTTTATCTTGGACTAAAATGACTTTTAAATGATCAACAATATTTTGATCTTTGAATGAAGAAGAAAAAGCCGCAACTGATGAAATTAGTATTTCTGGCCTATCACAACAGTTCATGACTGATTTATACATCGTATAGTACAGTTAATAAATGACAACCATTAGCTTTTAAGATGGATCGTTTTAGTGTATAAATCATAAGTTACAATCATAATCTACTTAGCAACACAAAGATTGTGAAAAGATCACTCAAAAATCAAGAAAATAGTAAAACTATAAATCAGATTTTGTAGATAGGAGTGATCCCCAAAAAATGAAAGCATTTCTTCATTACCATTGCAGTTGCCTCATACAACAACAATTTGCTTGTCTCCCCACCGTTCTTCTCACCAGACCCATCAGATTTGTCTTTCTATAAATCAAATAAGCTTTTAGAAAATTAACTGTGGTTTAAGATAAAAGAGGATTAAATTCAATATTGTATGAGAAAAAGTATATATGTAAGTAAATATACCTCACACATGGAATAGTATAAACGGTCAAACATCTCGCATAAATCAAAAAGATATTCACACAGGATATGTGGCATAACAGCTTTGCAAACCTCCTCGAGAATCTAAAAAGGAAAGTTAGATTATTAACAGAAGAATATAATTTAGATAATCATATTCAACTATCAGAGTTATTTATAATATTATTTTTTTTCACAACTGGTAGCAAACATCTTCATATGTGCTCTAATTTATATTCAATTCCAGCAACTATGCTTTATGTAACACCCATGTTATATTAATAATTATGAAGGACCGTTGTAGATAAACTATATAAAGTCAAGGGTGCAAAATATATATTAACAGAAAATTGTGGGGAGATGGACGTAGTCTGAGATACGACCCAAAATGAATCAATCGAATGATATTTTGACGCACTCTTCTTTAACCTACGTTATACCTAATCTGTAAGACAACTCAAACACAGTAAAATCCTAGAGAAAAGTTTGAGGAGAACATATGAGTGTGAAAAGCAACAAGGTCAAGTCATAGGAATTCAATTTCGAATGACAATATGGTGTAATGATAACGTAAAAATTATTTTATACCAAATTTGCCTGACAGGAATGTAGAAGTGGTTACTGGTGAGTTGGTATAAAGATGGACTATTGCTAGAGTTATTACAACACAACACTTGTGCATCATAGGATGATGATAGAGACCTAGAAGTAATTTTAAAGGCCAAAAAAATGAACTACGTATAAGAACAATGGTGGCCGATAAATTAATCTGACTTGTATGTTAACTTGGTCTTTGTTATCTTAATATAATATTAAGAAGAAAATAGTGTTATTGCAAGCGACTACAAAAGCCCACGCACAAGTTCACAAGTTCCAGAGCCATTAACAAAAAAATGTATCATGTTTGGGGAAACTAATAAAGAAATAGGGATTTGTCGATTTATTGACAAACTTTGATATTCGATTAATTAACATTAAGACACCATTTAAAAAGTTTGAAGTCTTTATAACAATTGTTGACTTGGAATGTAAATATTTCATTTGTATTTAATAATTCAATTTTAGACTGTTAAGAGCGGGGGAAATTTAACCAATCATTATATTACCTCAGTAAACCGGAGTAAATGTATTCCCAACTCACGTTCTGTATCGTTCTTCAATATCAACTCTTCTACCTCTTTTGCCTGTCACAAACAATTATAATATATACTGTAAATCCTAAACTATGTATTCAGGGCACTATCAGCTAGAAATAAGGTGATATGCCATGGTGTATACACACCAACCAGTTACAAAATTCATCCATCACCAACCAAACCAAAATTACAATCACCGATGTAATTGAAGAAAACTTTAAAACAATTGATTGCCAAGATTGCAACAATACGTAAAAATCTCTTTGACTCCTAGTTTCTATACACAGAAATATCTTTTTGTTCATTCAATAAAATGAGAATACCCATGTTAGTGTAGATTTACTAAAAATTTGTAAGACTATTCAATACTTTGACATTTATATGATACTTTGCAAATAATATGAATCAAAGGTTACATTTTCAGAACTTTAAATCACAAATTTGTATTTATCAACTAAAAAAAATTACGTTAAAGATGAATCAAGGTTACAAATTGGTTTTTTTCATGATTTCTCAAATTTCTATATTTATAACATATGACGTATAGGTATTTGTGTGTGTGTATAAAAGTGAGGGTGAACTCAGACTCTATAAATTAAACTTGGATAGCTTGCTTGCTTGTTTAGCTTGCCCCCTCTTTGAATATTTACAATTAGAGCAATGGCTAGCAAGCCTTATGTGTATTAAAAAAAAAAAAAAAAAAATTGAAACAAAAAGAAATTTTACCTTTAACTTCTTGATCTTTTTACGAGATTTCTTGGTAATTGAACAAACTCGAGCAAGTGTATATTGTAGATATACAACAGTGTTTCCTATTTATCAATAAATGTGAGCAAATAAGAAACAAGATTTCAAATCAATGAGACAATACAAAATACATATGAATAACATCACTAGTATTCATAAACATACCTTTTCATTAAACATTTCATCAAAATTGACTGTACAATTAGTCAATCTGTGGTTCTTCAAGTTTGCATACCTGTTAAGAAGACAAGCTCAGAAAATGAATAAGCACGAAACTTGACCAAGAGTAAGGTATCTTCTGTAGTGAAAACGGAAATAGCCCTTATGCATTGTTTAATTTGATATAAATAAAATAGTAATATTTGTTTCTCTAAACCTCAGCATTGTTTAAAGGAAAAATAAAATTTGATTACAGCATTGTTTATGCAAACCTCTCAACACATAATATTGGTACTAGGACAATTAAGAAAGTTGGAGCATAAGTACAAGTTGGATGTCCTTGTTTAAACCTCTACACATAATATTTATGATAAAAGCAATATTTATGATAAAGCATGAGAATCTTACTTGACAGCACCATATCCAAGTGCTTCAGCAGTATGCTCAAGCTTCTCAGTTGTCCACTTATCAGCCTTGCCTGCTCAGAAAAAGGAAAATGTAGTCATTTTAAATTTGACCCATTTTAAATCGAAACCAGGTCAAACGGGTTGGAAGCTAAAATGAAAAATATTTGGTATACCTTGACCCACGAGGATCACTTTACAACGACTTTTAGCTTCATCAAGCAGATAAACCAAGTTAACGAATCTCTCAACATCATCACCTTCAACACCAAATCCTACATGACTAAATGAGTGATGAGAAAATTGTTTACGATCCATTTAGCAGCCTGGGGGAAAAATATTGAACTCGATAAGTATTCAATATAATTTCTTGATAATTTTTTAGAGATGTTAGGAGTTACGGTGCATAAAAGTTACTTACAATGATGCACATTTCAATATAGTCTTGTTGCTCTACATCAGTCACATGCACTATCCAATCTGCTTTTACCATGTCAACAGCATGCCTACATATTCAGACGCATAATCACAAATAATATAAATCCACTGCCTATACGTGTATATAAGAAAAAAGTTCTTCCAAGTATAGGCTTTATTTTTTAAATGTTTTATATCCGAGTCTGAATATGACACTTAAAAAAGTGGTACTGAAGTCTGAATCATAATAGGTTCTTTCTTTTTAAACATTTGGATCTATAATCAATTTTAAAGAAAAAGGCATGTCGTGTCATATTAAATACTACGAGTACAAAATATAAGATTCAAACAGTTTTGGAGTGGGTTTACTTGCAGCGCATATAGAACCCAAAAAAGAGGAAAACAATAATCCCTTTTTAAATGTCTGATTCTGTCAAACAAAAGAAGTTTTCAGAGCCTTTCCACAAAATGAAAAAATGTATTTCCAGCCAATCCATTTATGTTTCAATAAAACCAGCATTTATAGCAAATAAGCTAACCACAAAGCTGCAAGATCCACAAGAGGTAACTTTTGTCCTTCAGCAAATACTCCTTCACTATCTATATTCAAACCCTTTTCCCTCAACAAATTTAGAGTCTTGCTACTGTAGGAATCATAAAGGCTTTTACCCTGAAAATAAATGGAATTTAACTCAAACTGCAAAAATAAGATGTACATTCCTATTTTAAACCAAAATGAGAAAAAAACATGACACCTCTTCTTTCATGTGGACCCCCAGACGCTGATATACATTTTGGTAACGTTCTAGGCTTATCTTGCAGATTTGTACCCATGCAATTTGGTGCCTTTCGTCCCAACCCTATTTCAAAGCTCATTAGTTTAAATATACAAGAAAAATTATGAAGACCAAGCAACTCAGGAAAGGAATTTTTAAATCATAGACCGATCTGCACCTGCAGGGCTCTCTCTCTGAATTCAGCATCTTCGGCAAACCTCTTCTTGGATTCATTATACAACACCTGTAGGAGTACCAATTGAGAGAGAATGACAGATAATTATAAATTTGATTTTAAACTGCGTGTTGCGACCTGTTGCATTCAAGGTCCCAAAGACCGATGAGTGACGCTATTGTGAGCACATCACAGATAACCAAATACAGAATATTTCTACTTTTACATATTCTACCATGTAAATAATAGGCATCAAATAAGTCACTTACATACTGATACTACTAAATGCTTAAGTTCTACACTTACGTGATGGGAAAAGAATAGATGGTCCGACTTAAGGTGTTGGTATGTATCTTACCATTAGTTCATTAATAGAGGCGGCCATCTATTAATAAAATGCCTCATGCCTTGTTTATTTTTTAAATATTGAAAAAAAAAAAAAGAAAAAAAAAACACTATTGCGACCATTGCATTCGAAGCTCAGAGTGCATCCGGCATTATGTACAAGTGATGTAATTCAAAATATCAACAGCAAAATGAAAGGAAAACAAAACTATTCTCTGAACTCTTGCAATATTAACTTTTTAGCAAGAATATATGCATTACTTCCTTTGTTACCTTATAATGAGGATATCTTTTGGACCAAAACAAAATCGACATAGCTGACTAACACCGTTCAAATATTATCCAAAAAAAAAATACTTGTTAATACAAATATCGTCATTAAACGTTATTTATATTTTTGATCTTTGCCTAAGTTTTGTTAACGACAAAAGTAAATTTAATTTATAAAAGCTTAAAGCTTGTCAAGTTTATTAGATATTAAAACAAGCTTTCTCAAACAATATATTCATCATTCAAGCATTTACATTTGTGATTAGTAACATCTTGATATGACTCTAATCATTATGTATGATAGTAGTTTGTAGAATGTGTTAGGTTCTTAAAACCAAACACTACTTAAGCATTTGCATATTTCTATTAATAGTAATACAACATTTTAACATCATGTATTACATCATGGAGATCATTGGAAGATTCCATTAGATATTTTGTGAAGATTTGTACTCTTCATATCTTACACAATCTTACTTAGATAGAGTTGACTTTAGGCAAGATTTGATATCTTGACCGTCGATCAAGCGGTACTAATTGGGTACAGGCGGAACCCTTTTAGGGTCCGCGGTCCGGACGCCTCGCCTAAATTGGCTATAAATAGCAATGCCAAGCCAAGTAGTTTCTCATCCCTTTCTAACATACTCTCATACATATCTTCTCTAACCTTTCTAACTCGGTTTCATATCATATTAGTGATCTCTTTGTAGCAAAGAAGATCAAGTCATATTCAAGCTTCAACGAGAAGTTGGAAGTCTTGTTTGTTTAGTGTTGTATGATCTAGTGTTGGTCCATACTTCATTGTTGTATCAAACCATCATAATCTTGTGAGTGTGAGTGGTTAGTATTTTAGTCCTCAAAATACATTGTGTGTGGGAGTAGTTGTACCTTGGAAAGAACTCGACA
Source organism: Chrysanthemum lavandulifolium (assembly GCA_022545495.1). Taxonomy (NCBI): domain Eukaryota; kingdom Viridiplantae; phylum Streptophyta; class Magnoliopsida; order Asterales; family Asteraceae; genus Chrysanthemum; species Chrysanthemum lavandulifolium. The sequence goes on along the minus strand of CM040239.1, from coordinate 112,178,666 downwards.
TCTAGCTTAGTGTCGGGAAATAGTGTAAGTGTAAAGGTTTTCTCCACGGTGAAAGGAGCTTGTTGACTAGTGAAGTTAAACTCTCGAGTGTGAGACTCGGGAGTGGAGTAGGGCAAGGAAAAAGAGTCCTTGTAGGCGAACCACTATAAACAACTTGTTGTGGTTTGATCATTCTTTCCTTACTTACTTATTACATATTGCTTGCATATTTCATTAACATACTTAAGATCAATATCAATTGATCTTTCAATAAGTTTCAAAACAAAGTTTTTAATCGGTAAACTATTCAACCCCCTTCTAGTTTTCTACATTGGTACCGAGCCTCGTTGTTCAAGAATTTCTAAAATAACTTGTATTTTATAAACTTGAAACGATCCATGGATTCGAAAACTTTAAAGAAGTGGCAATCTATGCAAAGACCACCACTCTTTGAAACCAATGGATTTATCTATTGGAAAACCGCTTTGAAACATATGTAAAATCAAAAGATATAGATCTTTGGTTTATTATTGTTAAAGGAGATTTTAGTTCTACAACAAAGGATATTTCCGTTGATGAACAAAAAGAAATTAGTTGCTAAAAATAATGAAGCTAAAATGATGCTTTATAATGCTTTACCTAGAAAAGAATATGAAAGAATTTTATGTGTGAAACCGCCAAAGATATTTGGGAATCTTTAATTGTTACACATCAAGGTAATTCACAAGTCAAGGATAACAAAATTGATCTTCTTGTTCAACAATATGAACAATTTGTTATCCCCAAGATGAAACCATTGATTGTGGCTTTGCTCGTTTAACACTATCATTACATCACTTAAAGCACTCGACGAATCTTTTCGTAGTAAGAACTTTAATAGGAAATTTCTTAGAGCACTCCATCCCAATGAGAGCTAAAGTGACCGCTATTGAAGAATCAAAAGATCTCTCAATAATGTCACTAGACGAGCTAATTCGCAACCTCAAAGTTCACGAAATGGTAATGGAGAAAGATTCGAGATCATCAAAGGAAGAAAGGAGAAGATCAAACTTGCTCTTAAAGCAAAGGCGTAATCAGCGATGATGGTGAATCTTGTCTGATAGTGAAGATGAGGAGTATGCCATGGCGTTAGAGATTTCAAGAAGTTCTTTGAAGAAGAGGAAAGTTTGTAAAGACAACCTCGAAGAAAAGAAGCCATTCAAAAGATCGGGATGATAAGAAGATCAAAGGTGAAAGAAAGTGTTTTAGATGTGGTGATGCAAGTCATCTCATAGAGAATGTCCCAAGCCTCCCAAGAGCAAAACTCAACGAGCTTTTGTAAGTGGTGCTTGGGTGATAGTGAAGACGATGAAGAATCAAGCAAGGAAGAGATCGCCTAATGGCACATGAGTCAAATGAGGTACTTTCCGATTCTTCTTATTCTTCCATGATGATGACACCTTGCAAAACAATATAATCAATTGTGTGAGCTAAGTCTAAAAATCATAACTAAAAATAAATTTCTAAAACTAAAAAGGAGTTTTGGAAAATGAAGTATATGAGTTAAAAGAAAAGCAAAACGACTTGAAAAGGAAAAGCAAATGACAATGATTGTAAATCATGTCAAGAGCTAAATCTTGAAATAGAAAACTAAAGCTCACACAAGAAGTTTTAATAGAAAATAATTCTAAGTTTAAAGGTTTAACAAAACATCGCTATTCCGATGAAATAGTTAAATCCATAAAACACCGTGAGACATGAACGGGCTAGGTTTAATGAAGTTTTAATTCCCAAGAGTCAAAACAAAGCGGCCGAAAAGGACGAACATTCTCATCAAAGCTATCGTCAGACTGACCACGGACCGTGACGGAACCAAAAAGGGTTCCGTCTGCAGCAAAACGGCATCATGGTGCTTCAGTGATAATAATGTTCGCAATACTGACCGCATCAATTTGTTAAAATAACAAAGAAAACCAATGATAATGTTAAACTAAAACCGACCATTATATCGAGTAGGACTTATTAGAAATGAATTTAGATCAAAACTACTCAACAACGACATAAAACTTCTTTTGCCAAACGCCTTTCCCAAGAGCAACCACAACGCTCAACATAACTACCAACACAACGGTTGGAATCAAAACTTTCCTAGACCATATCAAACCCGGATTACATGCCATGGAACCCTTATCCATCATTTCCATACATGAATCAAATAAATGGTATGTTTAACCCAAACGGACCCATGAGATATTGGGGACCAAATGTTCGAGTTATTCGCTTCTTAGGTATGTTTGAAAGTGGATTGGAACCCGATGAATGGATAAAAGATAGTGGATGCTCACGACACACGACGGCAACAAAGTCTCTTCTCATCATACCAAGAGTACGACGGAGGTAATGTCACTTTCGGTAGCAATCTCAAAAGCAAAATCATTGGCAAAGGTACGATTGCTCATAACTCTCTAACTATTGAAAATGTTGCTCATGTGGATAGGTTAGGATTTAATCTACTTAGTATTAGCCAACTATGCGATAAAAGTATAAAGTACTATTTGATGAAAATGGTAGTAAAATACTAAAAGATGGTATCACCATAGCTAAAGGAGTTAGGAAAAATAACATATACGTCATGAAAATAGATAAAACATATAATGACAAACTTTGCTAACAACATTGAGACGATAGCTCATCTCTTTGGCATAGACGCTTAGGTCACGCTAATACGAGACTTATACAAAACCTATCTTCAAAAGAGTTAGTTAGAATTTGCCAAAACTAAAATATGACCAACACTTTTGCGACGCTTGCAAAATTGGTAAACAAACACATAGTAGTCACAAATCTAAAAATATGGTATCTACATCTAAGTGTCTAGAATTATTACATATGGATTTGTTTGGACCATCCGCTATGTTAAGCTATGGAGGCAACTTATACACTTTGGTCATAGTAGATGATTACTCAAGGTTTACTTGGACGTTATTTTTGAAAACCAAAATGAAGCTTTTGATAAATTTGAAATACTTAGCAAGAAAATTCAAAATCTTCTAGGTGTCAAATTGTGTCGATCCGAACGGATCATGGTCGCGAATTGACAACGAAACTCAATTTGGAAACTTTGTGATACAAATGGTATAACACATAACTTTTCCGCTCCACGAACACCTCAATCAAATGGAGTAGTAGAACGAAAATAGAACAATTCAAGAAATGAGTAGAACAATGCTTAATGAACAAAACATTCCTCAAAAGTTTTGGTGTAACGATTGACACTTCTACATATATTTTAAATAGAGTCCTAATATCGTCCTTTCCTAAACAAAACACCATATGAACTTTATAAAGGTAAAAAGCCTACATTAGGATATTTTAAAGTCTTTGGTTGCAAATGTTTTATTCTTAACACTAAGGATTATCTCACCAAGTTTGACCCAAAGTCTTATGAAGGTGTATTTCTTGGTTACCTCAAACTAGTAAAGCTTACATTGTTCTAAATAAAGAAACAATGATAGTCGAGGAATCGTTGAACATAACATTTGACGAAGTCCACCTCCTCTAAGACATCACTTTGGTGATGATGACTTAGTTGAAAGTCAAGTAATTGAAAGTCAAATTAATAATAACAAGGAAGATGAACCATTAAATAAGGAAATTGTCAACATAAAAGAATCTAAAAGTCATCCATTAAAAGGTCATAGGAAAACTTAATCAAAGAACCTTAAGATCACAAGCTCAAAATCAAAGTAATCATTTTGTTTTGTATCCACCATCGAACCAAAACCATAAATGAAGCAATAAAAGACGAGTCATGGGTAATGGCCATGCAAGAAGAATTAAACCAATTCGTTAGAAATGATGTTTGGAAACTAGTTCCAAAACCCAAAGATCAAACTATAATTGGAACAAAATGGGTCTTCAAACAAAATGGACGAAAATGGTATAGTATCTAGAAACAAAGCTAGGCTTGTTGCAAGGTTATAATCAACAAGAAGGAATTGACTATGATGAAACTTATGCACCGGTAGCTAGACTGAATCTATTAGAATATTACTTGCTTATGCATGTGCTTATGATTTTAAATTATTTCAAATGGATGTTAAAAGTGCTTTTCTTAATGGGTTTATTAACGAAGAAGTGTATGTTGCTCAACCTCCTGCTTTTACCGACTTCGAGAAACCACATCATGTCTTCAAACTCAAGAAAGCATTATACGGCCTTAAACAAGCACCTAAAGCTTGGTACGACCGCCTTAAGACTTTTCTTATTGATAACAAATATACTATGGGATTAGTAGATAATACTCTTTTACTAAGAAAAGGAATCACAAATTATTATTGTTCAAATATACGCTGATGACATTATATTCGGATCAACTTGTCAAGAACTATGTAATGATTTTCTAAAATCATGCATGACGAGTTTGAAATGAGTATGATGGGTGAGTTAAACTTTTCTAGGACTTCAAATTAAACAACTAGAAGATGGTATTTTCTTTAATCAATCTAAATATATAAAAGACATGCTTAAGAAATTTGGTCTTCAAGATTCCAAACCAACTAAAACACCCATGTCCTCGGACACTAAACTCACCAAGGACTAAGAAGGTGAATCCGTAGATAACACTAAATATAGAGGAATGATTGGTAGCCTACTCTATCTTACGGCTAGTAGACCGACATTATGTTTAGTGTTTGCTCATGTGCTCGCTTTCAAGAAAACCCAAAGGCATCACACTTAGAAGCATTAAAAGGATTTTAGATATATTAAGGAACAACGTGTTTAGGATTATGGTATCCCAAAGGAACGGGTATAGAAACCATAGTGATGTCGACCGGATCATGCCGGTGATTATGTCGATAGAAAAGTACAAGTGGTATTTGCACTTTGTCGACATTGTCTCACCTCATGGTTTGCAGAAGCAAACGGCTTTAGCCATCTCTACCATCAAGCCGAATACGTCTCGGTAGGAAAAGCATGTCAACAAGCTCTTCGATGAAGCAAGCTCGTGAGACTACGAATTCATCTCAACGACATTGTGATACTTCGACAACAAAGGAGCCATCGACCTCAAAGAAGAATCCTGCTCAACATGCTCGCACAAAGCACATTGAAATCCATCATCATTTTCTTCGTGACAATGTTCAAAAGGAAACATTTCAATCGAGAAAGTATCCTCCAAGACAACATTGCCGACATCCTTACTAAACCTCTTAAACGAGAACCTTTAATCTTCTTAGACTTGGTTTAGGGTTAATGGAACCAAACATGTAGGATAAACATAGCCCAAAACATTAGAATAGTCAAACCAAAACAATTTAGCCTCAGATTCGCATTGTAGCCACGGCACCAACGACCACACGGACGGAACCAAAAATTTAGTACCATTCGTCCGGTAGTCTCTGTACAAAACCGCTTATACATAACATCTTCTTCCTCACAACCCACTTTACCAAAACGTAAAACTTAAACCAAGCTCATTATTGTCATCTTCCCACTCACTAATCATCAAGATAACATCATTGTAAGTATCCTAACTACACTTCATCTCTTAATTCTCGAGTCTAGGATTCTTATTTATGCACAAAACTATCACAAATCATTACATGGGGTTTTATGTATGCTTTTATACCAAATATGAATTCAATTGGCAAATCGATAACTAGTCATTCAAATTAGATACTACATTATCATATTGCATAAACAAATCATGTTTCCCACTAATTGATAGATAATAAATATAAGGCCTTATTCAAACAACCAAACACCCCATGTCAAAAGTTTTGAAAAACTTCTCACTTATAGGAAAACATTTTTCATTGCTAATACAAATAAACGTTAGTATTTTCATCACTTGCATGCTCTTGAATACTAAAGGTATCAGATAACTAATATGCACTCCTGCATATTCAAATGTAGCCACATCAATTAGGAGCATTGGGTTATCTCATGGTATTTACAAACACTCCACTAAACCATTTTGTGCATAAAATGAGTCGAGATAACCGCAACTCCAAATTGTTTTCATATAGGCACACACTAGAATCAAAATATTAAAATTCATTTTCATTTTAACATGTTAATTCTTGTCCTTAGAATAACCATGGTAGCTGAAGATTCTATGATCACAAAGACACCCTTAACTACATTCCCAAACACCACAAAACCAAAGGACTCACCAAGGAACAAGTAGAAATATTTAGGGTCTAGAATCAAGGTATTTCCACGGTAGAACCATTCACTCATCCTTCCTCGAGCATACCAATCTTCGTGAAGAACTAGCCGCCATTCAATTCGATTGTCTTCTTGACATCGATGAACCAATTTGTCCTAGGTTCGTATTAGAATTCTATGCTAGTGCGACCGGTTTAGTGATGAAGATGATGAGTTTTGTTTTAGCTTTAGAATCAACCAAATGACTACACCATCACTTTAAGCGACTTTGCTAGAGTACTAGGAATTCCCAACCGTGGAACTTGTGTCACACGGATAAGTGGTCACTCACCGCCTTGATGCAATCAATGACCGCCTTCCCCACGTAACCTGCTTAGCCGATAAGGATGTCATCCGCGAACACCTTTTAACCCAAAACGGATACAACCCGAGTCACCCGAAAGTGAAAAGAGGTAGACCGAGATCCATATGGAATGGAGCTCAATGAACTCAAGCACGAATTTAAGAAATGGGAGGAGTTACTTGAGCAAACGTCATTAGCACCATAGGAAATAGGGATCACATAAACGCTTGTCTTTGTCACATGCTTTACAACTTGTCCACCCGACAACCATTCAACTTAGCCTACTACATAGCTGGGAGAATGATTGATATTCCAACTCAAGGATCCGTTGTTCTTCCATACGGGATGCTTCTCACCCGCCTATATAGAAACTTCGCCCAATTCCACCAACCCCAAAAGTGGACGCACCTTCAATATGATCTCATCCTCACATCTTTGCGCCTCGAGTGATGCTCGAGTTGCTAAGACTAAAGGCAAGAGAGCTAAACCTCCAACTCCTTCATCATCATCATCAAATAGCCCGAGGATGGTCTTCCAAGCTCTCGCCTTCCACCTCAAGAGTATTACACATCTCTTCCCGAAATGAGAATGAATCGCAGTAATTCAAGCAAACTAATGGAATGTTCAAGGTTTGGTAGGATGATGAACAAGATTTACGTTAAGTCGACAAATAAGGGTACTTTAAGGAGTGTTCGAACAATGCATTATCGTTAATGTTTGATACTATTTAGTTGTTTTTATTATGTAGGATGATAATATAACTTGAAACAATGGTGTATGCTAACAATCTCATGCGGGGGATAGACAAGTATGCTATCAATTTTACCCATTTTCACTATATTGTGAAAATCAATAAGCCTCGCTCTTAATCTATGCTCCATCGTGTTTACATATGTTATTTACTTTTCCTAACTAGAAATGTTTAGTATTACGGTGTTTTGAGAAAATTTTCGATTTTGGAATTTGATTTTGAGAAACATTCTCGTCTAAATTTCGACTCTCTGACGGATCGAGCGGCACCATTATTTTGGTACCGTCCTTTATGTAATTTGTACCGCCATATCTCAGACGGACCGACAAGACCCCTTTTTGGGTTCCGTCTGTAGATGATTTTGGCGCCGTGGATTCTCCGTGTAATTTTCAATTTCACTCTTTCGTAATTCCAAATTATCTTCCATCACTTATAAATCAATCTTAACTAGTTTATATCGTCATTAGAACTAGTATTATCCACTAAGGAATGTAAGAAATCCATTTCCCACCAAAATTCAAAAATTTGAAAATCCACCCAAGGAGCCCTTTATATAAAGGAAGGAACCAAATTTTGGTACCTTCAAACCGCTGGTAATCGAATATTAGGAAATTCCACTCACTAGAACACATTTATTGCATATCTTTTCTTCTTCACTCCATCTTCTTTGAATGGATCGACTTGGGTGACATGACCAAGATTCAACCCACTTCCAAATCACGAGGAACCTCATCTCTTCAATGGTTCAACATCAAATCAAACACATCTCTCAACATTTTACACCTCTATAAATTGAAAGGTTTTACCATGATCATCCTCACACCTTTCTTATTCTCATTACTATCTAGCAAATCAAACCCAAGTTAAAATGACTAAATCATCACCAAAACCTTGCAAGAAAACCGCTAGAATTAGCGTAAGGCCTTGTTGTCTTACTCATCTTAGCTCATCATCCGACTCCTCACCACTTACAATCTCATCTCCCATTAGAGATGATACACACCTTAGCTCACACCCACTTCATCACACATTGCGATCACCACTCCACCACCATCAAAAGCACCTACTTCACCTCCACCCAGACCCATCCAAACATCCAAAACACCTCACCACCTTCACCAAGGTCTCCCACTCACCCCATGGAGTTATTTTCACTCCACCAACATCACCAAATCCTTTCCTAGAGGACTTGGAAGACTCGCCTCCAGGCCAAGTCATCCACCACCATCGACATCATTTCGCACCATCAGCTAATCGCTCATGAATCACCCTGGCCATCCATCGACCCAAACGCCCATTAGGGCCAAGACCTCTCCTTTTCCACCCCATTCACAAGGACATTCATGGTCCTTTATACGGGATCATCCACTTCCATCATCAATGTCCCCATATCGAGGACATTCCGGAGAGACGCGGATGACAATCCCACTGTAGAGGAGATTCAAGCCGAACTCCACAACCTCCACCAATTCAAAGGCATGGCGGATTCTCACTTAAGTGAGACAATGCAAATGCAAAATGCTTTGCTTGCATCCATCATGACCACTCCAAACATCCCCAACACCACCAACACATCCACCATTCCACCACCACAACCTCCGCAAACTTTCTACCACTAAGACATGGTTGCTCAACTTGTGAGCAACGGGTCAAACCGTGAAACGGACCCTGATTATGGTCCATGACTTCACGAAGAAATGAGGTTCATCCTCAACCACATTCTCGAGCGCCTCAACGCTTTTCCCATCCACCATCTCTTTAGGATGGTTTTAGAATAGTCTTTTATTTGTTTTTGTTTTTAGGATAATTTTTCTCTTTTCTCTTGTACTAGAAACACATCATTGTGTTCTCTTTTCATGATCTTTACTCATGAAAATTTTAACAAATGAATGTTGTTTATTATGTTGTTGGTGTCATTACATAGTGTTTGGAAATGCTTGTGAATGATCATTATTACTAACATTTTTTGTAGCTTTATTTTCACAATCCATGTATCTTCCCATTAAAGCACCCAATTTGGGGAGCTTTGAACAAGGGGAGATAATAAGCTCAGAGCTCATTACATTCAAGATAGCTTCTTTTTGTTGAGACAAAAGGGAGAAAATATAGAACTTGAAATTATTTATATTTGACTTTTCTAAAAAGTCAACCGCTACAATTGACTTTCTAAAAGTCAAACAGAACCCTCATTGATAATACTGACTTTTCCTAAAGTCAAGCGCATACTTGACTTTACGAAAAGTCAACATCATGCATCAACTAGTTAATTCTTTGACTTTCATAAAAAGTCAAAATTCATACACTTATATTATCATTTCCTTTCAAAGTTCTAAAACTAATATTTTTATAACTCTTGTACAAACTTTGTCTCTTTTATAAAATAAAATTTATATTTTGTCCTCAACAAAAGGGAGATTGTTAATACAAATATCGCCATTAAACGTTATTTATATTTTGATCTTTGCCTAAGTTTTGTTAACGACAAAAGTAAATTTAATTTATAAAAGCTTAAAGCTTGTCAAGTTTATTAGATATTAAAACAAGCTTTCTCAAACAATATATTCATCATTCAAGCATTTACATTTGTGATTAGTAACATCTTGATACGACTCTAATCATTATGTATGATAGTAGTTTGTAGAATGTGTTAGGTTCTTAAACCAAACACTACTTAAGCATTGTGATATTTCTATTAATAGTAATACAACATTTTAACATCATGTATTACATCATGGAGATCATTGGAAGATTCCATTAGATATTTTGTAAGATTTGTACTCTTCATATCTTACACAATCTTACTTAGATAGAGTCGACTTTAGGCAAGATTTGATATCTTGACCGTCGATCAAGCGGTACCAATTGGGTACAGGCGAACCCTTTTAGGGGTCCGCGGTCCGGATCGCTCCGTCCAAATGGCTATAAATAGAATGCCAGTCAAGTAGTTTCTCATCCCTTTCTAACATACTCGTACATATCTTCTCTCTAACCTTTCTAACTCGGTTTCATATCATATTAGTGATCTCTTTTGTAGCAAAGAAGATCAAGTCATATTCAAGCTTCAACGAAGTTGGAAGTCTTGTTTGTTTAGTGTTGTATGATCTAGTGTTGGTCCATACTTCATTGTTGTATCAAACCATCATAATCTTGTGAGTGGAGTGGTTAGTATTTTAGTCCTCAAAATACATTGTGTGTGGGAGTAGTTGTACCTTGGAAAGAACTCGACATCTAGCTTAGTGTCGGGAAATAGTGTAAGCAGTGTAAAGGTTTTCTCCACGGTGAAAGGAGCTTGTTGACTAGTGAAGTTAAACTCTCGAGTGCGAGACTCGGGAGTGGAGTAGGCAAGGAAAAAGAGTCCTTGTAGGCGAACCACTATAAACAACTTGTTGTGGTTTGATCATTTCTTTCCTTACTTACTTATTACATATTGCTTGCATATTTCATTAACATACTTAAGATCAATATCAATTGATCTTTCAATAAGTTTCAAAACAAAGTTTTTAATCGGTAAACTATTCAACCCCCCCTTCTAGTTTTCTACAATACTGTTTATATAGAACATCCCATGAAAAAGAACTAAACTATTTGACAAAGAAGATGCACAATTAGAATCAAAAGCAGTACCACGTGTGATTTAAACTTCAAAGTAATGTGCTCACCTCAAGTTCTCCAATAGCTTGATCGTTAACTTCCCCATTAGGGAACCTTTCAATTAGGAACTCCGTCATCATCATTTTTAACTGCGAAAAATAAAACAAATTGGGTATCATGTATGTAGAGATGTATGTAAATTAGTTATCAGTGTGTGTGTCTGTGTGTATCAAATAAATACAGTTGATAAACCATTGATGCGAGTTTAGACACTATAATAAGAAGGGACTAAAATATAACTTCATATTACATGTAGATGCAGGCAAAATACAATTTAATTTAACAACCATTCAAACAACAAGACCAGATGCATGTACCTTAATGTCCAGATCATCCCCTTCATGGAATCTTCGGATCACCTCAACTCTAGAATACTCAAGGATACGAGCTAACGTGTCTCCAATAACAGTGGATCGTAAATGACCCGTATGCATCTCCTTGGTTATATTTCGCGACAAAAAGTATATGATTGTTTTTTTCACAGAAAGTTTTGGTGCCCATGTGCGTATACCATCCTTTAGCATCTTATGAATACTCTGTGAGGTAAAAAAAGTGACGATATTGAAGTAGACGAAGAGTTTAGGTTGGAATTGTAATGTACGTTTAGAAACAGTTAAGAAAATAAGATACCTTAGCTATCCATTTGTTAGATAACTTAAACTGTAGAACACCGGGACCATAAACGAAGGAACTTTCGATCATGTCATTATAGTCATACAGCATGTCCACGACGGACTATTAAAAAAGAAGAGAAAATAAAACATAGGCAGTATATTCAAAGATGATGACGTATATTAGTTACATAAGAATAGTACCAGTGCAGCATGTGATGGTCCTCTAAACGACCGAGTCTTCTTAATTTCAGGCCATATGTCAAAGACACTGGTGCTATGAAGGTAAATTTCTGAATTAGTAGTCATTCAGAATTTAGAAAGTAAACGTGGTGTATAAGAAAGATACCATAGGTAATCACCATCATCCTGTTTGGGGCAACGAGAAACGCTACAAGACACTCCTTTCTTCCAATGGTATAAACCATATTTGAGAGAGAATTCCAATAACTTGGCAATTTCTTCTTGAAGGCTCCATCTATTATCTTCTTCTTCCTCCTCCTGTATGTATTACATTACAAAACCACCTTCTTAATTGCCTACTCTTTTTTATAAGGGCCTATTTGGCTAAACTTATTAAACGTAAGCTCATTTGGGCTTATTTTCTATAAGCTCTAATTTTACGGCTGCCGTAAATTTGGAGCTTATAAAAAATAAGCCAAAATTTAATGAAATTTCGGCTTATTTTTATAAGCTCCAATTTTACGGCTTATTTTGAGATTTGTCGACTTTTATAAGTTTACCATATCATAATAAACTTGTATAAGTCGACTTCCGTAAATTTGAAGCATATAAAAAATAAGCCCAAATGAGCTTACGTTTAATAAGCTTCCCTTAAATTAAGTTTCTGAATACAACATTACACATATAGCTGATAATGTTAACAAACTTACTTCTTGGACAAACTGTGGCTCCTTAAATCTGTCAGATAAACAATAACATTTGGAAGATAAATACTCTCACTCCGTCCCAAATTATTGTCCAATTCTTATTTCAACCAAAAAAAAAAAATGTGTTTTTGTGTCTGGGACAATGAGTGAGTAAAAAAGAGAATTACATATAAAAAAGAAGGAAAGGAAAGTTACTTTTGTTTTTGATGGATTGGTTTAGCAGAAGCGGGTGTTGTTTTTGTTTCCGGTGCATTAGCCTTAGTGTTTCGATTCCTCGTCTTTCTCATCAGGAATAATTACAGCAAAACAAGTCGGAGGGATGAATTTGACGGAGAATAGTACAGTAACAGTAATAGTGAGGGGTTAAAAATGGGGAACAAAACAAGAGGAGGACAAACAAATTTAATTTTACAATTGTCCCTTTTATCATATATCTGAAAGTAGGGTTGAGCATATCGGCCGAAAATGGAATTGAATCGCAAAACCGAGCTGAACCGGATCGGATCGAGCCGATTATATTTGATTCGGTTTCGGTTTTATATACTAATGTTTTTGGTTTCGGTTAGATTCGAACCAAAATCGAGAAAAATACATCAAAACCATATATTCGGTTCGGTTTTGATTCTATATACTAATGTTTTCAGTTTTCGTCGGTTCGGTTCGATTGCCTTATCTAAAAGTTATGTTTTATATTATGTCATCCAAGTAATTATATTTATTAAAAGCTTCATAATATAACTACTCTCCAAATGAAATATTAGATAGAAGTTTAGCCAAGTTTATGTTCTTTTCTAAAAAAAATTAGGAACACGAATTTATGTTGTTTTCTTCTACTTCTTTTCTCTTTTTCAAAAACAAAACTCATGAACGCAACGTAAAAATAGTGTTCTTAAACTTAGGGTGCGTTTGGTAGGTGGCTTTCGGAATGAGGGGATGGATTAATTCCAAATAAAATTGTTTGGTAGATATAAATGAGAATAAAAATCAGAAATCATAATTATAGATCTATTCTAAGGTATAAAGGTGAGTTTATATCTTATTTCAACTAACCTATATCACTTTATATTTCTTTATTGAGCTTTGATATAAGGATCTAAAATATGGCTTAATGTATAAACGACATGCATGCTTATTGCATCGCATGTTATTTACGTTAGATCACCTTGCGCCTTTTAGCTAAATTCCATTTATCATTTTCCTTCTTTATCATATCAGTTGAATGGGACTCACCCATATGTGATATAATGTATATTTTTGTTTATTGTATAAGTTAAATAAGGCCATTCATGTGTGATATTAATATCATAAGTTTCATACCAAACACAAAGAATGATAATGATACATTTGATTTTATATAAACCTCTTATGAATCCATACTAATAGTGATTTCGGGTAGCAAACCAAACACCTTTAAGTTTTATAAAAGAGAATTGCTAGACCCACACAAAAAACTTTCACAAAATACATCCACCAAATGAGTTGGCATTATTTGATTGGTGTATTTGGTTATAGTTTTCTTCTCTTCTTTCTTATTAAGTCAATCAAACAATGGAACTCATTTTGTGGATGTGCTTTATGAAAGTTTTTTGTGGGTCTATCAATTCTCTTTATAAAATTGGTATCGGTGACGGTACATATGAACGTAATGTTTTAAACGCCGGTTTTTCCAATTGGCCCGCTTGAGTCGCTGGTTCATCGATTCACCCGTTCAACTGGTTCAACCATAGATTCACACTTTCAATACACATGTATACTTTTCATAACATTTTTGATATAGTAGTTATTTATCCAATTTCGATCTTATTGAACTGTTAAAAATAAGTTTCTTTATTAGGTTTTAGTCTTTAATTTTCATATCTACAATACTAAAAAACGTAAAACAATCAATTTGTAGTTCTAGTTTACAACAGGTTTATAGTTCTAGTTTATAAAAATGAGACGGCTCTATGATGTTTTTAGAATTGTATATCTCATTAATGAACTTTTTAATCAAACAAATATAACACCAACATTAGTTTATAACTCTAATTTGTTGTTGCATCAAAACATAACACGTGAGTCACCATCACTTTAACTAAAAATTTTACAAATCACAATATGCTTGTCCATAGAAATATAGAATTTAGCCAAACACAAATTTTGAGTTTAGCGAAAATGAAATGACAAAATAGTTTTGTTCGTTTTAGAGGAAAGAAAATGTTTTTGTTGTTTAAAAAAATGAATTTATCAAACCGGGTTAACTCGAGTCAATGAAAAACCGTCGGTTCAATCCGGTTCTCAAATACAAAAACCTGCCCACATCCGGCCCAGTCTCTAAAACAGTTTCCGATTCAACCGGTCGGGTCGAACCGGGTTTTTAAAACATTGTATGAACGTCAACTTATACGTGCAAGTAATTGAAAGTAAAAAAAGTTAATAGATTAAATCTAAAATATTTAAATATTTAATATATTGCATTGCATTTATAAGTAAATGTATTTTAGTATAAAAATATTACTTTTTTTTTTTTTTTTAAATTTAAGTATTTAAATTTTAGTCAAACACGTTTTTCCATTATACTTAGTATAATGAAAAGCTTTTACTTATTTTTCTTTACCATATGAAAAATTGGAGATTGTACACGTATCATTGTTTAAGTGTAAAAAGTTATGCCATAATGAGAACATAGTCGAATCACAAAATATGATAGTTGGTGAAAAGAATGATTTTAACTATTGTCTTAAAGTTTATTATAAAGAATGGTGTGGAAAAAGACATCAGTTATCGTAACGCGAATACAATGCTAGCGGTATATATAGAACATGAAACTAGGCATGTCAATCTTCTTCTTTTTTTTAATTTTTAAACATGCATGACATAACTTTCTAACAACTTAAAAATAAGTTGTTTAGAAAGATATTATATTTTAACGACTATTTGTGCTTGGGGTTTTACAATCACATTCGAGATTTTTAATTGTGTGCTATACAACTTAAATTGATTATTGATGGGCAACAGATTTGGGCGGATTTAATTTTGGGGACACGACCACGGGTAAAACTTTTATATTCTTCCAAATTTGTACACCAAGACTGTAAATCTTTTCTATCTCATAGATAATGAAAAGGAAAATTTCTAAACGGGTTCTTGCCCAACTTTATTACCCCAAATGCCCCACTTTTTTTCACTTTTCAAATGCCCACATGGCAACTCTATCAAATATTTGGGCGCGTTGCAGACTTACAAAGACAAATCTAACACTTTGTTCGTTGGGCAACTTTGACCTAATATATTGCAAGAATTAACAATTTTGTCTTTTAGTGAAAAATCAAAATTTAGATTTTTAACTTTATGAATACCAAAAGTTGGGCAACTTGGCCCCACAAATATGTCTTTTAAGAACTATCTATAAAACCAATTTTAAATGCAAATAAGTTGGGCAAGAACTGGCCCCACATATACGTCTTTTGGTCAACTCTTTATAAATACCACTCTATACCATACAAATACACCTTTAATAAACCTAATTACATATCTCAAAAAATTATTTATTATCCTAATACACCTAAATACAAAACACAAAATACCCAAAACACACACTCCTTTACCCCACACACACCTTCCCTCTCAAAGCCGAAAAATCATCCACAACTTGAAACAGATATCCTTCCCTCTCAAACTCAATAATCCAACGCCCTAATCCTACTCCCTCAATAGTTCTTCTTCCATACGACGCATATTCGTACATTCAAAGCAATCCGACGCATATTCCTACAGTCAATCGCAGTTCTTCAACATCTCAAGAATCCAACCACGAACATGTTTGATGCAAAGCTAACGGTCAGATCTAGATTAGAACATATTGCTACTATTAAATGTGCACTCAATGTGAATAGAACCAAATTGTTTAGAGAAACTGTCTTTGGCCCTTGGTTAGATTTTCCTAAGTATTCCCCTGACAACCACTTATACCATTATTTATATCAAAATGCAGTTCAGGTGTCAAAAGTTAGTGATTGTTGTCCTTTAACTTTTGTACTAGGTGATAATGTTTTTGATTTTTTGAACAATTTAGTTTTAACCGGGTTTCTAGGTGATAAAATGAAATGTGTTTTGGTTTAACATATAGTCCTTTTTGATCGGTTGTTTCCGATAAAAGAAAACTAAGAACAAAAAGTTAAGGGTGATGACCTTTTGGCGTTGGTAAAGTCGGTGGAAAGGTGGGAATTGTTATCCGATGAAGATCTTTGTGAGGGTTGCTTTGTTGGTGATTGCAACATTTGTATTTATCGGTCGGGAAGGAAGGTTTAATGTTCGACCATTTGCTAAGGAATGTTGAGGATTTTTGTGTATGGAATGAGTATCCATGGGCGAATACATGTGGGCTCATCTGTATAAAAGAACGGTGAATGTTGTTCCTAGGCATCTTGAGCGAGAATCAAAGAAGCCCGCTCCAAAAGATCCAAAAAGAACAAACATACACTGTATGGATTTACATGGGTGTTGAAGGTTAGATTTTACTTGTACTATACATTATTTGTGGTTGTATATATTCTGATGGTTAATCTTAATAATGTGTTGGCATTGTTCGTTAGCCATTGGCTTGGTTCCCTATGCATTGTTATGTAGTCAGTGTAAGTGTTTGTGTAGATTTAAGGATGTTATGGTTGATGGTTTCGCAGTAGATAAATACATAGAAACGATTTGTAAACAGTTGGTTGAAACCACTGACAATGTGTCTTCATCCACTGCTAGTTCAGAAGAACCCACTGCTGCAACAACACGTTATGTAATTGTATCCCATGTTACTACATATCTGACCACTGCTATCCTAACCACCGCAACCATAATCACAACCACTATAATCACAATCACTAACTCTTAATTCAATGTATTTGTTTTTTGATTTGGATTATGGAGACATTCCCAAACGACTCCCGATTACGGACCAAAGACCCGAGAAGATCCCACGTTCTCTAGCTTGGTCAAAAGTAAAAGCTTTGAAAAAAACATTACACAATTTTATTTGATCCGTAAGTAAAACCCAAAATTAGTTAAGCGTTGTATGTTTTATTGCATTTAGCATATCGACTTATCTCCTTTGTTATTCGAGCTTCGGACCACTACGGAAGATTGTACCGACAAATGCCGAAATGAGTTGTCCGTGGTACATTCGCGATATGGAGTACATCCGTCAACTAGATTCCCAACTTGTTGAAAGAAGAAGAGTTGGTGACCAACCGATGGTGGAAGAAGAGGAAGGTATGGTTGGTGCGGATGTATCGGTGGAATTCAAGCCGATTTAAATGTCCCTTCGTGACGCCGATGAAGTAGTTACGGAAGGTCAAACGTCTAGTGTCAATGACAAAGTGTTGAAGAAGAGATTGTTGTTGGGTTTGGTGAAATGTTGAATATGAATGAGCACGAGAAGGTTGAAGATGTTGGAGCCAGTAATGTTGAGGTTGCAGATGGGATCAAATGTGACAAAGCGGAATCACATACCTTAGATAAAGATCACTTTCGTGTCGAGCTTAAATCCCTTAAGTCCAGGTTGGTACTATAGAAGAACGTGTAGGAGTAGTTGGTGTATCACGACTCTTATGTGAGTTACACGTACAAAAGAGAATTGTGGTAATTGAGGATGCTTTAGGAATAAAGTCACAAGATGATGTTGGTGAGATTAAGGTAAAAAGTCATTATTTGAATTTTTGTTACTTCATTCCACCAAAATGGTCTCTTTGAATGCCTAAGTAAGTTAACTTTTTACGGTGGATATCGTTGATGCCAACAAACCGTTGGCTACTACCGATGAACACACCCCAAGCAGACCAACGTAGGATCCGATGACAAGTCGTTGTATACCGATTCGATGAGTTTACTGGGGCCTATGACCCAAGTTATGAAAGTCGCTTTATCGGAGGTGTTGACGATGCTCATCATTCCAACAATATAATGCGGTGGAAAACAAATTTGATTTCTTTGCCTTACCAAATTTGAATGATGAGTTCTCGGACATTGCTTATGATGGGTTTGATCCAACTCGATATATATATATATATATATATATATATATATATATATATATATATATATATATATATATATATATATATATATATATATATATATGACGTACGCATATATATATATTGTTTTTTTCCTTCTCTTTATTTTTTCTATTTCAATATTAAACCCACATACCCTTTATCTAGGAATCGATGGATGTGAATGGTGCGGAAAAAGATAATGACATTGCAAGGGTAAAGAAATTGTTGTTTGGCGGCCACCTCTTTGGTGGGAATGGTTTGTGCAGTTTACGCTACATTGTTAGACCCGTGGGCTGCAGCAGGGCTTTACGGTGAACAACGTTTATGATCATTGCGCAAGGTGCTCCACAATTAGACACATTGGATATGGATGTTGAGGAACGACTATGGAAGGGGCGATACACAAACCTGTTGAAGTGATATGCCTTGATGATGAGGATGGGCGGGATGTTGTCAAGGTACATTTAATTATCTTATCAACAAACAAGTCCTCCTTTTCATTTGATTACTATATACATTAATACATTTGCATAGATAGCACATAAACACACATTAAAACAGTTTTCGACACCTAAAAAACAAATATGATACTAAATACATAAATGACCATCATCATAATCTACATTTTAGTTCCAGATCTCTCTCCCTTGCTTTTCTTAATTGCTTTGAGTCGTTGAAACAGTATTTCAAGACTAGTAATCCTATTTTCCAAATTATAAATATTTTCAAATAATGTAGGATTATTCACATGTTGCTCCACTTGGTTGTTATCATCTTCCTCAGTTTGTTGCACCACCTCCCTTTGCTGCATCACCTCACTTTGAAACTCTTCCTCTATCTCATTTTGTCCGCACTATCTCGACCTTCTTTGCACCACCTCGGTTCCACCTCCTCCTCATTTTCTAAATCTTCCTCATCTTCATATTCTTCCTCCTCTTCCTCATCAACTCCATAAATCTCATCCCAGTAGAAGTCTTGGCGACGCAACCAAGTAAGGATATTTGTCCTCATCCACACACTCACTTGCCTATATGAACCATATTCTGACATTGGTTCTTCCCCAAAAGCATCTAACACTGCGTCAAAAAGCAAATCGTTGTTTAAGACAAACTCGTACTCTTCTTCATCATTTTGAAAGTTTCCATTTGGTGTCGCCATTGTTCTTGAGCGAGAATAAAGAGAATAAAGTGAGATTTGTGATAATAAGAGACCGTAAACTAGGAAAATTTTATGTAGTAGGATATGTAGCAAGAATAAGAATCTTATCTTTTACATTGTTTGTACTTCACTTAGAATAAAATATCGTCTTTTCTTGTGTGCAAAGAATCTTATCTTATCTTTACAATGTGCTACAGTTGATATAATTATTAAAATATCAATTTATCTTTTTCATTAATACATCACTTTTACAACCTAGGAAACATGCAAACTATTTTCTTTTTCACTTATGGTTGACTTGACTGTTTGAGTGTCTTACGACAATTCATTTGCTTCCGAACATTAGTTTTATGGCTACTAGGACCAACATCTTGCGCATTGGCTCCCAACCTTTGTGATTGCTTAGAGTTACCAACGCCAGTTGGTTCTATAACTTGTTTTTTTTCAATACCGTATATCTCTCTTCTTATGTCTTCTAGCACTTCAGCTGGTAATCGGTAAGTAGGTTCAGCATCTGGTCCATATAATTCATATATTTCAGGAAACATTACTCTCTTGCTACCTTTATCGACCACTCCCTTTCATCGTGGTTTTCCTCAAACCTAACTCCTTTAGAACTTGACATAAATCAATTAATGTGATCGAAATATGGTTATGAAGCGAAAATGGATAGGAGCAAATATTTGATGGAAATATGGTGAACAATAAGATCATGGTTTCGCTATTAAATAGACACCACGTGCTAAGTCACATGTAAATAGTTAAACATACATAGTCAACTTTGCGAGGATTTACTTTTGAAAATAATAAAGGGCCCTGAACAAGCAGGTCATGATTTGTTGTTCTTGTCCTTAAAATAGACACCACATGGTTAGTCATGACTAAAAAATTTATGCCGTAGAATAGCAGTTGAGTATTGAAGTTATTTAATTGTTGGATAGTCATTTGTTTGTTAAAAGATGAATCGTTTTTTTTTAAAGGCTAAAAATATCAGATTAGTTTTCAACTCCCTTAAACGTAAGAGGAAGCCGTGGAGATATTGCACCTCACCCTATACTACTCCACCACCACTACTCCAAAGAGAAGGCGTTCAAGACGGATTAATTGTCAAACCCCATCCCTCCTAACGCTCCATTTTGATGATACATTGGAACCGTTTGTGGAGGTATTTGACCGTGTCAACTTATATGTCTCTTACTTTGTAATACAAACATTAACTAAAAGAGTTAATTTGTTCTAATTTAGAATCATCGAGAAGCTGGGATGGGAAGAAAAAAACCAAAAGGTAATCGTGCCATGTTCCGTTCAAAATTTTTGAAAGAGAATAATGGTACTAGGTTTATTTTCCCATGGGGCAATGAAGAGACTATTGTTGATCTCGGTTTTGGGACATTTATTGGCTACGGTGCAAACAAGGATGGATGGTCGAGGACGAGGTGCGTATAAAATCGCTTGTTAGTATTCTACCATAAATGTTTCTTTGTGATTCTCACATGTTTTTAATAATGTGCCCAATTGTGTAAACAAACACCTTGACGTATGGGTAGATTTGTTGTGGCATTTCGACCATCGGATGCCGATCGGGCTATTGTGGGTCCCTTTTCACACCTCAAGTAGTTAATGACCTGAGTACGAACCTATTGGGCAAATGGTGTAAAGTACCCGGTGCCTTGGTGATGTTGAAAAGGTATTTATTTCTTTCCATATTGCCGTAGGTATCGAAAATGTTCGTGGTGCGTTATCTTGATGTCATAAATGATGTAGGTACTATTTCCAATAAACGAAACGACAAGCCTTTGGGCGGTAGGAGAGTCGCATATCGAGACGGTGTTTTGACATTGTATGATTCGTTTCCGCCTTTACAAACAAACGTGTTTGGTGGAAGGATACCATGCTCGCAAAATTTCAAGATTGGCGCCAAAATTACTAGATGAAGCGGAGTCTTTGCGGCAAAAGGCATAGATATCAACGCCTATCATATTAGCTTTCAAAAATGTGTTGGCGCCCCATACAAAGCAGTCAATACGGTGATGCGGGATATGGTCTTGCATTAACCTATAGGTCGACTCATAACATGCCATTAGAGTCGGCGATCCTGCGAAACTTGACTCTTGCCTATCGTGAAAGAATGTTTGAGTACCTATGGAAATACAAGATTCGAGATCTTTGGTCATTGACTATATTTATTACAAGTTGTTGTATCGTCAACACTCATTGACTAAGTATGTATATAATTGGTACATAAAGGTGTTAGCTCATAAGGAATGGTCATTCTTTGTGTATGTATAATCAATTGTAGTAACTATTGGAATGATAAATCTGTAAATATCCAAAATGTTTTGTCAATGTTTGTAAATATTATTAGTTGATATTATTATTGCTTGTTTAAGTTCTAAGGATCACTACTCAAAACTGATTACATATAAATTATGATATTACATTTAAACCAGCTTCCAATCTTCTACTAGCCGTGGTTTATTCTAAACTAGCCGTCGTATGTTCTCAACTAGACGTGGTTTCAACAGTCCTTATAGCCGTGGTTTTGATCATACTTGCCGTGGTATCTTTTCAACTAGCCGTGGTTTTGATCTGAACTAGCCGTGGTTTCTTTCTGAACTAGCCGTGGTTTCTTCATACTAGCCGTGGTTTCTTCTGAACTAGCCGTGGTTTCAACAGTTAGTATAAACGTGGTTTCTTCATACTTGCCGTGGTTCCAACAATAATTCAATCCATGGTTTGACCCACCATCCTACTCAGCCTTCCTTATTAGATACACCACCCATTCTACTTAACCTTCCTTGAGAGTTTTAATGCCAAAGGACCTTGTACACCAGCAATCTTTTGAATCTTCAATAGCAATTGATCTACCATTGGATTTGTTGATATGGTTCCTTGTGGATCAGCGTCGCCCAACATTTTCACGGCAACAGATTTTGGACAATGGATAGGCTTTGTCAATAAACATGAAAACTTATCCTTAGTAGATTACAAGCATGTACTCTGGAATGCTCATAAAGCATCCATTCAACTACTTCAAATTGTTTCCAGAATTTGTCCGCTGGATTAGGTTGACACATGTTTTTCACTGATCTCCACACCAACCTTGCTAATCCTCCAGTTGGCCCATGCTTTCCATATCTAAAATCAATGACTTTCCATAACTGTTCCAAATCCTCTTTTGATAGAAAGAACAACAAGCTTCCAAAATCTACGTATGTACTTCTGCATCCATCTGCTCTTGTTATTTCAATCACTTCTCTACCATTGTCAGTGATTATTTTCAAATCATTAACTGGCTGACCTGCGCTTAGTGGTGTACAATTAATCGGCTCTTGTATATCACTCACCTTAAGATACACATCCATTCTTTCTTCCCTCTCCATCCCTTCATCCAATTTCTGTTTCTTAGAACGCACATTCTCCCGAATTTCTGCCATTCGCTTTTG
>CM040239.1:112106197-112155558 GCA_022545495.1 Chrysanthemum lavandulifolium | reverse complement strand
GTTGGCATGGTGGAATCGGAGAAGCAGATGCATCTATAACCAAGATCCCTATTCTTACCCATAACTACAACCGGTTTATTCCATCGGCTACTACGGCTCGAGACCAAGAAGATTTCTTGTTGTAGTGCGCGTAGTGGTTCACACTCCGATTCCGATTGTCAATCGGAAACACGCTTGTCTATGAGGTGTTCACGATAACAATTATGACTACCACATATAACTCATGTACCGCATCGCTTTTTACTTGTATGGTATTGTGGAGGTCCACATCTGTAGCTTTGATTGTCAAACAAGGAATCCATTTCACGGTAACAATTACGATTTCTTGTATCATAACCAACCTCTACAAGACCAAATGAATCGGGCAACCACCTCGGCCGAGCCACTTCCTCAAAATCTTCTCCTTGATCTTTTGGATTTAGTGAAAGATTTGAAGGAATGTAAACATTCCCAAGATAATCCAAATCAAAAATCCATGGAAGAATTGTTAGGTCAAGAGCTTCGCTAAAATAAATTCCCAAATGCGCTTGAAAAATCTATTAGGGAATCAATCGTAAAAGCAAAAGCGACGGATCTAGCTCTCAATTTCGCTTTATTCTCGATGATAGTGATGATGAGGATACACTTGATATCCTTCAATTCTATAAAGATTCATCAAGTTCATCGGCTTGATATCCCGCCAGCTTGAGATTCATTCTCAAACAATTCGCTATCACACCCGAGATTCACACTCACTCTCCGAGTATGGGGACGAGCATTTTGACCTTGTTCTCGAAAAGGAATCGGACGAATTCATAAAGTCTAGTGTTGAGAACCTTGTCCCAATCCCGAGAGAGTCACAGGAATTCTCGAGCATTTGTGTGATATCCCTACCCTCTTGTCTTCCCAAAGATCATGTCGAGATGTTCTCCATTTACGATGATGATGATTCGTTATCTTGTGGAGACATCGTTTATGTGGAAGATTTACCTTCACGAGCTTGTTAGGCTTAGAAGAAGAGAATGATGAAGTTCCTTGATCGAAATCAAAGATGAAGCTCTTGAGCAACATTATTGAATGTCGATTTTCATTTCTAAAATCGAGGCTTTCAAAGAGAAACCTATTTCATCTCCCTCATCCCATTAAGTGAGTGACATTCTTCCGATGATTCTAATCCAGGAAATGAAAGCCTTCCGTTTTGATAATATGGAGAGAAGATTAGTGGCGATATCACTTTTCATTCTCATAATCTCTCCCCAATTATGAATCATTTACATTGGAGGAGTTCACCAAGTGAACCCACTCATATCAATTACGAATATGATTCATTCACCTTCAAGGAGTTCTCGGATGAACTCACTCATATCATATCTCGTGGAGTATGATAATTTCTACTGATCTAGAACACGCCCATAATATGTCTTGATCAAGCGAGCTTCTTGATGAGATTCATGAAACTATGAATTCTCTTATTGAGGATGAAGAGTTAGTCATGATTTTTATCATGATTTTCTTTCTTTTCTTCATATATTACATTACTCCTCCATTCTTCACTCCTTGGGAATGAAGACATTATCTTTGGAACCCGGCATTTCCATGTACCATTATCTTGAGTCGAATATATCTCATCGATTGTGGAACTTTACGTGCTTCAAATGTTTGTCCAAACATCTTGAATGAAAGTCCGATGGAGATTGTCTCTTCCACTTACTTCCCCGTGAACAAATTAATTGAGGTCCGAGTCAAGCTAGCGACTTCGGTAATCAAAAACAAGAGTTAAACATGGGTTTTCACCGTGTGTACCACCACTTAGTGCTGGGAGTTGCCTCATTGCTTGTATATAAGTTCAAAAAAAAAAAAAAAAAAAATCTTTCAAAATAATGGCCGTAGTATTTCCGCTTTATCGTTCTATGTTTCGAGATAATCACGGTAGGTACTGAATATTGAGAGCAATATTCATTTCTAGTGGTGGGAATTCTCACGAATTTTATCATGTAATTAACCACCCATTCCCCATTTTGGCCAAAATTTTTTTGAGTAAGTGTTTTAACACTTACTCAAGACATATGGTTATCGATCGCCATGTCTAATAAACAAAGGATTGGCTAATCCAGGAGCAAACGTCTCTTGGTAAAGATATCTCAAATCTGCTGACGGGCACAATTTGCCTAAAATTGTATGGTGTTCACCACGCATATCTTTAATTAGTGAAGAGTCACTAGTCTGCAAGTTTATGGCTTGTGGTAAAGGCGATTGGAAAAGCCATAATTGTAATCGACTCACCAAAGATATTTTATCTAAGAGTTGGCTAGTCCAGAAGCAAAGCGGCTTACGGTAAAGACAAATCAAATCCGTTGAAAGTCTGGTGGTTTGCTCAAAATCATTTGGTTATCGTGTGCACCAAGGTTCTTACTGAACCGAAACATTTGCATACCCGAGTAATGGCTTTTGGTAAAGAGATTCAAATCCATTAAGTTTTCTCAAAAGATTGCTGTGGGACTAGCAATAGTTTAGTATGGGGATTGATGAGTGTGTAAATACTCATCATTTTTGGGTCAAATCTGACTCGCAAAACATTTAAAAATGCTCTAAATGCATCAAAATACCGAAATATCTCAAAATTGCATTTTATATGTTTCAGATGCAAAATGTTTAAAATTAGATGAAAAAACGAGCAAAGTTTGCATAATTGGCAGTTTCAGTCCCCCAACTTTCAAAAATGGCAACTTTAGTCCCTGGAATTTCAAAGATTGACAGAATTTACCCCTGGACCTTTTAAATTGGAAAATTAACATTTTTTAGTCCTTTGGTAATTGGAACTTGTCAAATTTGGTCCTTATAATAATTTTTGGAAAATTACAGTTTTGGTCCTTTGAGTTTCAAAAATGACAGGTTTGGTCCCTGGAATATTAGAGATTTGCAGTTTGATCCTTGGAATTTTCAGAGATTGTCAAAACCTACCCTTGGATTACATTTGTAGAATTTACATTCGTGGTCCCCGAATTTTCGGGCCCGCGGTTTAGTCCCTATAACCTCAAATGGATTCAAAATAAATCCCTAGTCCAACCCAAATGCCTGTGCCCAATCCAATAATTTAACTCAGCGGTCAAACCCAACAAAACCCGCCCAAACCCGGTCAAATAATTAACCAAACCCACCCTTTTTCCCATCTTTTTCCGCCCGCTTCGCTTCCTCCCAACTGCTCTGCAAACACCAAGACAACCCATCCTTCCATTTCACAAACTCTTTCCCTTATCACCCTCACCTCCACCAACCAACAAAAGCATTTAATGCTTCCCTTCCCCTTGCACTCAACCCCAATTGTATAAACCAATTTACGCCAAATGCATCAACGGCCAATAATGGCTCAAGCTCATCCAATGGTCCGTAATTCAAGCTGGAAATGCTCAGATGGGAGAGAAGACCTTTTGGTGTATAAAAGAAAGAAAGTCTTGTAGCCAGTGGGGAGTTAGTTAGTTTTTAGTTTTTCTTATATTTTTTAGTTTTAGTTCGATTACATGTATTTGGAAATCAGAACCATTTAATTCTGTCATTTTTATTGTTTTCTAAAAGCTTTATTAGTGTTAAAATACTTTGGTAATTTGGGTTCTTAAACATTGTACTCTTGGTTTACTTAATGCAAATTTGTATTCACTAATTATTCTTAGCATTGCTCTAATTTGGTTGTTAGTTTCATTTTCTCGATCTCACAATCTCACATAAGCTCGTAATAGCTTATTTTGAGTTTGTCTTTGCCTTATTTTGTCTCAATTTGATTTCTCCCAAAAGTCAAAGATAGTCAACTTTCAAAAGTCAAGGAAGATTTTAGCTTAAGTCTGCTTTTAAAAGCGCTTATTGGATGAATTCAGTTGGTTTTAAGTGATTTCGGCCAAGTTTCATTTACTTCTTTTCGTAAAAATGCACTTTAGTAACTCGAGGCGTTTGGTATTAAGGGTAATCCATGGTCAAAATGGTTTTACCACTTTGACACGATTAGTCAAACCACTTTTAGTACATTTGAGTCGGTTTTGATAGTTTGAAAGCTTTTACAACTCCACGTAGTTTAGAGTTTCACTTTGATTTCAAAATTTTTATTTTGTTAGTTTTATGTCAAGTAGTTTCGTCAAGTCTTTTTATGATAGAAAATTATAAAAATAAAAATCACTAGTTTGCTAGCTTGTTTATCTTGGGTCAAAAGAGAAAAATTCGTAAAAATATTTTGAGGTGTCCGCCATTGGGTCAAAGTGGGTGATCGCCAACCTAATCATTACGCAGCCAACAGCACTTCTCCATTTTGCATTCTTTTTATCGACATTTAATAAAGTTGAATCATTACATATTGAATTCGGGAGATAGGGGCAAAAGCAAGTGGGCTAGGTGGATTTCTTGTAGCTTTAAGCTCGGGTCCTAACTCTCTTAATAGCTTATTCAAAATAAGCTCTAAAGTGGAACTCGCCCACATCTCATTACTTTGAACACCACAAACGACTATCCCACCCTTATTGTGCTTATTAGTAGCTCCCATTAGCTTATCTAGGGAACCTTAGTGCTTATTAGGTGACATAGATTAGGAGAGTTAGTTTTTAGCTTATCTTTTGCTTATTGATGCTTATTTAGTCCTTTAGATGAGCTTATTATCAATTGATTATGCTTATTTTCCCATAAACTTAGGATTCCCTTTAACCGCTTATCCGTCCCCAATGTACTTAGTCGCTCTTCTTGTTTTTAGCTTATTCTAGTTACATGTTATGCTTATTAGCTTGTTCTCCTTTAAACGACTTATTCCATTGTTTATTTGTGCTTAAAATCAGTCAAAAGTGTGTGTTCGATTTGCTTTTGTATCAATCGATGTGAATAAGCAGTGCTAACTGCTTATTCTTAAGGTTTTGTTAAGAAAGTTTTTACAAAAAGTACTTATTTCCATCCCTACTTTAAGTTCCAAAAAGAAAATTTCAAAAAAAAAAAATAAAAGAGCAAAAAGGGTGGGAGGCGGTGTTCGAACCCGAGACCTCCCTTTGAGAGTGATATAGGTGTGCACTGTATTATTGCGCCTTGGGTATTTCTTGGTTTTAGTTTGCATGATTAAATATATAAGGTAGTTTACAGTTATAGCTTATTAGCTTATTCGATTTTTTAGCGACTTATTTGTAGAAGTCGTTACACCGCTTTATTTTTCATAGGTCCGTTAGATCATCAAGTATTTTTACAAAAGTTTTAATTTTCTAAATTGTTTTAGTATTTTTATTAATTAATTAGATTAAAACAGCTTTTTAATTCATAATAATTATTTTAAAAGTCCTAAAAATACCCGGCTTTTTCCTAAAATTTTCTTTTGTCATATAGTAAGTAAGAAAATTGTTTTACACTCGTAGGACTTTTATTTTACAAATTTTACGCTTTTATCATGACCGCGTAATTTTTACATATAACGTGCGTTTTCATTCTAGGTCACGTTTTTAGGTAATTTAGGTTTACGTTTTAATTAAAATAGTTTATTTAAGTTATTTTGTTTTATAAATCAAGAAAAACATTATTTTAAAGATAGTGATAGCGTTTATTTAATATAATTTAGCTTTTTAATTTTCTTTAATTTGCATTTAAGCCCCTGTAATTTATAAACTTTTTCTTTAGGTATAATTATTCCAAATTCACAAACCTTTTCCCGTTCATTATCACCCGATCACTATATCGCTTGATTATTCAAAGTACGCACTGGTTGGGACTTAACGACACAGGGAACACCACACCTCTCGATCTTCATTGCATTGGCATTGAACTGTTTGAAGTTTATTACGGCCGACCATTCATGCAAGTTACCAGGTGATAAAACTTGACTGTTCACCATCGATCAAGATGAAACTCTCTCGACCTTCCCGATACAAAACAAGTTTGTCGGAGAAAGATAGAAAACACAACCGTTTGTCTATAGAACCCAACAGATGTGATACTAGTCCGTGTATGTTGATGATATCATCTTTGGCTCAACAAACTACAAACTTTGCAAACAGCTTTGAAAAATTAATGACAAAGAAGTTTGAAATGAGCATGATAGGGAACTTACTTACTTTCTTGGACTACGTCAAATAGTGATAAAAGGAATATCCATCAACAAGAAATACACCAATCTCTTTAAGAAATATGAGATATTTGACTATGCCTCGGTGAAGACACCAATGGTCCCAATTTAACAACCTTGGACTGATCTCACCGGCAAATCGTCAATCAAACTCATTTTAGAGGATTGTTGGCTCATCGATGTATCTAACCGCTACTAGACCAGCATACAATTTTCAATTCGCCTAATAGCAAGATATCAATCCAATCCCAAAGAATCCCACCTCGCTGCAGCCTAAAAGAATACTCAGGTACCGAAGGAACCCCAAACCTTGGACTCTATTATCCAATATGCTCGTGGTTTGATCTCGAGGGTTACTCGATTCTCGATTAGCTTTGGTCCGCAACATGGAAATAAAAGTACCTCGTGGTCCCGCAAATTCTGTAGAGGAAAATCTGTGTTGGGTGGAAAGAAAGCAACAATCAACAGCTATGTCCTCAACGGAAGTCGAATATGTAGTCAGCAGCAGGATGTTGTGCCAATGTATTATGGATGAAAAGTCAACTCAAATGACTATGACATCCATTACAAAATGGCGCCCATCTTCGTGATAACACTAGTGCAATTGCAATCTCAAACAACCCCGCCCTCCACCAAAGAACCAAACACATTGATATCGGATATCACTTCATCGGGATCACATAATGAAAGGAGACATAGAACTTCATTTCATCCCTACCGAATATCAACTAGTCGATATCTTCACCAAACCCCTCGATGAACCTACCTTCGAAGACCGAAAGCCGACTGGGAATGCTTGACATTGAAAGTCAGTATCTCGAAACCAATCTCAAGAAGTTCTCGAAATGGTTCATCCTCCACAATATCCAAAACCAACCTCTCACCGAATAAGTAAGACTCATTCAGGTCCCCGACACTTGACAAAGAGTATTGAACGAGCAACTAAATGATCTAAACATCGCTACTTAAATGTCCTAGGTTGGTAACTTTGCCAATTTAATAAAGGAATATATGTCTCTTTGTTCTACTGTCATCCCACTTGGCATTTAATGCCTCTCACAAAAATATCAAATTGATATTTTATCTACGCAAAAGTGCACTTTAAATGTCCATCGCAATCGCTCCTCGAAAAACGGAGGTTTCATCATGGTAATGGGCCGTAGCATTAAATGTGGAAATTCAAACGCCTTTCAAAACCCACTCTTAATATTCTATTTGTGCACAAAACACCCCTCTTATCACTCTATAAATACCTCCTTCCAACACAAACAAACACACACAAATCTTTTTCTCAACAAAACTCACAAAATCATTTCAAAATTCAAAACATTTGTGCAGTGTTCAAAAATCTTAAAATCTCTTTTTGAAAACCCTTCTTGTAAACATTTACAAAAGTTTTCATCACAAACTGAAGAAATCTAAATACTTTGATTGTTCTAGTCAAAACATTTTTTTAATCCTAAAATCTTTGTAAATGGAAATGGCTAGAACATAATCTCTCCGCTTGCTTCTCGATTGGTGGGGATCTTACTAACGTTGAATTCAAAACAAATAATGTCATAGGAAATTTTGAATATCCCGAAAATGTCCCAACCTATAAAGACATTATAAAATTTTTATTCAACCGCCCACTTAAA
This sequence comes from Chrysanthemum lavandulifolium, assembly GCA_022545495.1. NCBI lineage: Eukaryota > Viridiplantae > Streptophyta > Magnoliopsida > Asterales > Asteraceae > Chrysanthemum > Chrysanthemum lavandulifolium. The sequence continues at coordinate 112,147,866 of CM040239.1, read as the reverse complement.
ACGGCTTTTGTAAAATGTCCCTCAAGAGTGTACCCAAACTATCTCGTGGAGTTTTGGGCCACTGCTAGAGCCTTTGACCCGACACCTTCCATCGATGAGAATAACCTTAGACCTCTCGTGGAGTATCTCATCGTGTTCGGTCTAAATGGGGGAAACAATACACCTGGATTACATAACGTTTTGCACTACAACAGGTTAGATTATAACAAAGGCACTTATGTCGCCCATCCCGAACCCTCCACGGTGAAGGATGGGTTAAAACAAATCGCTTTAGATCCAACTTTTTGGACAAGACCCCGTCACTAAAAGCTCATTTCCGTGGCTCGAGGATCCTCTTCACTTTTGTGATTCGGGTCCTCGCGGGAACCACTCATCCACCGAACAAGTTAACTCTATTCGCTTGATGATGGCATCGCTTGACGAATGGGGTCACCGTCGACATGGGGATATCATTTACGAAGTGATCTCGAACGAGCTACAAAGCAAAACTAGGACGGCACGTTTCGTATCCTAGGTTTGCCTCTTGTGTTCTCGCAATCACATCGGGTTCAAATTATACTCGTGATGAAAAATTTGGAAATTTACCCGGCATCCCCAGCCCATCAAATTTTCAAAAGGACCCATCCTCGTCACTCCCATCGACTGACGGCCCACATGATTGTCAGAACAATCAATGTGGATCGCTGTCTCCAAACCACCGCTTCAAAAGAAAAAGGGAAGTCTCGATCGACTAAGACTAAACCAAAGTCTCGAGGCCCCGAGGCTTCAGAGCACACCCAAGAGGCACAAAAGCCCTTGACCAAAAAGACACCTGTGACTGTGCAACAACCACCCCAAGGACAACGAAGGACACCGATACATCACGGTCGGAGCCGCCTGGTCACACCTACTACTCCCCAAGATCCAAGTGGAAACAAACAACCGGTAGGGGGAGCGCCTTCCACAACGCCCAAGTGATGACATTAGCAAATCCAAGCCTTGTGTCGAGGGCTGCACCGATCTCCCAAAGACTTGTAGGAATCGAACAACCCGATAGGATACAACTATCATGACTCGCTAAAGCACTGGAAACAGCCACCGGGTCTCGTGGGTTACTTGGGGACAAAGACTGGAGGAAAGGAACAACCGCCGACACGGAACCCACAACCAATCTCGACTCCGCCGAAGACATCGGAAACGCCCACCGGTGTCCGAGGGTCAACGGGGACAAAGACTCGAGGAAACATACCATTACCGATATGGAACCCAACACCAACCCCCGTTAATCGTTGTCGATGTCACGGATATTATTCTCTCAAGATGAGCTTTGAGACCGATGATGAAATCTTATCACCGGAGAAGATATGGACGCCGAGGTTCAAGTCGAACAAGAGCCTCGGCGATCCACGAGCATATTGAATCACCAACAAGCTCGACAACAATGACTCCTCTTCATCCAATCGATGAATTTGAAAGATTTGATAATGTTCTCCCACTCACCGAAAGATGCCTAGTTCAGCGGATCACCAAAGCTTCAAGAAGGTTATATTCGGGGTCACCGACACATCGCGGGAGCAACACACCGTAGGTCAGCTGCGAGTTATGCCGATCTAAAGGTCAAGTACATGGCTTTGATGAAAATGTTCATGAGCATAGGATCGATGTATGACAACATTCACCGACCGGATGAAAACATGGCTAAATTCCTCGACATCTTCGTGGTGTAGGTACCACGATAGATGAAATCGGGGAGTTTGTCAAAGAAGACCCATCACTCAACTCTAAAGTCTTCGGAGGCTCTTGAGGAGCACTTGAAACAATCCTCAAACCTCACCGAATCGCTCAATATGCTCAAGTCCGCCAAATGTTCGTGGTCTTCCATCCTCGCCCGCCTCTTCAAGCTACATTCGACTCTATAAATACGCAGTGACTACTTTGGCTCGGGCATCCTCTCTCTCGGCCCGGAATCTTGGGCCGAATGACGCCCTCGAGGTTTCTCGTGCTAACTTGGAAACGAAAGTCACCGTATTCAATCGACACTTCGCACATCAAGGCTATGATCTCGAAATTTATCGGGCCTTCGCGGTCAAGTGCTCGACCTTCAAGACCCACTCCAACTCTTGCCCTCACCGAGGCTCCGCAACAGATTGAGGGGAGAATATTGAAGAAACTCCTTCAATCGTGGGGAGCCAACACCAACAACATCAGTGGCTCAAATCTCATCATCCCCACCGGCCTCAAAGAACATTGATCTCATCAATCCCACCAATAACATCAACAACAACAACACCGATGAATCACTCCAATAACATCAACAACTCCACCCCTGGTAGCAACTTCATCTTCTTCCGGGACAAAGGAAAAGGCAAGATGGCAACTTCGAGCCCACGAAGATTCCCCTATAAAATCGGGCGACATCAATACCGCTCACACCACAACAACTAAGTAAACACCTTGCTAAAGAAGAAAAAGGTTGAAACAAGCCGAGGAAGAGAAAAGGAATGAAAAGCCTTGGAAAAGGTTGTTGCCAAGAAGTCGAAAATATGGGATTAGATCCAAGCAAACTTCAAAAGTCGGTCGGGGCAAAAGTTCAAGGAAGCTCAGCGGCTCGGATGGTCGCAATGAAAAGCACGGAAGAAAAGAAGAAGAAAATCAAGCTCGGGCAAAGCGTAATTGAGGAGTACAAGCCGACAATGACAAGTCAAGGCTTCCTAAAAATCACGGATGTCGAATCATCCCCAATACCAAACCACCGCCATGAACGTCTACAGAGGGTTGATAAAAGACATTCGAGGTCCATGATCCCTCAAATTCACCGACTTTGGGATCACCGAACTTGATGAGCTTGGTCCAATCATTGAAAAGAAGAAGAATGCGGTGGTTAAGGACCGATGAAAATGCTCAAGAAAAGATATGAAGACTAAGAGATTGTCCAAATTAATTTGGGAATTCAGGGCTTTAATGCACCTCAAGGATATCAACCACAATCATCCATCGCAAAAGGAAGAGTTGAGTTCCAACACGAGATTAAAGTGCTCTGACTGGAGTGTAACAGAGGAGCTGCTGAAGGGGTTAAATTTGTAAACCGTCTAGTGATAGAAAGCCTCAAAGAGGGCTATTCCACATTGATGTCTATGGAAACCCCTTTTCAAAGATGGAGTGATATTGATCAGTCGGTGTGGCTACAATGTTGAGCTACATACCGTGGCCTCTCAAATTCAAACCCCAAGAAACATCGAGGTTACGCCAAGACATGAATGCCAAGATAAGAGACCATCCCGACAGAGAAACACTCATCACCAAAAGGTCAAGCTTGAAGCATTGGGAATCCATACGGATTGACATCATTTTGTTTTATCTTTGTACTAGTGATAGGAACTATGTAATCGATCAATAAACGATGTATGTTTTATTCATTTACGGTGTTCCCTATTGTATTCATTAGTACATTCGGTGTGAAGAAGCCTCTTCACACTTACACATCGATCAACCACTTAGGCTATTGTATATCCAAATAAGGGAGGCTGACGGGTTCGGTAAATACCCAAACCCTTAATCTAGGATTGAATGAAAATAGCCCAAGTGTTTAATCCATAAAACAAACAGTCATTTGAGTGCATAGTCTCTCGGTGGGTCGCCTTCGAGGAAACTTCAAGATGAGGTGAAGAAGTCTTTCCACTCGCAGGCGTAACTTAAAGGGTGAAGCGGAGTCGAGAAGAAGATGATGGATTCGGTGAGTGATGACAATAACTCATTGAATCCCTAAGATTCCTCTCCAACTTCTTACATCAAGACAAAGCGAAGTAGAAGAGGCAAGGATGTAAAGATCAAGAAAGAGCGGGACAAGGCGGGAAAGGTTGAATCGGATAAGGCGAAGTCCTTATCAACCAAAGTCAACTTTCTCACGAATGGCAAAAGATCGGGCTCGGTGTCATCCGAACTTAGGAAAGTAGTCTTGTCTCTTACCTAGAATAGTCTTTGAATGTGAGACAAAATACATCAATATTTTGTCTTCGTATGATGTCGGTTGTCACTTAGGAAAGAGTCAAATATCATACATGTATAAATAGCATAAGAGATGGAGTGAAAAGGTTAAGCTTGTGAATTGTAAAACACACATACACGCAAGCCATCTTTTCACCTCCAAATACAACAGTTCTGAGATAGCTCGGTGAGCTCTAAGAGTTGTGCTCTGACTTAGCTTTGAGCTCGAGAGGAATCACCCAACTTTGTCATTTCAATCCCAAGTACTATTCCCAAGTACTTGGGTAACGATTCTTTGTTGATTTATTTATAATACGTAAACTTTGGCCCAACAACTCTCATGGACTTTCTTGGAACAATTATAAATGGTATATTAAATGCAAAGGTATGATATTTCATCTTTACGAAATAATATCATTTTTCACACAACATTCATCATATTGAGATCTTGGTTTGACTCGATTACTATGTATAATTGTATCCGTTTACTAATCAAGCTTCAACAATTACTTAAAATACATGTTGCTAATGACTTTGACTATTCATGTGTTAACAATCTGAAACCTATCAATTATAATTTATGTGTTTTGCTAAACAATGCCCACTGGACAATGTTTAAGACACATTAAATAATATGTTCTTTCCATATTTTTGAAAGAATTATGCATTTAATACACATAAATGAACATAAAAATTAACTTAAATACAACTATTTATAGAGTACGATCGTATAAGAGAAATAATAATACTAGAACCCTAATGGATTATGTCCCATTTATACAACCAGGTTGAGACCTTTAATACTAGCTATCATCTAATTGTTAAATGATGAAAACCGTAGGCATAAGTATTATTCAGCCACAAAATATAGAAATTAAATGAGACATAAAAGAAACCTTAATGGATCCTAAGCTCACAAGCTGATTTGGGTCAACTAAACTAATCTATCATATAATACACCCCCGCACTTGGAGCGGAAAGTCTTCAAACGATCCAACTGAAGTTTAACATTGCAAACAGCGAGAAATCTTGAGAAGTGCCAGTTTTTTAATGATTTTGAGAAATTTGATATAGTAATCAGAGCAAAGTTGATCATCTTTTAATACTTGTTGTAATCTTGTGTTTACTTTTAGGTAGAGTCATGAAATGGACTTGCTCTTTTTATCGAAAGAAATAAGATGATAAGGGAAAGTATATAAAAGGGGTAATTCTCAAAAGAGGATAAAAAGTTTTCTAGTGGTCACCATTTGGTACAAAATATACATCTCTTCTCAAAATGGTCATGTGCGAGATGTCAGAGACATGCGATTCACTAAAATGTTGACACTTGTCAGACAATAAGTACACTTTCAATCATTGCAAATCTGATCATTATCAAAGCCTTGTTTGACTTTTATATATAAATGTGCTAACGGTGAATGTGTGATTTGAACATAACTTTATTAGGAAGGAAAACTTTTATGGGAATAAAATCTACTTTATGATAATAAAATCTTTCTTTATATAAAGAAAGATATTGTACTATAAAGAAAGATTTTATTTCCATAAAGTAGATTTTCTTTCCTTAAAAGTTTTCTTTCCCAATAAAGCTATGTTCAAATCGCCCATTCGCACATTCACCGTCGCACATTTGTATATAAAAGTCAAACAAGACTTTGATAGTGATTATCTTTGTCAATGATTGAAAGTCATCTTATTTCTGACACGTGTCAACATTTTAGTGGAATCCGCATTCGCATACGATCATTTTGAAAAGAGATATATTTTGTACTAAATTGACCACTAGGAACTCATTGTCCCCTTTGAGAATTATTGCTATATAAAACATAACAGAGCATGAACTTGAGAGAAAGAAAGCATAAGCCAGATCTCTTTTTATTCTTATTTAATAATCTATATATATAATAAATAAACACTTTTCTGAATGTCATGGACCCTATTACTGACGTTATATATGCGTCATAAATGCATGTGCCAGTTGCTAATGCATTTTCTTTCGCAATTCCTGTATGTGCTTACGTCATGTTCAAGTTAAAAACTTTTCAATATTTTCATAATAGACCTTATAATATTAAGAAAATACCAATCACCACCTGCCAATATTTTTTAACACAACATTTAAAATACGGAGTACTCCATAATATTTTGCTATGTGTAGAAGTTAAAAGTTATGATATGTTTATTGAAACACCACTAACCCAAATATAAACAACTTTACATTTTTTTTAAAGATTAAAGATGAGTCCATTATTTATGTATACACTATTTATTTGTGTGAAATATATAAGACCATCGTGATGTGGCATACATGTGTTTTCAAAATTAATTCGTTTGAGGGAGATAATGAACATTAATTTACGAGTCCCAGTTTATCAGCCCTATTAGATACGTTCCCTTTTTTTATTACCTACTTAGGACGTTATACATAAGATGAGACAACAACAAATAAATAACCAAGTATTATCGGCGATTTTATTTTTTATTATTATTATTATTATTTTTTTACCAAGGTAATCACCTTTGCCACAAAAAAAAAACATTTTTCTTTAATTGCACATTCTTTTTAACAATCCCTTTTTGTGACAGAGATTGTCTTTACTAATTAGGATGTAAAAGGCCGTGTTGGTTGACAATGTTTCGTAAAAATAAATGTTCAACACCACGCACTTTATTAGAATATCGATAATTAATGAGATAATTTTACATTTTTACTTTTAAATTCATCCACATTTTTTGTTTAGGCTGCAAATTTTTTATAATTTGTTAATAAAATATCAACATATGTGATTTGTTTATAATGGAATCCTTCAATTTACAATATCATACAAACATAGTAAAGATCGTATAACTTTGTGGAATGACATTGCTATGTACTCCATTGCTATGTACTCCGATTTTATTAGTCTGTGTTATTTAATTGGCATTCTTTTGGGTAAAATTCACTATGTTTTGCATTTTATGCTACACCTTTTTAATAAAGAGAAAATATTGTTTTGAGTTTTTAAGATGTGTAGTATGTACATTATCTAAGAAGACACACTTGATTATATATTCATCATTTGGTGTTCATAAAGACTTGATATTGTTAAGTACTATTAATCTTTCGACTCAAAAAGATGCCATCGTCACAAAAATAAGGAATCTTAAATTGTTAGTTTGTCGATTGGTTATTTAAATCCTTTTATCAAATGTAACAGTGACAAGCTTTGAACTTATTACATGGAATTGAAAAGGCCTAACGATGTTGATATACGACAGACGGAATGGTTTTGGTAGTAATTTGAATGTTGTCTCCTCACAAGTTCTTCAAAAGTATGATAAGGATATTTTTATTACACATTTAATTTCCAACATATATGTCTGCTCATAAGAATTTCTGATTTAACAAATGAACATTATTTTAAAAAAATACAAACATGTTAAATGGCTTCATGGTTTAGTTTTAGGCTGTATCTAATCTTCGAATACATTTTCTTTTGCCACCCGCAAAACTCGTGGGTCTATAGTCTAGTTATATATATACATATAAAAAGAAACCATTAATTCAAAAGAATTTAAAGAAAACAAAAGATATATGAAATAGTTATAAGAGATAAAAAGAAAACCTATAGGATTTAACTTTTTTTCTTTCTTTTTCCTTTTTTTTTTTTTTAATTTGTGCCACAAAGCAAATAAAAAACAAGAAGATGCAACAAAAAAGAAAGAAAGATGGGCAATAAAGATATGATTTACCCGGTAATTTCCTTTGCAAAAAAATGACCGGAAGCAAGTTTAACGCCAAATCTTAAGAAGAAGGAAACGAAAAAAAGAAAAAGAAAAAAACATCAAACTTTATGGGACAAACATTTTGGTAAACAATAATTGCACCTATATTAAAACAAAGAACATAGAAGAAAAAAAACGATGTGATAGAAAAGAAAATAATGCATGTAACAAACATCATTATGCAAAGAAGATGCTTTAATGATATTGTCTATGATCGCTTGTGAAAAGATAAACGTGTGTGGTTATTCATGTTCAGATAATTTAGGGAGGGCGAGCTTTTGACTCAGATATACGCGGCTTCACCGAGTTAATCCGAGACCATTTTCGAACCTTCTCTGGCCATCCTTAAATGTACACACCTAGCAAAGTTTGAACCTTGACCTCTTGTTCGAAAGCCAATGACCTTACCACTAGGCCATTTGGTGGTGGTTTCGGCTTGTGAGAAGATGATTTAATGATATTGCTTGTGACGACTCAAAAGAGGTATAGAGATTGTGGAAGCTTAGACAGGGGTAGTATATAGTTGGCGGCTCATGGTAGCTGATTAGGTTTCGAGAAGAGATATAGAGATTGTGAAAGCTTTGACAGGGTAGTATATAGGTGGCGGCTCATGGTAGCTGATTAGGTTTCGGGATCAGACTTGCTCATGATACCATTTAAAATAATAAAAACCCCATAGGTATAATGAATTATCTAGCCATAATATATAGAAATTACATGAAAAAATAAAAGAAGCCTTAACGAACTCTAAGCTCACAAACGAGCTTCGCTAGCTAAACTAATCTATCATCTAATACTAATATCCAAGCCCACTATTAACAAATATTAGTTAATGGTTGTAAATATAGTACACATACCAAGTTATGATCAATGCTACCACTTCTGACAGTATATAGCAATTTGTAAGAAGAGCATGCTAGGATATTAGCGTTTGATTAAAAAAAAATGTAAACACACATCCATTTGTAGATGTCATGATAGATTCAACCTTTTTTTTTAACATGCACTGTTCTAATCAGACAGGCATGTATTTGTTGACCCTACTACTACGAGCTGAGTTCCGGATTACCTATATAGCCGTGGAGCAAAAACCCATCAAAAGTTTCAAGTATAGTGAGTTATTGGATTGCTACACTTTCTGGAAATAAGGTTATGTACTTGTATGTAATTGCGACATAATATATGTAAGCCTAATGAGCACTTGAGAATTACTACTCCTAAATCAATTAATTCAGACTCTCTATCGGATGAAAGGACCTAATTAAGGGCCTTGAGCCATAGGTTATATCGGTTCAGTTCTTTCAATAAAAAATAATTAAGAACGCACATAACAAAAATAGACTCGTTGTTGCTTTTTACAGGCTAAGGATATTCGATGTTTAATGAGATAGTATAATTCTAGCCTAAAGATAGCAAAAAAAAAAAAAAAAAAAAAAAAAAACACAAGAGTCTCTTTAACTTATCTTACATTAATTGAGCTTTAAACCATAAACACAAGAGTCTCTTTAACTTATCTTACATTAATTGAGCTTTAAACCATAAGCTCGTGGCTATATAAGTTAGTAAGCCACACTACAAGAAAATTGTACAATTTGCACGTTTATATTTTGACACTTTAATATTTTATTACTTTATTTTTTTTTTTTTAATTTTTAATGTTATTTTTTATTTTTTTTATTTTTTAGTTTATCACCATCTAATAATATGTAAATTTTGGATACATTGATAAATGAGAAATAATTGTAAAACAATAGATTTTTTACACTTATAATTGTAAAAAAGAATGTCTATAATTTCTCCACATTTCTAAGTTTAAGAAATGTGTGAACATTTTTAAATTCTGCACACTTAAGCGTACGATTTTTTTTAATACAATTATAAGTGAAAATCTATTATTCCACAAAAGGTGTAGATTAATGAAACCTTTTTGGCCACAGAGTCTTGGCACCGCAATTTGTTGAATAAACTACCGACATGACGGATCTTTAGCATCGTGGATCGTTGGTTTTGGGCGATTACAAGAATATGGAGTTAGCATTTAATTCATATAATCGCGATCTGATTCCACCCTTTCACAAACGCTTGACTTTTCAAATGGCACTTTCTTCAAATAGAATTATCCACCCTTGACTTGGCGATGATGTGTGAAACTAAATAATTAATACCTAGCCATTGTCTCTTCTGAATAATCCGACAACTCTCAGGCGGCTGAATTGAAAAATCTATTATTGTTTTACAAATTTTCCCACCCTTATCAATATAACTAGTTTTTACACATTATTAAGTTTTTTTATAAATCAAAAAAGATTTTACGTATTTTTTTAAGAGTGAATAAAAATGTGTATATCGAACAACTTTTTTATAGTGTCATTTCTATCACGAGGTTAGTTGCACATAAGCAGTTTGAAGTTTAGGATAAGAGGAAGAATGTGTGGCTTGTACCATTCGGGGACAAGCATCTGCTGTATTTCAAGTTTGACCCTACTTCGTACACAAATTCTAAATTCAGATCCATATAAGGTTAAAAATGTATGTCAAAATGGCCATGGAATTTGAACTATTACATAGTTTTATTCAAGTAAATCCGAATGTCAAAAACTTAACTTATTCATATGGGCACACACACATTAAGCCACACATACTGCTAAAATATTCCTCAATAGTTCGTATCTACATACCGAACTCTTGAACTAAGAGAGGGACTTCAAAGACCATACCAAACGATCAGACAACCTAAAAAATATACAAAACTATTCGACACAAATCGAGTTCGATTCATCCCCAACAACATTACCTTCCAGCACAGCGATCTTACGAGAATAACAACCAAGCCCGTCCTTGTAGTAATAGTTCTGATGATTCACAGAGGAACCCGACATAATAGAATTACCATTCACCAACATCGAACCAGTACAATTCACGTCATGATTTAATGTCCTCAATATCACTTTATCATTAGAAAAACTCTCACTCCTTCCTTGCACCACTGTCGTGCTCACCATTGAGATACCTTTACCATACCACGGCTGAGTCACAACCGTGATCTTCAAAGGATACGTTCTTTCAATTTCATATTTCCCAATTGTGTTACCCCTTGCGTCCGTGATCTTTACTTTAGTTTTCCTTTTGATCTTCTGATCGAGTTCTTTCCTAGTACCTTGTTCCTTAAACTTGAGCTCGTTTTAAATTTGATTTCTTCGGTTACTTTTGTTGTTATAATGCCTAAACTTGATTGTACCAAACCAACAGCTGAACTGCTCCTTTCAACTTCAATCTCGAATTCACCTTCAAGACCTTCGAATTCATAATCGTTTTCAATCTCCATAGATGGTGGTTGATACTCAACAATCGCTTGTACATACGAACTACCTATCCAAATATGCATATTAGCATCCACAAGCCAATAAGAAACGCCCTCAGCAACCTGAAATTCAATTGAATGATTCTTATCATCCAAAAGAAGCCCTAAATACGGAGTTAAATCAATATCATAAGACGGATGATTAAACGCTCCAATGGCCACAACTGGTTTCCAAAACGACGGATTGATCCCACTTGTGAATATCACTGGAGTAGGAATCACTGTCCCAACTAACTTCCCATCAATCGTCACCAATACTTCACGATACGCTCCATTACCCTTTCCAGCCACTAAATTATTCGATTTTGTATATGAATTTGGTGGAGTCAAGTACCAAAACTCCTCCTCGCCATGAGACGAAATATACACCTCAAGCACAGCTTTATAAGTTCTCTCATCAATTCTAACATTCGTCTTTTAACGTCAGATTCATTCTCAATCCTAAACCAATTCCCTTCATCACCAGATATTGGTATAATCATATCTGCATCTGTATCATACGGATATAACCCTAACATATCTCCAAATCCCTTATCATCAACAGAACTCAGCTTCCTATTCTTCTTATAACCTTCTAAATCTCCCACAACCCTAGACAACGGAAACCTAAATGCATTATGATCATAAAAATGCATAGACACATTAACATGATAAACGCCGGTTAGGTTTTCGTTCTCTAGGGTTTCTAGCATAACAGCAAATGATGTGCTATTATCCTGAGTAGTAATAATAGAACTATACTTACTAACATCCTTCCTTACACTCCAAAAGCTTCCGTTTTCCGTAGGCTGAGCTGTACTGGTTCGCAGGAGTTCAACTCCTGCGATCCAGACACCAGCTACACGATCATGCATGGGAATGGGAGTACTACCATTACATCTAGCTTGGAACTCAAGAACTGCATGGGACCATTTACACGTGGTAGGAGGTGAAGTATAGTTAACCGTGTTGTTCATGCTTGTGTTTGTGAAGGTGTGTGTGAGTAAGTTAACGGAGCATGACGGAGGAGTGTCAGTGTCTGGTACGATCGGGTGTGTTAGTTCGAAATATTGTTGTTGATTCTCAGTTGTGTTGTCTTCGAGTGATAACGAGGATTGGATAATGAGTGTGAACAATAGAGTACTGAGGATGAATATGAGATTGCAAGCGTTCATGGTTCTTCTACTTACTTTTGCAAATTTTAAACTTAATTAGGAAATGAAATTTTGTGGGTGTTTGTAGGAGAATTATTGAGGAAATTCGCGCGAAGCTTCGTTAAGGTCCTACGTCACGACATGCAAAAGAGAATATCTAAGCATGTAACTATTTATATGGGTTAGTAGCATTTTTACTTCAAACACGAAAAAGGGGACATATTTCACCGGTCTTAAATTATTTTTCATCTTTCTTTTTCGGGTGGGGTTGTCCATGATAAATTGTCTATTACTAAAAGTAGGTAGAAAATTTTGATCGAGTTTACCGTTATATGCCCTATTCACCTTTCGACAAAATTTCCCATTTGGTGCATATGATGAAAAATTAAACATAATCCTATATAAAATGCTCTAAATGTATAGTAGCCTACTGGCCTTTGCAATTCACTCAAACATATAATTTCCTTGAAATATATAAAGATCGAATATAGTTAAAGACGAGAGTACAAAAGTCCATGTGCGTGCAAGTTCTACCATTTGGAATTATTAAGAGATTTTGATGATCGAGTTGTTAAAAGTTTTCACTATTCTAATAAGTTATTTAGTATGTTTTTGTATTGCATCAGAACTTTGAAAAACTTTTGACGAAAGACTTCACTTGACCTCAAGTCTTTCCTCCAAAACTTTAGTGATTAAATATATTGTCGTTAAATCGTAGTCTTAAAACTTAATCGTTGTAGATGCTCTAAAGTTAAGCGAAAACTCATCTTTTCTACCTACCACTTATTTACCATCAGGAATGTTGGGTCCATCTACTTTTCTAGAACAAGCTTGTAAACGTTATTTATGCATGAAAAGATGTTTCTATAATTAATTTGTTCGTTTTTCACATGTGATTTAGCCATTCGTTATCACATATGAACGTTATGCATGACACAAAGGCGTTGGGACACTTTAAGGGTACGTGTATGATGTATATTTTGCGTTCACATTTTATTTATTTATTTATTATTATTATTTTATTTATTTATTTATTTATTTTTAACCAGAAATTTCAGCTTTCACATACTAATATTTACATACAATTTTATCTCATGTACTAAACATGACTTGAACTCATAACCATTTATGAAATATTTTGGATATATTTTGAGGATATTGATACATGTCAAAACTCACATTGAAATAATATAATCCTCTTGTAAATGATAGATGTGTTTCCATATCTTAGGGCCCGTTTGTTTGAAAAGTGTAGAATGGAAGAATGAAATGAAAGATGTGTATTATTGTTTGGTTTATCACGAGTCCACCAGAATGGAATTAAAAGTTAAGTTGGTATACTTAGAATGATTCCACCAAAATATGATGACTTTTGTTCATTCTTTTTGTTTTTTACTTTTTTCTCGTGGTCCCAACCCATTATCATATCTTCTCAGTCGTAATAAATGTCTTGTTTGACCAAGTATTGTTATTTTGACCTTAATATTTTAGTTTGTGTTGTATAATATTTGATGAAAATTATATCAATGAAAATAGGTTTAAAACACAATCCATTCATATATTTTGCATCAAATATTGTATGTGACACAAACAAAAATATTTAAGGTCAAAGTTGAAAGAGAATGACTTTCAAAAGTAAAGTGGATTTAATATGGAGACGGATGAAAGAATTATTTAATATTTTAAAATTAATATTTTCAATTTTAGTGTATATTTTAAATTTTAAAACAAATATTATCTAAATCAATTAATCATTTTATCTCTTCTTCTCTTTCAAACCAATTCAAATCCAATCGATTCTAAACCCACCTTCAAACCAAACGAGCATTTAGTAATTACTAAGATATGGAAACACATCTACCATCCGCAAGAGGCTTATATTATTTCAATGTGAGTTTTGACACGTATCAATATCCTCAAAATATATCCAAAATATCCTATAAATGATTATGAATTCAAGTCATGTTTAGTGTATGTGAGATAAAATTGTGTGTAAATATTAGTATGTGAAAGTTGAAATTTCGGTTAAAAAAAAAAAAAAAAAAAAAAAAAAAAACATGAATGAGTGCAATATACATCATACACGCACCCTAAATTGTAAATCCGAATGAAGTTGAATGAGGCTGGTGAAGGTGGAACTAGTGTTGTTATGTAGAACAAAGGAATCAGTAAACAGGACAAAAACTTGGGTAATAAGGGTGGTCAGCTACATAGAAATCCAAAGGCTAGAGTTGAATTTAGACTTGTGAATAAGCGACAAACTGCTAGGAGTCAAAAATTTAATAATACCAAGAGCAATAATACCCAAAGTTGCAAAAACATGATACTGTGAACAAAGAAAACAGTTCTAATCCTACTAGCCCTCTAAATAACTCCAAGCCCACAAGCCCAAAAAGCCCATGGAAAGTGAGTAATGCTGATGTAGAGGAGCTAAGAAGGAGTGCTAACAAATTTGCAGTATTGGAGGATTGTGAAGAGAATCTATGTCCTATACCATTGAAGGAGATGGATATTATGGATACTTGTGTAAAACATAAAAGAATGCCTACTATGAAACAAACAGTTTGATGGAATGATGAAATGTTCAGGTACTTCAAAGAGAAATAGGGAGCAAAGTGGAAAGAGGAATGTCCTGATATGGAAGATGTGTTTGATGAAGTAAATGGGATAGCAAAAAGCATGACTGATAATGAATTATCTGGAAAGAATGTTGAGAGCCTGAATAAAGGACCATACTATGCTAACAATCTATGTCAATGAGTCTAGACCTTAAAGTTGTTGCTTGAAATATGAGAGGTATGTGTAACAAGGATATGCAAAAAGATGTGAAGAAGTTCGTCAGTGATGAAAGTCTGAGTATTTGTGCAGTTTTGGAAACTCATATTAAAGAAAATCAAATCAGTAGGATTTGTGATTTTGTGTATGGAAGTTGGAAATGGTGCTCTAATATGAAGGATAGTGATAAAGGATGCAGAATCATAGTTGGTTGGAATGAAGATCATGCTAACATTAAGCAACTGCATTCTAGTAAACAAGTCATCTTGTGCCAAGTGGAGGTTAAGGGGTCCAGAGAAAGTTTCTTTTGTTGCTTTGTCTATGCTGCTAATTCTGGTAAAGAAAGGAAAGATCTATGGAAAACTTTGGATAGATATAAAAGCTTCACCAATAATAAGCCTTGGATTCTTATGGGAGATTGGAATGTGAGCCTGCATATTGAAGACCACTCAGAAGGAGGATCTGCCTTGACAAATGATATGATTGATTTTCATGAATGTCTCAATAACATTGAAGTTGAAGATATTAATTGTTCAAGAATCCACTTTACATGGGTTCAAAGCAGAACCAATCCAAACAGTGGTATTATGAAGAAAATAGATAGAGTTCTTGGGAATTTGGAATTCATGAGTAAATTTACAAGCTCTCACGCTGTTTTTCTTCCCCATCTTAATTTTGATCATAGCCATGCAGTCCTAATTATCCCACAAATGATGAGGAAGAAACAAAAAGCTTTTAGATTCTCAAACTTTATTGCTGATAAGCCTGAGTTTTTAACAATTGTGCAGGAAGAATGGAATGTTCAAGTGGATGGTTGTTATATGTTTAAGCTTGTGAAGAAGTTAAAAGCTCTCAAGTTGCACATGAAGAAGCTTAGCTGGAAATTTGGGAACCTTCATGAAAAAGTTATTGAATGGCAAGAGAAATTGAAAGTGATTCAATGTAAAGTTGATAAAGATCCCCATAATGCCCTGCTAAAGCAAGAAGAAGCAATGATCTTAAGTGAATATAATACTGCAGCTAATGATGAAGAAAAGCTCTTAGCTCAAAAAGAAAAATTGATTGGTTGTGTGATGGAGATAGGAATTCTAAGTTCTTCCATACAGTCTTGAAGGGGAGAGCTCACAAGAGTAGAATTGAAGCTATTAATGATGAAGTTGGGAATAGATTTGAAGGAAGTCAAGTGGCTGAGCAGTTTGTTAAGCATTTTCATAATTTTCTTGGTGTGGCTACTTCTGTGCTGGATTGTGATTTGAACAATTTGAGTCCCAATACTGTTTCCAATACTTATGCTGAACATATGATCAGGGAGGTTAAGGATGAGGAAGTGAAAGAAGCATTGTTTGATATCAGTGATAATAAAGCTCCTGGTCCTGATGGATATTCTGCAAAATTCTATAAGAAGGCTTGGGTTATTGTTGGTAGAGATGTTTGTGATGTTGTTAAGGAATTTTTCAGAAAAGGCAAACTCTTAGGTGAGGTCAATGCTACACTTATCACCCTTGTTCCTAAGAGTAAGACTCCTATGAAGGTATCTGACTATAGACCTATAGCCTGTTGCAATGTTATATCAAGATCATCAGTAAAATCCTTACCAATAGAATAAAAAGTGCTCTACGCAAACTTGTTAATCCTTGCCAAAGTGCATTTATCCCTGGAAGAAAAATTACAGACAATATCCTCCTCACTCATGAACTTCTTAAAGGATATAATTGGAAGAATGGGGCTAGGAGAGTGGCTTTGAAAATTGACATTCAAAAAGCTTATGATACTGTTAATTAGGACTTCCTAGAAGGTATTCTTAATGGTTTTAAATTCCCAGCTTTAATGGTCAAATGGATTATGGTTTGTATTAGATCTGCTGCATTCACAATTAATGTCAATAATGAAAGGGTAGGATATTTCAAAGGAGGAAGAGGCCATAGACAAGGGGATCCCATCTCTCCTTATATCTTCACCATTGTTATGGAAGTTCTCAGTCTTCTCTTGAAACATCGATAAAGGAAAGTGGCGGTTCAAATACCCTTTGGGATGTAGAGAGTGCAAATTTCACATTTATGCTTTCTTGATGATCTACTTGTTCTTTTCATGGAGATGTTAACTTAGTGAAAGTAGTAAAATAGCTTTGAACAAGTTCGGTGAAATCTCTGGATTACATCCTAATATAGGAAAGAGCACTGTGTTTTTTGGTAATGTCCAGGGTCATGTCCAACAACAGATTCTTGATATCCTTCCTTTCAAAGTGGGATCCTTACCTGACACATACTTGGGAGTTCCTCTCATCACCAAACAAATTAGTTTTACAGACTGTAAGTGTCTAATTGATAAGGTAAAATCAATGGTCTCTAATTGGAAGAATAAGATGTTGTCATATCTTTGGAAGACTCCAACTTATTGTATCTATCCTCTCAACCATGAAAATATATTGGGCTTGATATTTCTCTTGCCTAAAGTCGTTACCAATGACATCAACAAAATATTAAAAGGATTCTTATGGTGTCAAGGTGAGTTGTCTAAAGGTAAAGCTAAGATAGCATGGAAACAAGACTGCAAGCCTAAAGATGAGGGTGGACTTGGTATTAAAGATCTTGCTCTTTGGAATGAAACTCTTCTAACCAAGCATCTATGGAATGTGGCTAGTAATAAAGATTCCTTATGGGTCATGTGGATTAAAATTGTAAGGCTAAAAGGTTATAGTGTCTGGAAGTTGGAATGTGATAAGAATTCAAGTTCAGGATGGAAACATCTCATGACTCTTAGGGACAAAATTAGAGACCATGTAATCAGCAAAATTGGAAATAGAGCTAGTATTTTTACGTGGCATGATAAATGGTGGGGCCCGAACCATTAAGTCATCATATTCCATGAATGCTATTACTCATGCAGCTTAAGTCATTCATTAAAAGTCAAAGACAATATCAAAGAGGACAATGGTGTTGGCCTGATGGTTGGTGTAACATGTTCCCTGTTCTTCAAACAATCCTTGTGCCTAACTTGGATGAGGAAACTAATGATAAGTATCTATGGTTAACCAATGATGGTAAAAGTGGCAGCTACTCTACCAATAGGGCATGGAAAGACCTGAGAGAAAGAAGTCCTAAAGTGGAACGGAAAGATCTTATATGGTTTCCCGACTGTACTCCAAAACATTCCTTCACAATGTGGATTGCAATTATTGGAAGACTTTCAACTCAAGATAGGCTAAGTAAATGGTACCCTGAGAAACAAATGAAGTACTCACTGTGTGAAACATGTCATGATTCTTTAAATCACCTTTTCTTTGAATGCCCCTATTCAAGTGAAATATGGTCAGACTTAAAGATCAAGTATAATCAGGAGAATGTCCCTGATAAATGGGAAGATATAGTGAGATATATGGTTAACCTTAAGTTCAACAGATCAATTAAAAGTGTGTTGAGAAGAATAGTGCTTGCAACATGTGTCTACTACATCTGGAATGAGAGGAATAAAAGGCTATTTACTACTGAAAAAAGGAGTACTAAAGAACTTCTCTCAACAGTGATTCACTACATTAGGCTGAAGCTAGCCAGTTTGCAAGTCAAAAATTCTTCTCAAGTTGTGGAGATTGGCAAGAAGTGGAAAGTTGTGATGAATATTAAGAGAAATGAATGTGATCTCTTGGAAGTAACCTGAACTAAGATTACTTCTAAGGTAGAATTCAGTATGCTTATATCATATCATTGAAATTGTGAAGTTCCTTGTACCTTGGAGTCCTAACTGTGTGACTGTACCTAATGTTGCCTCTTAGTATCTTCTAGCTTGGCCTTGGGAGGAAACTAGAAAGCTAAGTTTGGCTTATATAGGAGGTCTATCATGGTATGGATGTACCATAAAGTAGGGCTTCCTTTTGTGGAGGGTAAATGATCTTGGAGGGGAATGCAAGTAGTGTGGAATTGAGAGTGGTGAAGATGACACTTCATTGTCCATTCTTTGCATTCCTACAGGAGGTAATGGTGGTCATCATGGAGGAGAGTGTTTCCATACACCAAGCCTTCTAAGAGAGGAAATGTAGGGTGTTTTGAAGAGCCCCCAATGGATGGGTAATGGTTCCTAGTGAAGCCATCCTCTATTTTTGCTATTGCTACTGTGGTGGAAGGTTGAGTGGTATAGTAGAATAGAGAGATGGAAATGTAGCTAGATGGTAGGTGCATCTAAGGTGAATTGAAGTGTTTGATGAATTTTTGAGCTGTTAGATCAAGATGGTTCCTGAATGTGAAGTAGCATGGGAGATATCAGACTTATTTCTTTGTCCCTTTGTGTATATCAGATATCAGTATATTGTTGTTGTTTGATACTGATTTGGGATTTGTCCAAATTCAGTTTATTATCCTTATTGTAAGTGTTGGAAGCTAATATATTTCACCTTTTGCACAAAAAAAAAGTTTTCAGGAGCATCTAAAGTCTCGCGAAGGCTTAAAGTGAAGATCAGATTTTAGGCATTTTCAATTAGAAAAAATTTATTTAAATACTCTGTTTTATTGAAAACTAAAGATACTTTTATATACGTTTAGTTGGATTTTATCTCATAACATAAAAGCTTGAAAAACAAACATATAAGGCCTACATAGCCACAAAACTTAACGATGTGTATATGAATTCTGAAAGTAGTGTTTTTTTTTAAAAAGCGGAAGCCTAAATATATATAAGAAATATAAAATCGGGGGCCTTTCAAATTCTGAGACATAAAACGTTGCTTTACCGGCTTTACCCTTTAGATGCCCTAAAGTTAAGTTTTGTACGTGCATTACTAAGTATTTGTAAGTACCATAAGGGTGATACTTGATAGCTTTCCTATGAGGCTGAACTTGGATAAAAGGGAAATGGATTTGCGATGAAGACCAAGAAACAAATGCTTACATATTGTTACTGTGCAAGGCCGGCAATTGAGCAATGGAAGGTGTAACACCCCCAATTTCGTGATACGCAGCGGAATTCAAACTGGGTGTTACTTCATGGCACAACAATCATAACAATAGAAAACGAACTCTAATGGAGTAGTTTTAAAAAGGATTTCTCATTCGATTTATATAAATATCAGAGTTTACAAAATGAGGTCCCAAATGGTTCCATGTTTACAAAATACATTAAATGGGTTTTCGAATGAAAATAAAATTTTATAGCCTTCTTGATCTAGTCCTTGCTCTTCCATGCCGACCCGAGCATTATGGACCTGAAATACATGCTTAAAACTGTCAACACAAAGGTTGAGTGAATTCATAGAGTTTAGGAAATTAGTTGAACACATAATATTTGTGTGGGTTATGTTGTTATACACCCATAATGTTGAAAACAAAACAGATATTATTCACCAAGCATCATGCAATCAAGGCGTTAATGTGTTCCAAATTTAATTGGAGAAACTGTTGATACGTGCCATAACAGTAAAATTGCCATTTTACCTAATGTACTCAAATATAATGCGTTTGTTTACGGATCGGTCAAACAAGCGGGATTCATCAATCGATAGATCTATCCACAATATTCGCGCTCACTTCACTCGTGATTAATGATTCATGATTAGGGACTTAAGTTTGGCAAATGCGGTAACTTAGTGCAAGTAAAATAATCAGATAAGTATACAGTTTAAAAGCAATGTGTTCGGTTTAAAATAAAGCATGTATCTCCCCCAAGGGTTTGTAAAACAATTAAGTAATAGAAAGTGGGGCTATGAACTCACCAAGAGTTGATTATGTTAAGTACTAACGGATGCGATGGATAAGTCGGAAGACTTCTCGTGCAACCTAAAATGAAATGTTGCGACTTAGGTTTGGAATAATGTTTAAGGAAACATAAACCATCCTATATATATTCCTATGTTGATCATGATGTAGTCAATTTTCATTTGATGTTTATAGAAAGATCTTTAATATGTGAAAACGTATTTAGTTTATAGATATCGTACTACCGTTCGGGCCATCATAATTCGAGAGGTCATGCGATGGCGTTAGGAGCTAGGACACTTTAAATCGTAAATCCAAAGAACTCGTCGATCGTTTACTCAAATGAAACCCCTCACATGAAGCTCCCTACTATTGTAGCACTTAGTAAATACAACATATGTTTTGAGTGAAGATTGTTATAACATAAATTTTATCATGTTTTTAATAAGTATCTAGTTTTTTACAAGTACTCGTCGTTTTCATAAATATGATTACCATAGTTAACGATCTTGGGTAAACAAGCCTTGAGGCTTTAGCCATGGCCTTGCCGTGACTTTGGTCTTGACTACCATGGTCTTGAGACTCATCCTTGACCTTATCCATAGCCGTGGTCTTGGTTTATGGCCAATAGGCCTCTTGGTTTGCTTTTAGTTGTGACAAAAGTATAGTTGTGAGACCAAAAAAAGGGCATTTTCTGTTTTTGAGAGATAATGGCCTATTTATGCATTTTCAAGGTCCGAGCTTCTTTGTTATCGAAGGAAAACATCGTTCCGGACAGCTTTCGTGTTTTAACTTTTTGATGATTCGGACCAGAAGTACCACTTTTTACACGACCAGACCCTTAACAGCTTATACATGGCAGTTTTGGCGTTTAGGTTTTGCTAACTTCTTTGGCTTATAACTTGTGATTCGTTTGTCCGTTTCGGGTGATTCAAGTTGCAATGTTTATATTTTTATCTTGTCTACCATAGTATGTAAGTTAGAAAGTCCATAGGCTACTGATTTTAATGGTCTCAAATTTGTAGAATATGACTAGTTTACTACGGAGTAGTTTGTTACTTTTATGACAATATGTAAATTAAAACATGTGATTGAGTATATGTACATCATGAATCAACATAGATACTATACATATAGCATGAAATAGTTAAGATTATGAATAATAAAGATGAGATGATGGTGGTGATAAGTTTCTTACAACTTTTGGCTTTCAATAAGAAAGGAGTAACTTAGTAAGAATAGGACTTTGATTGATCGCTTAAGACTTCGGATTGAGCTAGCTTTCCACACCTTGGCACCATTGAAAACTTTGAAGAGTTGGTGCTGAAGTAATAAGTGACTTGAGTGGATTTAAACTCAAGAAGAGCACTTAAACTTGCTAGAGATTTGATGAAGTAGCTTGATCTTTGGAACTTCTTTGCATAAACTTGGAGTTTAAAGATCAAATGATGGAATATATGATGGATTTATGCTAAGAACGACCCAAAACAGTTTGTGAAGATGTTTAGGATGTATTTTACTTCCTATTTATAGAGGGTAAGTTTGGTTAACCATATATTGGGTTAAATATTAACC
Source organism: Chrysanthemum lavandulifolium (assembly GCA_022545495.1). Lineage (NCBI taxonomy): Eukaryota > Viridiplantae > Streptophyta > Magnoliopsida > Asterales > Asteraceae > Chrysanthemum > Chrysanthemum lavandulifolium. Next base: position 112,125,613 of record CM040239.1, on the reverse strand, counting down.
ATGGTTAAGTTAGGACACATGTAAAGATCTAAATGAAGCATGAGTAGGATTATGCCACCAAAATGATGAATCCCCCCCCCCTAGAGGCTGTCACAATTGGTGACAAGGCTTAGATGATAAGTCTTGATCTTATCTTGGTTACAGAGTGAGTTTTGGTTCCGTTAAATGCCAACCGTAAGTTCTTAAGCCATAAAGCGTAAAACCGAGAATCGTAAAAATATGAAACTTATAGGAATGATTAAACTCATCATTATACTCCATCTAAAAATATAAAATGGGTGATAAGTCTCATTGGGTGCAAAAACGCTGCTTAAAGCTGGAAATACGGGTCAAAAACGTGTAATTCGCAGTTTATCGGAAAAGAACGAAATTTCGGGGAAATGACCGCGAATTTATTTAAATTAGACTAAATTTAGTCTAAAAGTAATATGAGATTTCAAAATGTGGTTTTCGTCATACATGGGATAACTTAACAGTTATACGTGAAGTTTAAAAGTTACGCGATTTAAACAAAAATGTAGGACGTACAAGCTTAATTTTCTTTATGGTCAAAGGAGGAGGGAAATATGTTTGAGTTTTCCAAAAAATGTAAAATTTTCAAAAACATATTAGAAACACAGTGCAGGAATCGCTAACTCTGGATGTAAGTAGAATTGTTTAAAACGTAAGTTTAGTTTTGTTAGCGCATGGTTTATTTGGTAACATAAAAATGAATTTTAAAAATTCTCAAATTAATCATGAGTGATCTAAAAATTAATCTGATGTGAGAAAAATTATCAGAGTTGATTTTCGTTAAGCGCGTGATGTTTAAACAGTGGACCGACCAAAATGAAACTTTATAACGATGTTTTCTTAATAACTTTTGCGAAGATGATCTAACGATTGTCGAATTCTCAGGGTATTACTAAAATAATTTATCTTACGAGAATGTGAAATAAAAATTTTACGGGATGAATAGTGAAATTGAATAGTAAAAGTGAATAGTAAATTCTCGAAAATGAAAAGTATCCTAAAAATGCGGGTGGTTACAGTCTCACCACCTTAATGGGAATTCCGTCCCGAAATTCAGGGTATGTTATCCGATGTTGAATTGTCTAGGAAAATGTGGATGTATGCGCCAAATTCTAATCTTTGCGTTCTCAAGTTTCTGGTCATAGAATGTGTTATATACAAGGGTTTTGTTAAAATCTTATAGAGTTCAATATACCTAAAGTTTGGCTTTTCCCGATTCTCAAAACGAATCATATCTTATTGTATCGAGGCTATCAATAAAACCTTAATTTCTAACATGGAGTTTTTGTTAAATTTTAACGCCTTACATCTATGTAACTTTTGTTTCTGGTAATAGTGTGCGGCATGGAGCCTAATTTGTATTTGTATGGTTTCCTTAATTATTTCGTGAGTGATCTCTAAACACCTTAGTTCAGCAAATGGTTAACTAACACTTTCATCGATATAGTGCCTCAAATGGAATAGTTTTTGTTGTTGTTAGGGTAACTGTTGTTAATCAAAGGTGTAAGATATTGTTGATGTGAAATGGTTTGTAATGATGTAAAAACTGTCATTGTAGGGAAAGTCTTGCTAGTGGCAAGTGGTTATCCAAACCATTTCCAAAGTTGATCGTGTCTTAGGTGGTTTCGGGATGAAGGTCATATCTTATAGTGTTTATGTCAACTAGTGTTTGAAAGAAACGTGATACTGTGAAGTTTTACATACTGGCTTATAATGGGGTTCAGATAATGATGTGATATGTTGACGATTAGAAGAGTGTAGTGTACGCTTAGCATTATTCTTAGGTAGAGATGTCAAGTTTGTTTTAAAATCATAAGTGAATGACAGAATGATATCCTTGAAACCTAATCAGGCTAGTACTTCTAAGAAATGACGAGAAGATTTGATGACTATCGCAAGATAGTAGTTCGGATTATCTCATGTATAAAAGACTTGTAACCTATGTTTTTACATTCCATTTCACTGAAGATAGTATGAGTAGATACGTGTGGAAAGGAAATCTTAAGTAATTCTAAAATAGTTTATACTTGGCTAGCATCACGGACCTTTAACAATGAAGGTTTCAAAAGAAAATTTTGATGAATGTAGAGAACGTTGCTGAACTTGACTTTTGTAGACGATGAGTCACTTTGTCCTTTAGAAATCCTATTTCTTGTATTTCCATTAGGAAATTGATAAAGCGTGACGGGTTTCATGTAAAACAATATCATATAATGTTTATAAGATAATTTTAGAGACTATTGTATAACTTAAAATATCGAGGAGTAGTTGAGACCATTGTGCAACTCACAATGTCTTGAGAAAAGATGGAGAGACCATTGTGTAACTCACAATGTCTTGAGAAATGATAGAGAGACCATTGTGTAACCTACAATGTCTTGAGAAATGATAGAGAGACCATTGTATCTCACAATGTCTAGGAAGTAGGAAAGACCATTGTAATCAGTTATAATGTCTTGGATAAAGTTTCGTAATCCTAAAATGCACGAGTAAATACATGAATTGGGAAAATATGATTGTGCCGTAATGCCTTAGAATAGACATACGCATATATGTTTAGTCTATCGTTTAGCTAAAATGATTGAAAATATGTCGAGTGTATATGTCAATATACTAGTATGTTTTTGTATAACTTAAAATGCTTAAAAGTCAAATAATCGTCTGGAGGATGGAAGGCACGGAGAACGGAAGGCTATAAAATGTTTTTGTTTGTAAAAGTAGTTATAGTTTAAGTCTCAATTAGATCCGTTTCTCTATAAGCGTGGCTCGATACCAATCTGTAACACCCCAATTTTGTGACACGCGGTGAATTCAAACGAGTGTTACTTCATGGCACAACAATCATAACAATAGAAAAGCGAACTCTAATGGAGTTGTTTTAAAAGGATTTATCATTCGATTTATATAAATGTCAGAGTTTACAAAAATGAAGTCCCAAATGGTTCCATGTTTACAAAATACATTAAATGGGTTTTCGAATGATAATAAAATTTTATAGCCTTCTTGATCTAGTCCTTGCTCTTCCGTGCCAGCTTCCGACATTATGCATGCTTAAAACTGTCAACACAAAGGTTGAGTGAATTCATAAAGTTTAGGAAATCAGTTGAACACATAATGTTTGTGTGGGTTACGTTGTTATACACCCATAATGTTGAAAGCAAAACAGATATTATTCACTAAGCATCATGCAATCAAGGCGTTAACGTGTTCCAAATTTAATTGGAGAAACTGCTGATCGTGCCATAACGGTAAAATTGCCATTTTACCTAATGTACTCAAATATAGTGCGTTTGTTTCTGGACTGGTCAAACAAAGCGGGATTAAATCAATCTCGGTGAGATCTATCCACAATATTCGCGCTCACTTCACTCGTGATTAATGATTCATGATTAGGGACTTAAGTTTGGCAAATGCGGTAACTTAGTGCAAGTAAAATAATCAGATAAGTATACAGTTTGAAAGCAATGTGTTCGGTTTAAAATAAAGCATGTATCTCCCCCAAGGGTTTGTAAAACAATTAAGTAATAGAAAGTGGGGCTATGAACTCACCAAGAGTCGATGATGTTAAGTACTAACGGATGCGATGGATAAGTCGGAAGACTTCTACGTGCAACCTAAAAATGAAATGTTGCGACTTAGGTTTGGAATAATGTTGAAGGAAACATAAACCATCCTATATATATTCCTATGTTGATCATGATGTAGTCAATTTTCATTTGATGTTTATAGAAAGATCTTTAATATGTGAAAACATATTTAGTTTATAGATATCGTACTACCGTTCGGGCCATCATAATTCGTAGGTCATGCGATGGCGTTCGAGGAGCTAGGACACTTTAAATCGTAAATCCAGCAACTCGTCGATATGTTTTACTCAAATGAAACCCCTAACATGAAGCTCCCTACTATTGTAGAACTTAGTAAATACAACATAAGTTTTGAGTAAAGATTGTTATAACATAAAGTTTATCATGTTTTTAATAAGTATCTAGTTTCTTACAAGTTCTCGTCGTTTTCATAAATATGATTACCATAGTTAACGGTTTTGGGTAAACAAGCCTTGAGGCTTTTGCCATAGCCTTGCCGTGACTTTGGTCTTAACTACCATGGTCTTGAGACTCATCCTTTACCTTAGCCGTAGCCGTGGTCTTGGTTTATGGCCATTAGGCCTCTTGGTTTGGTTTTAGTTGTGACAAAAGTATAGTTATGAGACAAAAAAGGGCGGTTTCGTTTTGAGATATAATGGTTTATTTATGCGTTTTCAAGGTCCGAGCTTCTTTGATATTGAAGAAAATTGTTGTTCGGACAACTTTCATCGTTTAACTTTTGATGATTCGGACCGAAGTACCACTTTTTACACGACCGGACCTTAATGACTTATACATGGCAGTTTTGACGTTTCGCTAACTTCTTTTGCTTATAACTTTTGACTCGTTTGTCCGTTTTGGGTTATTCAAGTTGCTATATTTACCTTTTTATCTTGTCTACCATAGTATTTAAGTTAGAAAGTCCATAGGCTACTGATTTTAATGGTCTCAAATGTGTAGAATATGACTAGTTTATTAGTTTGTTACTTTTATGACAATATGTAAATTAAAACATGTGATTGAGTATATGTACATCATGAATCAACATTGTAACTATATATATAGCATGAAATAGTTAAGATTATGAATAATAAAGATGAGATGATGGTGGTGATAAGTTTCTTACAACTTTGGCTTTCAATAAGAAAGGAGTAACTTAGTAAGGATGGGACTTTGATTGATCGCTTAAGACTTCGGATTGAGCTACCTTTCCACACCTTGGCACCCTTGCAAACTTTGAAGAGTTGGTGATGAAGTACTAAGTGACTTGAGTCGATTTAAACTCAAGAAGATCACTTAAACTTGCTAGAGATTTGATGAAGTAGCTTGATCTTTGGAACTTCTTTGCATAAACTTGGAGTTTAAAGATCAAATAATGGAAGATATGATGGATTTAAGCTAAGAACGACCCAAAACATTTTGTGAAGATTTTTAGGATGTATTTCACTTCCTATTTATAGGAGGGTAAGTTTGGTTAACCATATATTGGGTTAAATATTAACCATGGTTAAGTTAGGACACATGTAAAGATCTAAATGAAGCATGGTTAGGATTATGCCACCAAAATAATGAATCCCCCCTAGAGGCTGTCACAATTGGTGACAAGGCTTAGATGATAAGTCTTGATCTTATCTTGGTTACGAAGTGAGTTTTGGTTCCGTTAAATGCCAACCGTAAGTTGTTAAGCCATAAAACGTAAAACCGGGTATCGTAAAAATATGAAACTTATAGGAATGATTAAACTCATCATTATAATCCATTTAAAAATATAAAATGGGTGATAAGTCTCATTGGGTGCAAAAACGCTGATTAAAGGCGGAGATCGGGTCAAAACCCGTAATTCACAGATTTATCGGAAAAGAACGAAATTTCGGAAATGACCGCGAATTTATTTAAAGTAGACTAAAATTAGTCTAAAAGTGATATGAGATGTCAAAATGTGGTTTTCGTAAATGCGTGGGATAACTTAAGCATTATACGTGAAGTTTAAAAGTTACGCGATTTAAGCAAAATGTAGAACGTACAAGCTTAATTTCTTTATGGTCAAAGGAGGAAAGAAATATGTTTGAATTTTACAAAAATATAAAAGTTTCAAAAACATATTAGAAACACGGTCAGGGGAATCGCTAAGTCTAGATGTAAGTAGAATTGTTTAAAACGTAAGTTTAGTTTTGTCGTATGAGGTTTATTTAGTAACATAAAATGAATTTTAAAAATTCTCAAATTATATTAATCATGAGTGATCTAAAATTAATCGATGTGAGGAAAATTATCGAGTTGATTTTCGTTAAGCGTGATGTTTAAGCAGTGGGTGACCAAAATGAAATTTTATAACGATGTTTTCTTAATAACTTTTGCGAAGATGATCTAACGATTGTCGAATTCTCAGTGTATTACTAAAATAATTTATCTTACGAGAATGTGAAATAAAATTTTACGGGATGAATAGTGAAAGTGAATAGTAAAGTGAATAGTAAAATGAAAATGACTAAAAATGCGGGTGGTTACAGAAGGGGAATACGATGGGACTAAAAAAACATTCATCTTCGTCGCATTGCTTACGTCACATATGAATGTAATTGCGTTCACCACTCCCAGGCCGCAAAAACATACTCTAATTAATGATGCTAAACTTCTTTCCTTTCATTGGATTTCAAATAGGAGCGGAGGTTTATAATTAGTTGGAGCAGTGGATTTGCAATCCATCTTTATATATCCTTGTGTTATTAAAGCGTCGCTAATGAACTTTGTAATTTAAATAGTAATCCGAGTACTTCTTATCGCATTGAATATGTCTTCGACGTTTGAAGGTCAGTATAAACATCTGAACGACTCGTCACCCAAAATAGCATGTTGATTGAAGCTAGCCATCTTTCAATTTTGTAATAAGATGTTTTATGTTTTATGATGATTTGGCTAAACGCTATGGTCGGTTGAGGGGGGTCGGTCGAGGGTCGGTTGAGGCGGTTGCCCCATTGTGGGGTGGTCGGTCGAGCTAGGTTGAGGAGAATACATGCGTGAACTAAGTTGCCTTCTCAACCGAGTGTCAAAGCCACAAAAGTCCAAAAAATCAAACCGTTTGTAAAAAAAGTAAATAAAAAAAAAAAAATAAAAAAATTAAAACTCTACCACTTTTACAACTTTATAAATACCAACCTCAAACACGTTTTTAAACACACAATTTCAAACAACTTCTCATAAACACTTTCAAACACATTTTGATAATTATGTCTTACGAGATATTTTTTAATTCTTCGTCTTCCGACGAGGAAGAAGTTATGAGCGAGTTTACGTAGTTTATGGAATTTACTCAGTATGGTTGGGACACTTACCAATCGTCACTGCCAAAGGCTTAATGAAACTACACGCCTAGGGATCGTGAAGGTGCTCATAATCATTTATCTGCCGCTTACATCTTGAAGAACAGTTGTATGACGAAAAAACATTCCGTCGGTGGTTCCGGATGCCCGAGACCTATTCACTCAAATTGTGCAAGAGGTAACCAATTATTCTCCTTATTTTCAACAAACTCCTGATTGTAGAGGAGTACTTGGTATTTCCCCATTGGTCAAGTGTACTGCGGCAATTCGTCAATTGGGATACGCGGCCGTTCCTGATTCTCTTGACGAGTATCTGCAAGTGGGTGCAACAACAGCACGCGATTGTCTTCGTAACTTTTGCACGGTTATCATGGAGTTATATGGTGCTGAGTATTTGTGAAAGTTCACGTATTCTGACCTTGAAAGATTATATGCTCATCACGAGCATAAGCATGGGTTTCGGGATCATGGGAAGCATTGATTGTGCTGAGTTGGGAGTGAGAGAATTGCCCAAATAGTTTGAGAGGTCAATATGCTAGAGGTGATCACGGGTCACATCCATTCATTTTATTGAAGCGGTCGCCTCCCAAGATTTATGGATTTGGCATGCGTTCTTTGGTGTCTCCGGGATGAATAACGATATAAGCGTTTTATATTGTTCCCCTGTTTTCAATGATATAAAATATGGGAGAGCGGTGGAACTTGAATTCGAGGCTAATGATGTTGCTTACAAAGGGGATATTATCTTCTTGACGGGATATATCCGAATGGTGCATTCTTATTAATTCCATTTCAAATCCTCCTACGGTGATGAAAAAGAATAATGTACAAGAGGAAGCACGAAGCAACAAAGAAAGATGTGGAACGAGCTTTCGGTGTGTTGAAGAAAAACTGGAAAATGCTTAAACTTCCGGCTCGATGGCTGCATAAACAGGATCTCGAAAATATTGTGTATACATGCATCATATTACATAATATGATCATCAAACACAAGCAGCGGACGATATGTCCTACATGGTTTCGACAAGAGGGCCACCGTGATTATGATCCGGTAAGATCCCATGCAGAATCCTTAGTAGTTACTCAGGAGTTAACGGATCGATCAACTCATCTAAACATAAAATCTGATTTGGTCGAACACATTTGGAGAAACCGTGGAAATGCAGGCAATCAAGAGATTAAAGGCGAAGAAAAAAGTGACGAAGACGTAATTGACGATGAAGATTTTTTGTGATGTTTTCAGTTTTTAATAAGTATTGTAACGTCTACGTTTTATTAGTTTAAAATTTTAATTATTGTTGTAATGTTAAGTATTTTTATTAATGAAGTTTAATTTTGTTTTTAAAAATATTTGAATTAAAAAAAAATCTCGGTCACTTGTGGCAACTAGGTCGTCGTCGGTCGTCGGAGAGAGAAAGGCGATGTGCATGCGGATTAACTAGGTTGCCATAGTGTTTAGCCTTACTCTTCTCCAACATGATAATAGTAATATTGGGTTTCGTTTTATCTGTTTGTTTTTAAACCCTAAGAGCATTCACTTATATTAAAGAATAACACCGTCCACGTCAGCGGCACATCAGCTTTAACATTTCACCTTAACATCCCCAAAAAACACCCACATCAATAACATCCCAAGTTAAACTTTGACATTTCATATTTTCAATTTCAACCCCTAAACTAAAACAAACACTTCATTTATTAAAAAACATATCACATTTAACATTAAAACACAAAGTACATTAAACGTTAAACACGAATTACATTAAAAATTAAAACTACAATGCATACTGATAAAAATAAAACTACTAAAACTTAAAAAAAGAATCATCTGAGACCCAACCCTCAGAACTTGAAGGGGAATTAAACTCGCCATTAACGAGCCGAGTCTCCATTGTCGAAATAGTTGTCTTGAAGATACTGAGCTTTCCTTGCTTCTTGCTCACGACGAGCAGCTTCCTTGCGTGCCTGCTTTTCCATAATCTCCCTACCATTTTCAATATCTTGTTCTATTTGACGAAGGGAAGCCTCACTTAACCCGTGGGGGTTGTTTTGAAGATCCACTGTGTGGATCGTTCACAGGTGGAGTTGGAACAATTGGATTGCTCACGGATGGAGAGTTTAACAATACATTTTGGTTGGAAACAGGAAAGACAGATTCAGTGGTGTTGAGTAAACATCAAACTCGGTAGAGTTGGAAAGTCGGTTTTAAAGAATCGATTTTGAGTTGGAAAGCGGTTTCCTGACTTTTCTGGACTTGGAATTCTTGAGAAAAATCTTTGCGAGACATTTTTTTTGTGTGTGTAACTTGTGTGTTCTAAACAACTCAGAAAGTTGTATATATAAGCGAGTTGATTTTGAGTTTGAATAAATTTCGTTCATATTTGATTATTAAATTTCAAATTTGAATTTGAATTTATCCCGCCTTAATTATTAAGTATAATTTAAATTTGAATTTGAATAGGTTGAGGGGGTGTAAGTGAAAATTTATTTGAAATGATTTAAGGGGGTGAATTTTTTTTTTTTTTAATTTTCTTTTTTACCGTTAGAGGCATAACGTAAACCATATAACGGCGTTATAACGCCGAGTCTCCATCGGGTTAACGCCATTTAACGCCCAATGTTACCCTATTAACGTCGGATCCACGTTACCAATGCATATGCTCTAACTTGTCAAGAAACAAAAAAACATGTAAAGATTTGTTTTAATGAGCCATCATCTTTAAAAACGTGTTATAGATTAATATATAAGTTACTTTTATGCTAAAAAGCCAACGATGTTACATTTAAAGTATTCGATTTGAAGTTAGCTATATACTTTATCGAAGTAAAATCATCACTAATCGATTTTTTTAAGCCAACTGTATATCCATCTCAAATATATCATACATGTCCAAAATAGAATTTAAACTCACAACCGTTTGACTAAAAGCACATAGTATTGGATATGGTTGTTTCACGAGTTGCAATAATGTAATAAAAAGTCATGAACGACTACTTAGGCTATATGTTTACAGGTATTTGTATTCCAGCTGTGTGCGTTATAGTGAAACGTTACGTCGTTATTTCAAAAATGCAAAAAAAGCACGTGATTCAGTCATAGAAGGTTGCTTGCATAAACTCGATAACACAAGAAAGATTATATGAGGAGATACCACGATTCTATAAATAATAAAAAGTAACTACCAAGTCTGCAAGTTTTTACGGGTTATGAGTGCATTACTAGTAGATTTTTGGTGTTTGGGGAAGGTTAAGATGTGAGCCGTCTTCCTTTCCCTACCGATTCCATAAAAGGCTAGATACAAAGTTATTTCATGTATCGAAAAGATTGGGTCCATCAGGTAGAAAGGACCTCCGGCCTTTTGTAAAAGTGATGATCGAACCCACGACCTCTCGCTTGAGAAAGCGAGGGTTTTAACCGATCCAACCCTCTTGTTCACGATTCCATAAATCAAAGCTACAAAAAAGTACAAAGTTTCGTTTGCATTTTATGCCTTTATATATACTCACAAACTTGCATAGTTTTAAATTTTCAATCAATGCTTGTGAGTCTAAATTTTTCCAATTTGGTACAAGTACTATACTACAGCGTATTTAAAATTTCATGTATCGGACTATTAAAAAAAGCCCAGCCCAGACCAAAAGATTGGGTCCATCACATATCACTTGACAAAAGCAAACCCATAAAACAATCCAATATCGTGAATGAAGAAATAAGAATCCAATTTCAGAATAAACGATTAAAAATAATATAAAAAAAAAAAAGGACATTAGGAACTTTTCGTTTCAAATTCAGGCAGTACCGCCCACCGTGAGAGTATCAAATACGTCCTTTTTTTATTTTTTTATTTTTATTTTTTATTTTTTATGTGTGTAACTTTTGACGATTTCGAGTTAAAAAGTGATTTTTATTCTGATAGTTTGGAGAGTTAAAAGTATGTTTGTGTTCAAGTTTGTTTAAAATATGTAACAGAGAAAGAGTAAATTTTGGTTTTTATTTCTACAAAATTTATTTCAATTTGTTGTTGTGTGTAATGAAATTGAAAAAGTGTATGTTTTGGTATAAGTTGTTTCAAAAGAGAAATATTAGAGAGGCGGGAAAGTAGTTTTCTTTTAAGTCACATTAAATGTGTCATCATCAAGTTAGTTGCAATAGACTGAATTATTTTTTCATTAACAAATAAACTAATTTGAGTATGATTTAGGCATAAAATAGTTTTACTTTTAGGCATGAAAATCATTTTTTTACTCATTCTGTACGAAAACAATTGTTTATATTTTTATTTGGGAATGTCTCATATAAAACGTCTATTTCTTTTATTTAACAAATAAATTTTTTTTTAGTTAATAAAGATGCTATCTTATTGGTTTTATGCATCATAAAACTCGGGACAAAAACAAAGCCATCGTGTATTCAACATTAATCACTTGTCTCAATAACTAGTTCAGTTATAACTTTTTTAATGTCAGTTAGTAGAATAATAACTAGAATCCATTGTTTCATCAGTATCCCTATCTAATATTAGAAAAAATGCTTAAAAAACCTCACGTTAAAGTTTTTGATCAACATTGGCATTGTGAGTATGTTTTTCGTTTCAACATCAATTTTCAGGCTCGACATAGTCCAAAATTTTAGAGTGGCGCACAAGTTTCCTCTCCCATTTCACTCCAAACACCTAAAAAAAGCACTACATCCAATCCAACTCACCAACACCAATGCACAACATACAACCATCCAAACCACAAATCAACACCCTCACATAAAACCCACCCTTTTGTCACCAAAATCCCATACAGCTAGAAGATCACTACAACCCACACCGCGTACTTAAACCAATGCACAGCGTACAACCTTTAACAACCCTTTTGTCACCAAAATCCCAAAAGTAAAAAATCACTACCACCCATACCAAATACCTACACCATTGCACAACGTACAACCCTTTAATGCGTAAATGAATATCCTCAAATAAAACCCAAAAATTCCATACAGGTAAAAAATCACTACAACCCATAGCGCGTACCTATACCAATGCACAACGTACAACTAATCAAAGCACTGATGAATACGAACAAATAAAAGCCGCTCTTTTGTCAAGAAAATCACAAACATTCCTTCCTCATGCTCTCCATTCCCTCACACCCTCCCGCCTCAATTCAGTTATTATTCCGTATCTTCTTCACTCCCACTCACACTCTCTCTCTCTCACACACCAAAACACACACACACATTTTACACATCACCACCCCCAAATTCACCTCATTCTCCTATATATTCATTTTCACATCTTCACAATAACACACACTACACTTCGATGACGTCACCATTTCACCTCCATTAATAAACCTGCAACTTTTTATAAATTTTTTATTTATTTATTTTTAATATTTACACACACAGAGTGAAAAAATGTTTTATTCTCATCAGTTACTTGCTCGTAAAGCTCCGTTAGGTCAAATTTGGTACGCTCACTCTGTTATATTCATCTTCTTCATCTGTTTTGCATAACAGATACGTTTTTATTCAGTTTTGATTGGTGTATGAATGAAATGATGACGTCATCACTCTGTGTTGAAAATGCCTAATAGTGTAATTCTATCGGTTTCTTATAGATGATGACGTCACTATGCGTGATTTTGTGTTTACGGAGTGTTTTAGTTTAGTTATTTAGCGGTTTAATTAGATTTTGTTGTTCGTTATAGATGCTGACGTCATCGTATTGTTGTTCCTGATTTTGATTTGTGTGAAGTATTTGAGTTGAGTTTAAGTATTGGCGTTTTAATTAGTTACTATTAATGATAGTGTAAGTGAGGGCAATTTCGTAATTATACCGATCTAGTTTATTTTACACACAGTGAAGGTGTATCACTGTGTGTTTCGTGATTTGGTTTTTCATTTGTATCGATTTGGTTTTGGTGATTGATTTACACACACTAAAGGTGTATCACTGTGTGTATTTTGATGTTGATTCAGGATTGTTTGTGTGCGATTTATGTGAACTATTTTGAATTTTGGTGTTAGTAAGGGCAATTTCGTAATTATACCGACTTAATCTCTGATGATTAGTTTACACACAGTGAAGATGTAATACTGTGTGTGCGTGTTTGATGTTAATTCGTAGTTGTGTGTTTTCGATTTATGGGAAAGTGAGTTAGCGCGTTTAATTGTTAGTGTAAGTGAGGGCAATTACGTAATTATACTGATTTTGTTTTGATGATGAATCACACACTGAATCCATAAAACTGTGTATTGAGATTGTGTTTTGTAGGTTTATAGTAATTTTTAGTTACAGTAAATAGTTAGCGATCAATTGTTTGTGTTAGCCAGGACAACTGCGTAACTATAGGCCGTGTGTAAATTGTTGCTAATGTAACTTTGTTTTTGTGCGGATTAATGTTAATTAGGAGGGCAGCAACGCTGCACGCGAAAATTAATCGGAGGAATCTCAACAAGCTTAACATCATCAACATCTGGTTTTTATTTGGATTTTCTTAAAAGAATCAGTTAACTTATTTTGTTATTTGTTTATGAATGCTTATTCTGGTTTTAAATTCAATTTGATTGCAGTGAAGAGATTTTGAATCCATCAGTACCAATGGCTCTTAGACTATCTGGAATCCTCATGGGTAAATTTGTTGATTAGTACTGTTCTGTTTAAATAATGTATTTGCGAAATATGATTTAACGAAATTGTTATTTTCGATTGTATAGGTGGAGTTGTTATTGTATACGAGCGGAAAGTGAAGCTTCTATATGGTAATTATCGCTCATTTACTTTTGTTGATTGTTTGTGTTATGTTTTGACGCAAAACGTGTCAAGTATTTCTCACTGATGGTGATTTTTGTTGTTTCGCAGAGGATGTGACTCGTCTTCTGGTGCAACTCTGAAACTCTTGTTTCTCTATATTCTGGTTTATGTTTTTGTTTTGGTTTGGTTTTTGAAGATGGGTTGAATGAATTTTGTAGGTGGAGCTCAATGAAGCATGGAAGGTTAAGTTGAAACGAGATCCTACTGTACTTCCTAAGGGCAAGACTCAAGCGAAGTAAGTCTGTCGTTTCATTCAGTATGTAGCAAATTCATTAGTAGTGACTAGTGATAAGATCAACGGGTTGGTTTGGTTTGGTTTGGGTAACGGGTCGAATTGGGTTCGAAAGGAAACGGGTCAGTTTCTAGTTTGTGCCATAGCTGGCTGGGTTGGATGTATCTGATAACACTTATTTTTCTGTTTGGAACTTTGGATTATACATAAGGAATGTGTTAACCAATTTTTAATACAGTGTTACAATTTAAAAAACAGTAATTTAACTCCTTAAATAAACTAACTTAAGAGGTTGTGTTCAATAGAAGTATAATTTTTGCAACTTTCAACCCCTTTGACCATTTAACCCATTACTCTTTTTGCTACTTCTTTTAATTTGACCCATTTGAAATTACACACAAGTCTGTCCACCTGTAATAAGTAAACGAGTCGAATCTTCTACCTCTAAGTTGCTTATATATATCCATCATTCTATCTCATAGTTTTAGCTTGCACGAAGGTGGCGATGCATAATAAATAAGAAACTTAGGATTTCCATCTCAAATTGTGTACGATATGAAGCTTTATGCTGTTCAAGCTTGTCTCAGTGAGACTATGGATAGTCCTTTTTATATGGCAAGCCTTAGAACAGTTGCTATCAGAATAGCACCAACTATTGATACAGTTTTGTTTGATAAATGACTATTATACTTTGTTGTCAATGCTTTGTTATCCGGTGCATACGATTTATGCATATTGACAGAGATTCTTTAGTGGAATCCATGGCTTGGATATCCTGATTTATTTAAGCTATCGTTTTTAATGATTGATAGATTTGAAGCTGTTACACTCCAAGATGACCAAATGTCGGACTTAAATGACCTTGAGGAAACTCTTCTATTTTCCAACTCAGACACACTAATGGGGATACACAAAAGTGCTTATACTGAAATGGTAAAGTAGTGCAACAAAGGGATAAGAATTACTGTCTCCTTTAATGTTCTTTGCTACGCTACAGTTCAAAAATTCAGAGATATGCCCTTTTTGTGCAGAATCTTGACAACATCGATGATTCCTACATCAGCCATAATAAGGGGGGAGCTGATCTACCACATGACCATCATCAAGGTTTTCTAACTTCATCTAACATCATTTGTACATATATCTATCAGCCGAAAAGATATTCAGATTTCTCAAACATACCCTGATGAGTGTTCTGTTCTTGTCAGCTGATATCGAAAATATCACAATGTGTGATAAATTTGACTCGTACCATGCTGATCCAAGTCTCTTCAATCAATTTGAGAGGTAAACATATTGGTTTAATAATCACTTTGTTAAATGTGTTGCGAGTAGCTTGTAGGATATTATACCGTCAATGAAAAAATTTCATCGTATCAGTGTATCCTTGTAACAACTACATGTCTTTCATTAAAATCTGATTTGAATTTATTTCTTATCTATAATTTCACAGAAACAGTCTGTCCTTGTTAGGAACTAATCAAACTCACTTGACCGTAATAACTGATCTTATTTAGAAATAATTTAAGGAAGGAAGTAATATGTAAATCTATCGTAATAGGTTTGACATCGAAGGCGATGACATTGGAGGGACAGGAGAGAAGTTTCCTTCCCATACCCATACCGACCCCCCACCAGAGAATTTTGTGCCCTCTCCACCTCTACAAGATGTGCCCTCTCCAACTCTACAAGATGTGCCTCAAAAGCGTAAGTATCGGTTTTCTTCTCAATTTTAAGAGTTGAATAACTATTTGTACGTAAATATACTGACCTTTTAGTTCATGCAGCTGATGAGATACCCGAGCAACATCCAGGAGATCAAGTCAATCCCCAATTTGACGAGGACAAGGTAAGGGTTCATTTTATTTCCACCATAACATTTATAGATGTGAGGGTGGGGCAGGTTGGGTAATCCGTCAAAGCGGCCAATATTAAAAGTAGTCGGGTCAGTTTGGGTTGACCCACACACATATTTTTTGTCCATTCTTTTCAAAAAATTACCAAAACTAAATGTGTTGCTTATTAGATAAAAGCAATATATATACAATAACAGTATGAATCTTTTAATATGAACAATAATAGTATGTCTTCAAAATATACTATGGGGCGTTTGACTCATTCCTGTCTTAAACTTGTAAGTAATTTTCAACTGTCTGATATAGCACAACCCAGATAGACCATGCATAAGTAAATGATCGAACCTGCCAACTTTACTCAACTTGTAAACATATAAATTGAAATAAATTTGCTTATGATCATATGTTATAGGTCCAGTACTCCAAAGATGCAAAGACCACCAAGAAGAAGAGGAAGAAGGGCCCAACTACCCTTATGGATTACGAACAAACTATGATTCCTGGTCAGATGTACCAGTCTTGGCTTCAGGACACTTCTGATATCGTCTCACGTAGAGGAAAAAAGAGAAAGGTATGTATCTGAATAATGTTATGCACACTTCTTTCCTTCTAATCATCGAATACAAGACCAGCAGATTAGTTATATCAAACATTATGTTTTTTCAGCACATGGGCAGCTTAGGTTCCATAAAGATTGCCAGACTCATGGATCTTCCACCAGTTTCTCTAGTTTGTGGTTTGGTAACAAATGGAACTCCAGATATCTATTATCCTCTTCCTCTATTACAACAATGGATGAAGATCACTGGGTCTGTTCATGATTCTCCTTCAGGTATGAGCTTTTGCAACAATGAGATACTTTTGATTCTGATCCTATAATTATTAACTTACCAGTGTCTTTTATTGCATTAAGGAGGTGCCTCCCCACCACATCCACCAGCACCATCATCATCATCACCACCACATCCAGCAGCACCATCATCATCATCACCACCAGCACCACCTGTAACAAATAATTATGATGAGCCAACAGCAGTTGTAAGAAAAATCATCTCATGTATTTTTCATTTGTATGATCAGTGGACATATACTAGCAATTCCTCATCATGTATTTCAATCTTTCAGCCTTTTGAAGATAATCACAGTGGAGCTGCTTCTGGATCATCGGTTCCATCCATACATAAGTTTAGAGCTGAGAGGTCTACTGAAATCCTAAGAAGAGAGCTTGAAACCGACCTTATGAACAATGGAATTAATGTAACTGAGGCTAATGGGAGGACAGGACCTGAAGCTGACTTGATAGTCACGCCAGGAAATTCTGGTATTTTTGTTTCTTCTCTATACGGGCATATGTCATTTAGTAATGATTCTACAGTTTCACACTTGTTATTAGAAGTGGCGATATTGACCCATTTACTTATAAATGGGTTGGCTTGGGCTGTGTTTTATCTTAAATGGGTCAAATAAAATGGTTTAGCTAAATGAGAATGGGTCAAATGGGTCGAATGAAAGTCACGTAAATCTGTTTTGTAAGAATGCAACCTCCTTAAGTATCCTTTTCCTATGATCATAAAGTGTTTGTTGGTCAACCCGTACTAGAATGACCCATTTCAACATGAATCCTGTTTGACAGGTTACTAACCCACTCGACCCGCCCATATTAGTATAAAGAAGCATATCAATGGTTGGAGTTCTTATTCATTTCTTATTATAAGTAACAGGTGATGGAGTAAAAAAGGCTGCTAGCTCAGGATCTGAACATGGCTTTGTGTCACTTGGCTCAGATCTCAATTCCGGAAGGTTAGTGATTTTGTACATAATCCATCATAGTTTAGTACATAAACTCCCACATAATTTTATGCTACTGGTATTTCACTTTTTCAGGTCCAACAAGAAGAGACTTTTCTCATCATCTAGACAAAGCGGAAGTAGCCTTCCACCAGTGGCAGAGGATTTCCCATGGGATCACCCTGATCCAAATTACAAGTTAAATGAACTAAATGAAAACGACTTACCCGAGACTGGTGCATTACCTTTTTCCTTTCCACTAACCTTAGTTTTAAAAATATGGCAATATCTTAACGCCCAGTTCTTTTGATTTTCTTCAGATCTGATGGTAGAAACTGGACCTACACAAACCCAAAAATTCCCATCATCTGATCAGCCATTGGAGCACTTAACTGATTCCATTCGCATGTAATACTATGATATCTTGTCATTTAATTTCTGTAATCAATCAGTAGTTTTTATGCAGTACTTAATATTAAATTTTTGGACTTCGAACTTACAGGCAACTGAAGTCCTATTTTGATACACCGGGATCTGCTCAAACCGAATCACTTAACCAACTTGCAGTGGGATTGGACAGGAAAAGGGCTGCGTGTCTATTTTATCAGACCTGTGGTATGTTTCACTATAACTCTTCTCTTAGTACTTATAGATTCTAAATCAATTGAGTGCTAATACTAAGATTATGGAACCTGCAGTTTTGGCGACTCGTGATTTTATAAAGGTAGAACAGAAGAAACCTTATGGTGATATTCTGATTTCAAGAGGTAGAAAGATGTGACAGGTAGAGAGCTCCATAAAATTTATGCAGGTAGTTCATTTACATTATAAATAGTTAAACCAAACGGTGTTAGTTCCACTAAAGCTACGAAGACTTGTCTAGTTATACTAGTTAAGGAGAGAGATATGTATATGCAAGGATTATCAGCTGCTTTTTAGTTTATCCATTTTCTCAGTTATTCTAATGATGCACTTGCGTCATACAGTAATATGCAATGTGCATTCATATGTTGTCTTATCTTGATAAGTTGTACACGATATCAGACCTTCAATGTTATAATTCAAGATTAGTGATTACACCCTGGTTTATTTTCTTCAGATAGCGGTTTCATTAGTTTACTAGTCACACAATATGTATGTTTATTGTTACGGGACATGCTTCTTGATTCATTCTTATTGCTTAAAATATAATGAAGTATTATAAGTTTTAATTTGTCATTTCCTATGGTCTATTTAGCGCTACTTAAACGTTGCTAAAGCTAGTGGATCTCAATACACAAAATGGGAGACACTAAGCTCGATTTGCAGCCCAAAGGACAAAAGATATGGCCGAAACCATAGATAAACAAGGTCTCAGTCAAAAATTTTAAGGTTGTGTTAACTCTCAGAGAGTTATACTGATCTAGGAATACTGGTACTAAAAAAAAATAAGGTTTACTGCAAATGGTAATTCGTAAAAAAGGTATGTTAAAGATCAAGATCCTCTAATGTTAGTCTCTCATGTTTTGTTATATTGAACCAATCAAATAAAAGTAAATAAAATAGTGTGGTTATTACCAAGTAAAACATGAGACCCACTAAGTTGCTTCCTCTCACAACATCTTAGCATGAGAAGAACATGAGAGATATGAAAATGAGAGGATCTTAATTCAAAAAATTGAGAAAAAATACACATGCCATCTTAAGAAAAGACACGTCTTTCTTGAGGTATGTTTGAGTAAAACTTGATGTTGCCTTATATATCTAAAGATATTATAAATTATGATAGTGTCCTGCATGCTCAGTAAAACACATTTAATTCTTATTCGATGCTCC
>CM040239.1:112076161-112106097 GCA_022545495.1 Chrysanthemum lavandulifolium | reverse complement strand
AGTTTTTGAATTATATAGTTTGTCGATTCATAACAAATTGTTAACATTAAAAATTGATGTATTTTTCATGGGATAAATTCACTGCATTTTGTGTTGTCTAAACACTGCATAGGTGATTAAATGCTAAAAGCTTAATTAGTTGAGTAGCTCCAACTAGCTATATCGTTATATTACTAAGAGCAATTGGGATCATAAGCAATACGGCCTCTCATCTATTAGAAAGCAAATTAACAGATATCACCATTCTTTACGGTCTCTCATCTACTAGAAACAAATTAACAGATATCACTATTCTAGTGTGCCTAGCCTGTTACATCTCTAGATCTTTCATTCTTGTAAGTTATCTAATCCATCATGCTTAAACCAGTAAACCCACAATTTAATTCTTTGAGTAAATTGCAAAAACCGTCCCTGTGGTTTTGCCAAATTGTAGGCGCTGTCACTACAACTGTGAAGTGCAGGCGTGGTCCCTGTGGGGTTTGGTGTGTAATTGCATACCAAAGTTCCGCATTGGGACTGCGTCCCAGCTGCAGTCCCTGTGGGTTTTGGTGTGTAATTGCATACCAAAGTTCCTGTGCGACATGAGAACATATGAAACTTTGAAAGTGCAGCTGCAGTCCTGCCCAGGGACGATAATTGCATACCAAAGTTCCTCATAGGGACCGAATCTGCACTTTCAAAGTTGTAAGGACTACGCCTGCAATTTTGGTGAACCAGAGGGACAGTTTTTGCAGTTTACTCTAATACCTTTATAAACTTAAGACACTGCTTATAGTTGTGATGTAGTAAATGGTGTGGCTTAGGTACAGACTCGTGTCACTAATTGCAAAATGTGTAAAAGTGTTGGTGTGCCGGGGAACATAATAGCAAATTGTATATTAACTACAAAGAAATGAGTTTATGAAGATATATCTATTTTCCTGGTGCAAGGAGTGTACTGGGAGTTAAACTACATTTTCTGGATAGACTATTGAAAATGGTATGTCAGTAATAAGGTAAGTATGAGACCAAGAACTAGCAATAGAAGGTCATGAGGGGGCATCTCTAGTTTTCAATATTGACATTTAATCATGTCGCACAGAGGGAGAGAGTGAGATAATGTCATCTTTCAAGGATTGATATTTTGGCTTTCTATCCTAGTTGAGGACAGTTACTTCTGTTTCTAGTAATGCATACACTTGTAGACCCTTGTATTCTTGTGCGTATTCTTGAGTTGACGTGAATTAAGGGCTTGTTGTCTTAAATCAATGTTTAATACACTTCATAGATGTGTGCTTTTCTATATATTTTCTTTTGAGGTATTCATTTCTCATATATTATATTTTTGAATTGCTTATGTAGGCTAGATCTTGGTCACTTGAGGGATCACTCAAGCTAAAAAACTTATTCGGGTATGGAGATCTCTGGGATGGTTCTTTATCTTATGGCTGGGACCAAGCATCAGAAATTAGTGCTGGTGTGTCTTTGCCAAGATTCATGAGATTGCTCACTCCTGTTACAGCCCGTATATCCCTTCTTTCTCAGGATTGGCTGAAATTCTCCTCTTACAAAGAGCAAGCACTGGGACTATCTCTTGGTCTACTATCAACCAAGCACCATGATTTAGCATATAATTTCTCTTGGCGCACCTTGACTGACCCATCACAAATGGCTTCTAAGTCAATAAGGAGGCAGCTTGGACATGGATTATTGTCACATTTGAATTACACATTTAAGATTGATAAGAGGAACTCACCTGTTAGACCAACTAGTGGGTTTGCTTTTGTTGCTCGTTCTCAAATTGGTGGCATTTTTCCTGATTATCGAAGCTTGCGCTTTGTCCGCCAGGTATGTGGTTATCCTATGTGAAAGGATGCATTACTTTGTACCCACATATTTTGGTGTTAATTATGTTATTCTTTTTATTTAAAAAAAAAAATCAATTTGTAGCATTATGCAATGGTTGTGTTATGTTATTGGTCTAACAGAACAGGCAATTGCAAGGTAATTACCTAATATCATCTGTTTTTAACTTATATGAGCCCACAAAAAGTTATTTAGGTAACAAAATTTTGATCCAAGATAATTACCTAATATCTTGTGATTCCAAGCACCACGGCCGTTCCGTTTCACGTTGGAAATAGTCCAAATTTAACTTATTTTAGGCCACAAAACTAATACAAGTTTCAAGACTTTGACCTGATGCAGTTATCTAACATCACTGGCTTTTATGCGCAACGTCGGTTCTACATTAGAAAAAAGTCAACATGGTCAAATTTACCCACATTTTAGATGCACTATGCCTGTTGCCAGATCAGGTTACCTTAAAACAGTGTTTTTGAAGGTTGATTACCTTTAGTCGAATTCTTTGAAACTTTGATGTTTTTATAAGCAAACAAAAAGTCGGTTACCGTAAATATAAATAAGACAAAACTTTGTTACCTTGTTAATGCCATTGTCTCATATTTTGAAAGCTAACTTTTTTCTTTAGATTTGATACATGAAGTAGCACCTAATATGTTGATGAATATGACAATATGACATCTTAGTGTTTCTTTGTAATTTCACTTTGATGACAACCTTTTATTGTCTGGTACGTGTTGACCAAATTTACAAAACCAATACTTATATTCCACAAAACACATTTTTCTGATTTTCCTTAACATCATGTAACAAACGCATATTCAAATTAATGCTTATCTTTCTAACTGACACACATTCGAATTATTCTTAACAGGAGTTTGACCTTCGTTACGCAATACCCTTTGGTTTTGCTCGTGCTGCCCTTAACTTTGGAGTTGCCGGTGGTGCTCTTTTTCCATGGGGAAGGGAATTCATGAATAGACCAACATTTTTACCTGATAGATTCTTCTTGGGTGGAAACTCATCTCCTGTTTGCACATTGGGTGGACCCACATCGTTATTGGGCTTCAAGACTAGAGGATTGGGCCCAAGTGAGCCCAGAAGGGTAGTCAAACCGAACTCTGAAGATACAAATACTGATGCTTCAGAACGGGATTTTGTTGGTGGTGACCTTGCGGTTACAGCCTTTGCAGACCTATCTTTTGATCTCCCATTGAAGGTTTTGAGAGATTCAAATATTCATGCACATGCGTTTGCTTGTGCTGGGAGCTTGACCAAATTAACGGAGAATGCATTTCGAGGTTTTTCTTTGCAAAAGTTCCGAGATTCATTCCGTAGCTCTGTGGGAATTGGGCTTGTCGTACCAACTAAACTTTTTCGCATGGAGGTTAGTTTATCTCCTGACCTCATCATTCCAAAGTAAATTGTATAGAAAATTTGGTAAATCCGATAATTAGCTTAGATAACTTGACCAAATATACATGCATCTGGAGAACTTATAGGCAAAGGTGGAAGTTTTGACCCATTCACTTATAGGTAAAATATATAAAATGGAAAGGGGTCAAATGGGTTGAGCAGGACAAACTTGTCAAGAGTTGTCCAAAATGTGTTTTAAAATGCCTAAAACCTTCTAAATCATTTTTTTTTTTTTTTGTAGAAAACTAGAAAATATAAATTTGTAGTCATATTTGATAAACTAATAAGTTGATTATTATGTACCAAAAATCACTTTAACTAGAACCTGTTTTGACCCATTACCTGACATCCTGACCAACCCATTTTGCCATGTCTACTTTTTGGAAAATAAGAGAGATCATAGTCATGGTAAATTTGAGCACTGCATCTCTTGAAAGACGATGGATGAGATGATTTTGAACAGGTTTTCTAGGATAAAATAGTAGGCATACCAACTACGAACTAGAGGTTCAAATCAGGAGCAAAAGAAATTAATAATGCTAGTAGTTGCTTGCTTTTACATCTACAGATTGCTTACGAATTTTGTATTCTCGACTAAGTTACTGACAATCATGTATTTTTAGTCACTCACTTTTATTTGTGCCAATAGTCTTTGCCCAAAGGTGTGTATCTTATAAACAGTTAATAGAAGGAAAACGATCAAATTATGGTTGTGCCATATTATCTACTTGTGGATTTTTCTGTGAAGTTATACTTCATGTATGCATTCTGTTAGATGCACAGAAAGTCAGAAACACACCCAGAGAGAGAGAAAGAGCCTATCATTTGTAGCATTTTTTTTATTGTAACATTATAATCAATCACTAAAGGGGTTTTTATCCCACCGGATATATATTTGTAACATCATAATCAATCACTAAAAAGGGTATATTAGGTATCATCATAACTTGTTTCGAATATATCATCATAACTTGGCCACTTGGGTCAATTGGGAGGTCGCCTGAAATTTATTTAAAATGCATAAAAGCTTCTGAACTGTGTTATTATAGCATGAATAGACTTTTATTACAGTAATATAATTTTTGAATCATAGTTTACACATTAATAATTTCTTAAGAATGAGTAAAAGCTGATGTGGGTCGGTCCAAATGGACCTGAACTGTGTCGACGGATTAAAAACTGCTCCCTGTTTTCATATGTTACCTACCTCTCTTCACCAGCTCATAATTCCATATCTAGCAGATGTGTGTTTGTGAATGTGTTTCATGAAGAAAATGTATTTCACTTTACTCTGGATCTGGTTCCTATAAGTATATATAACCTACAACTTCTTTTGGTCTACTTGTTTAGGTCAACTACTGCTACATTCTGAAACAGCACGAACATGACCGAGCCAAGACTGGCGTGCAGTTTAGCTTTTCTTCACCTTTATAGGACCCCTGGTTCAATTCAATACCAGTAACAGGCTGGCTACGAGCCAATTCTATTGTCTGCCCTTGGAAGCAATATCCACGTTATTCAAACAGCGAGGGTTCTTGTAATTCTAAAAACTTGGCAAAGTTCATGATGCAACAAAGTACAGATCAAAATAATAATGTCTCAACTTCAGTTATGTAAGCTTTGCTTAACGATAGGCTGGAATTGCCCAAACTTAACCACATTTTGACGGCTGGTGTAAGTCAAGATAGTAGAGCAACTGAATTATGGTTTTTGTTTTTGTTTTTCCCCTCTCGGCTACCGGACACAGGATCTCATTGTTTGGCTCTTGCGGTTGATTAGTCTGTTTTTCAACATTTTGAACTAAGAAAGTGTTTTACCCGTTTTTATTCTTTTATGTTGTACATTGGTGGGTGCTATGCTAATGCTGTCTGATATGAGTTAAGTTGGGTTTTAAGCCTATTAGGGAAGGGGCCAAGTACAGGAAACTATAAACATATCTTTGATACACCGGGATTTGTTCAAATCGAATTATTTAACTGATTTGCATTAGGGTGGGACAATAAAAGGTCTGCTTGTCTGTTCTATCACACTTGTATGTTTTACCAAAATGATCCATTTTTTAAAACGTCTAAAAAGGAATGAGAATGTGCCAAGTGTGGGAAAAGAAAAGGGATAATTGTTTCTAAATGTATCAAAGTTACCACTTTTTGCAAAGTTGTGTATCAATCTATTAATCTTCCTAAACAATGCAATCTTTTTACTAATCATACTAACATGTGTATGGTTTAAGTCTCCCGTTTATTTTTGCTGAGGTGGCAAACTACCAACGTTAACTTAACTTTTTTTTTTAATTGACTCGTGCCCACGTGGCCAGTCAACAAAGACCACAAACGGGCGGCATATTTACCGCCAAAAACACACATTACACACACAATAATCCCCAAATCACACACAACTTTTCCAAAATCATGAGTAAACCCTAATTCATAACACATTACACACACAACTTTTCCAGAATCATAATTTGAATGCAATTAAAGTATTAAGGTATGTGTTTTGTTAATTGCAATTTACAAATGGGATAATTTATTCCAATTACAGTTTTGCTCTAACCCTAATTTTGTATTTTGTTTCTTTCAGAATGACTATTCCTGGACCTGATGGTGTAGAGTTGGATGTTTGGTTTGATGGGATTTTCCTGCACGAACCACTAAGGTATGACAGTGGAACAATGGGTAACATGTATGTTGCTAGGCTTAAATTTGAAGAATTTAAGAGCATGGTCGTTGGGAGAACAAATTGTGCCCACCTATTTGCTGTATACTATAGAATCCCAGAACATGATCTAGAGAAGGGTTTAGTGAAAGTAGGTAATGACTATGACCTGATTCACATGCATGACCTCTCAAAGTTGCATGGTGGAATAGATGTATACTTGGACCATTGTGCCATTGATTTGTCACAGTATTTAGCTGACTCTGACCCTAGTGCAACTAGTGATGGAACCTCCAAGAAAAGAGGAACACCTGTTAAGAGGTACTGCAATGTGTTTACAGTTGAAGAAATGGAGAGTTGGGCTGAGGAGGAGGCTGGACAAGATGGTTTGGTTAATAAGGGTAAAGGCATAATGGTGGTTGAAAGTGACATGGCTAGTGATAAAGATAAAGCTAGTGATGGAGATAGTGATAGAAATAGTGATAGTGACAGTGATGATAGTGATTACTCTCAGAAGTCCATTGATTATCTAAGTGCTGGTGAAGAAGAGCTCATAGAGCTTAGAACTAGGAAAGCAAACAGAACTAAGAGAAGACCAAAACCAATTCCAGACATTGCTGGTTCTGGTTCTGTAAGTACTAGTAGGGCTGCAGTTTCAAACAAAAATGAGGTCTTGATTGAGCATGATGAATTCATATGAGATTTATTGAGAAAGTTGAAGGGTGATGGTGATGATTCTGATTTGCAAGACCCTTTTGTTGGTGCTGAAGATGTGGTAGAGAAATATCCTACATATGATCACAACACACATTGGAGGTCACAGCTTCCAGAGGTAATGAATGTTTTTATTTTTTGTTCATGTAACAGTTTGGTCAAAAGCTTGGCTAATAGTTTGATTGATTTGAATTGTGTTCATGTAACAACTTGGGCGAAAGTTTGAGAGTGCTGCACAATTGAAGGAATGCTTAACATACTATGCTTTGGCCAATGGATATTCAATTTGGTATGAGAGGAGTGCAGCAGATAAGGTAATTGTTGTTTGTGGCCAAAGACCACCAAACCTTAAGGATCCTGATTTAGGCAAACAAAGGAAGCAATTCATGGTATCCTTGTGAAATACCTGAAGATGTACCAAAATGTAGTTTCAGATTATATGCTAGGCTCAATGCTGAAAAAACATTTCAGATTATGACTTTAAAGTCTGAACATAATTGTGTGAGAAATTTCAAGTTTGGGTCACTAGTGGACTATAAGTGGATAGGAAAACAGTTTGGTGATAAAATTAGGAAGAATCCAAATATCAAGCTAGTAGATATAGCTGATCTTGTAATGAAAAATTATAAATGTAGTGTCAGTCCTAATCAGTGTAGAGCTGCAAAGAATTGGGCATTAAATGAGTATGAGAAAACTATAGAACAACATTATGGGATGCTTAGATCATATGGAAAAAAATTACTGGATAGTAACCCAAGGTCCACAGTCAAACTAGGAGTTTCTGTAACAGATGACAAGACTTATTTTGATAGGTTTTATGTCTGTTTAGCTGCATTAAAAGAAGGTTTCAAAATTGGCTGTAGAAGGGTTGTTGCATTGGATGGCTGTTTCTTAAAGAGACCTAATCAAGGTGAGATTTTAACTGCCATAGGAAGAGATGTGAACAACCATATTTACCCTATAGCTTGGGCTATTGTCAATGTAGAAAACAAGGACAATTGGACTTGGTTTTTAGAACTTCTTGGAGATGACTTAGATATGCCAACGGCCAAGGTCTTACACTTATGTCTCGACCAACATAAAGGACTCATTGAGGTTTGTGAAACAGTTATGCCGGATCTTGAGCATGTGCAATGTGCTAGGCATATTTATGAAAACTTTAGGAAGCAATTCGGTGGACTAGAGTTTAGGAATCTTTTGGGCGCCTCTAAAGCTTCATATCCTCAAAAGTTCAATAAAATTATGGAAAAGATCAAGGCTATAAACCCTCATGCTCACAGGTACTTGATAGAGAAAAACCCAAAGTCATGGTCCAAGGCTTTTTTGAGTTAGATAGAGGGTGTGAAGCTGTTGAGAATGGTTTCAGTGAGTGCTTTAACTCAGTGTTGGTGAGTGTGAGAAGCAAACCTATTCTCACTATGTTGGATGCAATTAGAGTAATAGTACTTGAAAGGCTCAACACAATGAGGAAAATTTCTTCAAAATGGAATGATGACATATGTCCATCAATCAAGAAGAGACTGGACTTAATGAAGGATGACACAAGGTATGATGCATTCCATTATTTCACTTTTACTTTACTTTTACTAAACTGTTAGTAATTAATTGAAAACTTAAATGAAGGTTTTGGCATGTGATTCCTGCTGGTGGTGATGCATTTGAAGTTAGATCAGGAAGTGATGCATTCAAGGTTGACATGCAAACTCGACATGGGTCAGGAGGGTCTGCAAATGCTCAAGGAGGGTCTGCAAGTTCTCAACATGGGTCAG
Source organism: Chrysanthemum lavandulifolium (assembly GCA_022545495.1). Classification (NCBI taxonomy): domain Eukaryota; kingdom Viridiplantae; phylum Streptophyta; class Magnoliopsida; order Asterales; family Asteraceae; genus Chrysanthemum; species Chrysanthemum lavandulifolium. The sequence continues at coordinate 112,097,701 of CM040239.1, read as the reverse complement.
CAAGTGGTCAAGGTGGGTCTGCAAATGCTCAAGGAGGGTCTGCAAGTTCTCAAGCTGGGTCTGCAAATGGGTCTGCAACTTCTCAACATGGGAGTGTAAGTGGTGTTGTTAGGGGTTCTAATATCCTAGGATTGAAATGTGCATCAACTCCAACAAGGGCATTCAAGAAGGTTGGTGGTGTTCATTTTGCAAGTAACCCAATTGGTTCACAACCAAGACCATTGCAACCAAATAAATCAAGAGGATTTGCTTTCTGGTTTGGAAATGAGGACAATGCTGCTAGCCAAGTTAAATCAAGTTGCAAGCCAAACAGAAGTTCCTACTCAAGATGAGGTGCAAGCACATCAGCCTGTGCAACAACCAAGACAAAAGGTTGCAGGCAGAAAAAGGGGTCCAAGTGAAAGAATCATTAAAAACAAGTTGGCAAAAACTGTTCAGGGACAAGGAAGCTCACAAAACACTCCTATGAACATAGACTAGTTCTTGATTATGTAATCTTTTGTTTATTAACTTAACATGCCCTCTTTTGTGTATTAAGGTAGTAAGTAACGGGCAATCGACAAACTTGCAATATGTATTAACCTCTTGAACTAGATGCCCTCTTTGTGGTATTTCACTTGCTATGAAGTTGTATGACTTGATAAAGTCATATTTATGCTATGGTTGAATGCACTATTTTTTCATATTGAATGTGTTAGGATTTAGAAAATCCATAGTGAAGAGTCGGTCACCCCACTCTAGTCTAGCATATGTTAGCTCGTAGACATTACGTTATTTATTAGTTATTTAGTTTAGAGCAACACCGTGGAGGACTGGACGGGTCTTTACCCACCGTATGCCCGATCCACGATCGAAGGAGGGCGTGTAGTATGTAACTATAAATACCTCTACCTCCCAAGGTAGAGGTTGGATCTTTCATTCTAATCTAACCTTTTCTCTTTTGTTTACTCTCTCTCTCTAGAAAGGCTCCCATCTTCCACTTTCTCTCTCTAAAACTCTAAACTATACGCCCCATTTGATTATGTTATGATGTGTTTATGAAATCCAATATGTTACAAATGGTATCAAGAGCCAGGGTTTGATCATCTATCTTACATGTCTTTGGATTTCTAGTGGTTTTATATGGTTTTTGGGTTTGAAAAAGTTTAGTGGTTTTTGCATCATTTGGATCATTTCTTGTGTTAAAGTTTGAATTTTGAGTGTACTTTTGTGTTTAGAATCATTGTAAGTGCTTGGGTTTTGATTTGGAAAGCTTGAATCAACGTGGTTGGGCTTGTTTTGGATTGAAAAAGGGTTGTGTTTAAGTTTTTCTACCCAGCGACTTGAGTCTCGGAGTATTTTTCTTCGTAGCGACTTGCTTTGTAAGTTTGCAGCGACTTGTAGTTGAAGTGGTAGCGACTTGTCTATTGAGACAAGACGACAAACAGTACAAAGTAGTGGAGGTTCCACTTCGGCTAGCGACTTGGTTGACGTAGCGACTTGTCTTTATTACTTCTAGCGACTTGTCTTTATTGTGACTAGCGAGTTGCTCTTTAGCGACTTGGCTTCTTAGCGAGTTGTTCCGTAGCGAATTGCCCACTTAGCGAGTTGTTCTTTAGCGACTTGTCAGCTTAGCGAGTTGTTGCTTTAGCGACTTGTGTCTAGCGACTTGGTTCACAGCGACTTGAGCTTTTAGCGAGTTATTACTTAGCTACTTGTTCTCAAGGTTTATACCTAGCGACTTGGGTGAGTAGCGACTTGTCTTCAAGGTACTTAGCGACTTGGTGACTCTGGCGACTTGTCTTCATAGCGTTTTGTCGACTTTTCCCGACAAAACTTCAAACGGCCATAACTTTTGAACCGTAACTCCGTTTTCAGCGTTCTACCCATCAAAACGACCGTGAGAATGAGGAGAATGGCACGACGAATTAACTAAATTTATTTGGGTCAACCTTCTGTTGGAAAATTTAGTGCACTTGTGGGATTAGTTCACACCTTGTAATGGGTTAGGAGGTACGGAGTGTACACCCATAAGGTCCATGAACACCCCGACTCTTATAGTGGTTTGTATTGGTAGTCTTGGTGAAAGCACCGCTTGGTGAAAATCTTGCTTGTGGAAAGTATCGCTTGTGGTTTCCAACGATAAGCAGTGTTTCCAATGATAAGCGTGTTTCCCATGAAGTGGTGTATCCATCGATAGTGCTATGAAAAATCGATAAGCAAAGTTTCCATCGATAGGCTATACTTCCACCGCAAGTGAAAGTACCGCTAGTGGAAAGTATCGCTTATGGAAAATCTTGCTAAATGGCGATTACAACTTCTTTATGACCACGCTTAATTGGTCATGTAACCACTAACGGCTATAATGGGATAATTATGAGGCTATTAATGGGCCGATTAATACTCATAATTCCATTGGAATAGCTCAATAGTAACCTCCTATATAGGACATCCGAACATGCATGAGGATTAAAAGAAAACACTAAACACTTTAAGCGAAAGGGTTATTGAATTGTGCCTAATTCTATAAGCGCATTTGGTCTTATCCCAGTAGATATTCGTGATACCCTGCATTAGGGTCGAATAGTTTACTTTGGAAAGTGATCACACGATTCCAAATGATATCAGGTAACCACCTAGTGGTATTACTCATCGTCATTGATTGTCTTAAACATTGCTCGGGAGATACGCTCCAACAATCAAAGTAAACTATTTTGTGATAATCAATGGCAACCGCCGCAATGAACACATGGCTTCAAACTTTGCTAAGTCGGACAAGTTTGAAGGGTGGACTTTAGGAGGTGGCGAAGAAGATGCACTTCTTGCCGCCAAGCATGAGTGTGGTCTATGCCGACTACTCCAATTCACGATGATGGTGATGATGCAACTATGGAGCGGATCGGGAGGAGGAGCAAGTGGGAGAATGATGACTACATATGCAGAGGTCTTATTCGAATGGTATGTCGATTCTTTGTTTGATATTTATCGAACTTTGAATCTTCCAAAGAAGCGCTGGATTCCTTGGATGCCAAATATATGGTCGAGGATGCATCAAGTAAGAAGTTCCTTGTTAGTAATTTCACAAATTACAAAATGACCGATTCAAGACCAGTTATGGAACAATACAATGAACTTCTTGGAATACTTGGAAGGTTTACACAACACCAAATGAACATGGATGAGGCTATCAAAGTCTCTTGTGTCATTGACAAACTCCTCCTTCATGGAAAGATTTCAAGCATACCTTGAAACATATGAAGGAGGAGTTAACTCTTGTTGAGTTAGGCCATCATCTGCATTGAGGAATCTCTCAAGGTGCGGGATAATGACAAGCCAAAGAGTGGCAATCTTCTTTGGACCATCTGTTGTCAATATGGTGGAGCATAACAACTCCACGGTACAATGACAACAAAGGCAAACGAAATTTCATGATAACACAAGCGGCGATCCTAACAAGAAGGCAACACCTACTTGTTGGAAATGTGGCAAGACCGGTCACATTAAAGGGACCGCAAGGGTGTTAAAATTGGTGGTAAAGCCAATGGATCGTGCACTAATGGTTCAGTGGGTGGTGGTTCACCAACTCACCGAAAGGTCGAATATGTTTAATAAGTCTTTTCGCATTTATTATGTTACATATGTATCTCGAATCTTTTATGTGCAGGATGATGATGTTGTGGTGGGTTGACTCGGTGCAACAGTTCATGTGTGTAAAGATAGAAGTTGGTTCAAGACTTATGAGTCACCGAATGATGGTTCTATTCTTCACATGGGAAATGAGTCAATGACCTTGGTGCATGGTCGTGGTTGTGTAGATCTTAGGTTTAGTTGGAAAGATTGTAACTTTGTTTAATGTTATTCATGTTCACGATATAAGGAAAAACTTGGTTTCAAGTAGTGTTTTGAATAATCATGGATATAAACAAGTTATTGAATCGATAAATTTGTTCTTTCTAAATGTGGTGTTTTATTGGTTTTGGTTATTTATGTAATCAAATGTTCAGCTTAATATTACCAACGGTGTTATTTCAACTTTTGTGACCACATATGATCGAGTGATTCTAACCTTTGGCATGCTAGACTTGGTCATGTTCACTATAAAAGGATGCAAGATATGTCTAGGGATGGTTTAATCCGCTTTTGACATGGACAACGAAAAGTGTAAAACTTGCATGTTGACCAAGATAACCAAGAAACCCTTTCGAGGTGTTAGTCGTGAGACTAAGATCTTGAGCTTATTCACAAATGACTGTGTGATTTGCATGCCACTCCTTCTTCGGGGAATAAGAAGTACTGTGACATTTATTGATGATACTTCTAGATTTTGTTATGTCTATCTTTTACATACCAAGGATGAAGCATTAGATAAATTCAAAGTGTTTAAAAGCGAAGTTGAATTACAACTTGGGTCTTTGATCAAAAGATTAAGGACTGATAGGGAGGTGAGTACATGGATACTCAAGACTTTTCTGTTGGAATAATCCATGAAACGATCGCCCTTTATACTCCTCGGCAAAATGGTATTTCGAAAGGAAAAACAGTCTGTCAAGGAGATGGTTAATTCCATGTTGTCCTATTCAGGATCGAGTCAAGGGTTCGGGGTGAAGCTATGTTAACTTGACTTGCTATTTGCTTAATAGGGTTCCCAACAAAGGAACAAAGTTACCCCTTATGAACTCGGACTAAAGGAAACCCAACCTCGAACTATCTCGTGGTCCGGGGTTGTAGGGTTGTAAGACTCACGATCCAAAGCAAAGACTTTGGGTGAAAGAGGCATTGATCGCATCTTTGTTGGATATCTTGAGCATTCCAAGGCTTTTAGGTTCTATGTTATTGAACCTAATGAATATGTTTCAATTAACTCCATTATTGAATCAAGCGGATGCAGACTTTGATGAGAATAGATTCTCATCGCCTAGACCAAGTCGAGGATTCCTAATGGAACTCATGACCTTTGGTGTATCGAGGTACCGATGATGAACCATCGATGGTCCCGATGAGGTTGTGGTTCAAGAACTGAACTCGTGCTAGGAAGAGCAAAGGTCGGGACCAAAGTCATTTGGACACGAGTTTCAACTATACTTAGTTGAAGGTACTAGGGATGAGGTCTCGAGATCAATACTCCTATTGCTTCATTGTTGAGGATGACCCCAAAACATTTGAAGAAGCAATGAAGTCCCGTGACATTGCTTTCCGGAAAGAAGCAATCAATGATGAGATGGATTCCATCATGGGCAACAACACTGGTGTTGGTTGATCTACCTCCGGTTGCAAACCTTTGGGTTGCAAATGGATTTTCAAAAGAAAATGAAGGTAGATGGAACTATTGAAAAGTTCAAGGCTAGACTAGTCATTCGTGGCTTTAAACAAAAGTCGTGAATAGACTATTTTGATACTTATGCCCTCGTGGCTCGTGACGATTACCATAAGACTACCGATTGCTATGGCATCTATTCACAATCGGTTATTCATCGATGGATGTGAAAACAATTTTCTTGAATGGTGAATTGGAAGAGGAGGTTTATATGAACCAACCTCAAGGCTTCATCTTGCCTCGGCAATGAAAACAAGGTGTAAACCGATTAAGTCTCTTTATGGACTTAAGCAGCACCTAAGCAATGGCATCAAAAGTTTGATGAAGTGGTTTTGTCTAGTGGTTATGTTCTTAACCTGTCGACAAATGTGTATATAGCAAATTTGATGAATCGGTAAAGGAGTCATCATTTGTCTATATGTTGATGACATGTTGATCTTTGCATCGACTAAAATCAGTCGACCGACAAAGGAATTTTGTCATCAAGGTTCTCCATGAAAGACATGGGGAGGCGATGTTATCCTTGGTATAAGGATTAAACATGAAAGTAATAGAATTTCATCTCTCGGCCTCATTATATTGAGAAGGTATCAAGAAATTCAATTACTTTGATTGTACTCAATGAGTACACCTATGGATACTTGTGAGAAGTCGATGCCCAATCATGGCAAGGTCAGATCTCAACTTGAGTATTCTAGGTCATTGGCTCGATGTATGCCATGACTTGTACAAGACCCGATATTGGTTTTGCAAGGGGAAAATTGAGCGGTATACTAGTAATCCTAGTGCTCATCACGGCAAGCGCTCGTAGGGTATCAAGTATTTGAAGAGAACCATGGATTATAGTCTCTCATATACGGTTACCCATCAGTGTTGGAAGGTTACATCGATGCAAGTTGGATCAAGAACATCAAGACAACTCGTCTACCAAAGGTTGGGTATTCCTACTTGGTAGAGGTGCAATTTCTTGGGCCCAAGAAACAAACTTGCATCACCAGGCTCAACAATGGAATCAATTTGTGGCTCTAGCAATCTTTGGTAAAGAAGTCGAATGGTTGAAAAACTTGCTTCGAGATTCCATTGTGGCCTAAACCTATAGCACCTATTTCTATCCGGTGTGATAGTGCAGCTACATTGGCTAAGGCTTATAGCCGGATGTACAATGGTAAGTCTAGACACTTAGGTGTCGTGCATAGCATGATTCGTGAGCTTATCATGAATGGGGTGGTATCTATAGAGTTTGTGAGATCTCAACGTAACTTAGCCGATCACTTGACGAAGGGTCCGCTAGAGACTTGGTTATAAAGTCTGCTAAAGGGATGGGTTTAAGTCCAACTTAGTCATGAATGTTAGGACACCCAACTCCTCCCGAGGAAACTTAGGAGCCGAGTTCAATGTGGAAAGTCAACATTCGGTGGACTGGAGCACATGTTTTATTTACATCCCAAGGTTGTGCTCAGAACTCACCGAAAGGAGGATGAAGTCTTTACTTCTTAATGGTTATATTTTCTTTGAAAAGTGCTTGGTGTGAGCATGACTAAAGAGGAACCACCTATGTAAATGTTGAAGTTTTGCCGCTTGTGAAGCTTTGGACTTTAACTTTACAACATTTATGAATTTGGATATGGACACATGGCTTGTATAGTGTCGAGCTTTTAAGTGTTTGAAGACTTGTGTGTATTTTATCTTCGTGTATTTAAATGGGTTGAAGGGTTCAATACTTAGAACACCCCGATTCTCGAATATTTGAACGTGTAATTTACTAAGATGGAAATTCAATCCTCGTGACATTTTCGCTTATGCACATGTTTTGATTGATGTTTATTTTTCATGCAAAGGAAGTGAACTAAATTTGGGGAGGATTGTTGGAAAATTTAGTGCACTTGTGGGATTAGTTCACACCTTGTAATGGGTTAGGAGGTACGGATGTACACCCATAAGGTCCATGAACACCCGACTCTTATAGTGGTTTGTATTGGTAGTACCGTGAAAATACCGCTTGGTGAAGTATCGCTTGTGGAAAGTACCGCTTGTGGTTTCCATCGACAAGCGATGTTTCCACCGATAGGCGTGTTTCCACCAAGTGGTGTATCCACCGATAGTGCTATGAAAGCATCGATAGCGGTGTTTCCACCGATAGCTATACTTCCACCGCAAGTGAAAGTACCGCTAGTGGAAAGTAACGCTTATGGAAAGTCTTGCTAAATGGCGCTATAACTTTATGACCACGCTTAATTGGTCATGTAACCACTAACGGCTATAATGGGAATAATTATGAGGCTATTAATGGGCCGATTAATACTCATAATTCCATTGGAATAGCTCAAGAGTAACCTCCTATATATAGGAGATCTGAACATGCATGAGGATTAAAAAGAAAACACTAAACACTTCTAAGCGAAAGGGTTATTGAATTGTGCCTAATTCTATAACTGCATTTGGTCTTATCCCAAGTAGATATTCGTGATACCCAGGCATTAGGGTCGAATAGTTTACTTTGGAAAGTGATCACACGATTCCAAGTGATATCCCAGAACCACCTAGTGGTATTGCTACCGCTATTGATTGTCTTAACCTCGCTCGGGAGATACGCTCCAACACCTTCGAGGCCTAAATCCGCTCCGAACAGAAGATATTGAGGTTTTTATGTTTTTTGATCTAAATTTCTCCGTAAAAACGGGCATAAACCAATCCTAATCTCAACCAAACAACATCTCTGATAATCCTATAAACAATCATATGTCCTAACACACAATTTTCTATCATTGTGTCGATCCATCAGTCATCTTAACACATTCCATTGGTCATTGCTTAACGGTTTGGTCTTGATTTTAGTAAAATCCCGCGAAAGATTCTATTTCTCGCTTAAATCGACTTGTAAAATCCGTGCTCAATCACATCATGTCTTACACTCTTGATCCAAAGAATTTCGTAGTACTTAAATTGTATGATGTTGTAGACAATCATGAGAATATTTGCTACAATCGAACGGTTAAAGATAATTGAATCAATCAATGAGGATGTGATATCTCCGGGTTCGAGACTCACGATAAGACAAGAATGCACCACCAATGTTACGTAATGCTTGTGCAAAGGATAAGGAAAGTTGCATTGAACCTTATCGACAACTTCATTCACACCTCACGCTACTTCTATCTATGGGAAGTGAACGAACATTTACCGCACTTTTCCGTCAAGAATTATCAACGCTCACGAGCACATTATTCTTAAACTTAGAACAATTGAGCTACAACTTGACAAAAGAAGGTTCAAAAGGATAGTTCCAAAGGTCGCACTTCAAGTGATCTACAAACAATTTCACCATTCATTAGAAGGAATTTACATCGATTATGATCAAGACATGACCGAAATGTCTTTCAAGAGACACACTAGAATGGAAATTAGCTTGTTCAGAGACACTTATCCATCTCATGGATAATGTGGAGAAGTATATTGAGGAAGTTACTCGAAAGATAAGAATGTAGATGAGAGTCAGTGCGGTTGATGTAAAGTTGTGATGAGTTGGGTAATGTATCGTTGAAGAATCGGGTGTTCCGAATGCGTAATGTCGAGACAACAAATAATGATGTAACCAGTTGTTCGCCACTCCTAACACACAAGAAGTAGATGCAGAATCGAGAAGGGAATGAATGTCCGCACAATCAAAAGATTGTAGTGTTGAGATGGGTAAAGCATCGATGATGGATCGGTTGGTACCGAATACATGGGCTCGAGGCATATAAGCTTGAAACACCAAGATTTCTTGATGACTCTTGTTACACATGATGTGAATGCATATATCGATGATAAATGAACATGTGTCATGTGATGAGGTACCTTAATCTGCTCAACATAGTGCATCCGCTAATGTACCTAAACATAATGATCTTAATGATGAACATGATTCGACAAATGTTCCTTGGTTGAGGTCGAGTCTAATAATTTCAAAACAAATGATATGGTTGATAAAAGGCTTTTGATGAACTTTCAAACAAATTCTCAAAACTTGAAAAACATTGCATTTCACTTGAAATTGCAATACAAAGAAAAGAGGAAAGTTTTCAAACTAAGAAACCATGTAAAAATCCGAATTTCGAATTTCGTGAATTTTTGAAATAAACGATTTAAAAGCTCACCAAGCCAAAAACTCGACTATCAACAATTTGAAGAAACATATTTCGATATGCATGTGAAAAGTAATTTGGTTACAAGTAATTTTGATGTTAATGCTATTGATGATATTCAAATGAGAAATGATGAATTAGCGGTTTGTGTGGCCAAATTACTAAAGGAAGATGAGTCGTTGAGAAAGCATCACATAGAACTAAGTGACTCTGTCAAAGAAGCTAGAACTAAGTCAATAGAACAAACAAACTCTTTGATAGAAAAAATTGATGATCTCAAAGCTCAACTTCGGGAGAAGAGTTTCGCTATTGTTGCCTTTAAAGAATGAGCTTAGAAAACCGTAGGAAAGTGTGAACACTAAGTTTACAAAACCATCAACCTTGGGAAGCCAGTTTCTCATCCCACTAGAGACCGGTCCGTTGTTAGGCACCCTCGCATTCATATCTCGAAAGAACAAACTCTTTAAAGACAAGGCTTGCCTCCCATGTTGATGCGATAAATTTTTGTCAAAACCAATACTTCACCTAAGTTACCTAAGAATAAGGCTACTAGTTCGCTTAACCTCAACAAGTAGCCACTTTACTCCAAAGACCTCTAGGAATAGTTCAAAACAAAGTGTCAAAATCAAGCATTAAAATCCGAATTCATATGATATGAATGACTCAGGAAGAACTATCATCTAGAACAAGCTAGGAAAAGGCACATATTCGAAAAGACGGGATTTTAGGTGCAAGACCTAGGGTGATGCATTCCACGAGATTTCAAGGCACTACTAGTAGTTGTAAACCATTACCTAGGAACACTCAAAAGACTAGGGGTTGGCTTGCATCTAAGAGTAGTTATATGAACAAGAATGCTAAGCATGTAGAAAATGAAACTAGAAATTCTGAGTCTTTTCCGAATAAGAAACATTTTCCTAATTCACATGCTAAGGTACAATCCACTAAGAGTATTAACATGGCTAAGGTTCAACATGGTGTGAAGCATAACAAACCTAAAACTTCGCCTAGATGGACACCAACTGCTAAATCTTTGGAAACTAGGAATAAGGATAAGTCTTCCACTATGCATAAGAATATCAACAATCCTAGACCTTGCCATAAGTGGATTCCGTCTGGTAGAACATTTAAGGATGTTGGACTTAGGTGGATTCCTACCAGAAAGCTGTTTACCGATGGAAAAATCAAGGTTGACCGTGAAACCCCAAAGGGTTTGGATACTAATGTCACTAACCAATATATATGCAATCAAGCTTGTAATGTTAGTACATGTAGTCCTTACTCAGTTGCAAATACTTCGATCCTTCATTACATGGACTGGCTTAAAGTATGGATAACAAGTGGATTGATATCTCATAACTCACGGGTTCAAGTAATTCAACCTTGATATTCTATCCGCAATGACATCTGCTCACACCGCCTCAGCCTCGTTCTTCAATATTATGGCGTCTGCAGATAACACTTCGTGCCCTGCTCCTCAAAGAAAAGAAAGGTGTACGCCAAAGGCGCTTTTACCTTCAAAAGAAGAGAAATCTTCATGTTTATGACATTATCATCGACATTCTTCATCATCAAGCTTCATGTTTTCCCACGCCGTCAACCCTCAAGTGGATCTATGTTCATTGGTGTATATTCTTATTCACTTGTTTAAGTCAAAAATGGCAACTTCGGATGCAATTTTTGAGGGGGAGAATAGTGCATATACTACATGTTGATGGATGCTTGAATTATGGTCATACGACTCTCCTCCAACGCCTAATGTTAATCGGGATCTATTGTTTGGGATTTAGTGTTTCAACCTATATTTGATGAATATTTCCAACCTTCAACGAATGTTGATCATCTAGTTTCGATGCTCCCCGCCCGCTACTTCGACTCAACTAGTTCTCCATCTAAGAAGTACTACTCGAGACTAATCTAGAAACCCAATCTCCAGTTATTCCTTAAGGCATTGATAATGACTATCGTAATATTGTTGTTGAACTATTGAATAATGATCTGCTCTTTGGTATTCTTTTGCCAAATCTTCACGGATTATTGCTCCTCTCATTGTGCACGCTATAAATCAACCACATGAACATTAAGGAAAATGACTACCTCATCCGCTCGAAGACATTATTGGTGAATCTTCCAGATCAGTCTCTACATGTATACCTTTAGGAAGAATGCATTGATGTTGAGGAATCATTTGTTGCGGTTCATTCAGTGGTCAATGTACATCCGATTATATGTTGTTTTCACATGTTGGGCATTTGACACAAGTTGATGACTTCAGAGTTAATCATTTATCACTTATTTGAGATTGAAGTTGACTTTCAACAAAGGCGTGTTCTTATTTGATAACTTGCTCGGGCTTAAGATTTTGAGTTGAAGACTTGGTTTATCTAGTTACCAGCAGTCGGGGTGGTTGGTTGAAGACTTGGTTAACTATCACTATTAGGAGTTACGTTGTTTTACTCAGTGTCACATGCTGATGACGATGTGGATAATCTCAAGAGGTGTTAATGTCTCATACTTTGTTTGAGTAGTGAGTACTTAGAGATTTGCTTGAAGCATAGATTCTCGACACCGTTCTTCCATCATTAAGTGCAAGCTTAAGATACAAATGCTGGGAATTGGAATTCAGTTTCAAGTTTGGTATATCGGGTTTTCTTCAACAAATGGTCACTTCAAATTGTCTACATATGGGTTGATAAAGATAGTCGAGAGCAGTTCAGAGTGATTGATTCTCACAAGATTCATTTGGGCTATTTGAGTTCTTCTCACAAGATCTCAAGTTTCTGGGTATATTATGTTTTTGTTGGATCGATGTACTCTAACCAAACTAACTATATAGCTTGTTAAGGGTTTAACAACCTCGGATAAATCCTAAGTTATTAACAATGAAACACTGAGCAAACTTTATTAAGTATGCGGAATTCACTTAATAAAGCTAAGAAGAATATAACTTTAACTTGCAACGATTTTATTAATAGCTCTAAATCTGCTTGTTATGCAGACTCTTAAACAACTTTAAAACACTAATATCGAACTCTTTAAAACTCTAATAATGTACGTACTCTCTAATGCCAACCTAGGGGTCCTTTTATAGGCTCAAGGATAACCCTAGTCGGTTTACATTTTGTAACCTTGTACGACAAGTAATCTAAACAAAGAATATTCTAGAATAACAAAGCTTTCCATAAACGAATATAGCAGCTTCTTTAGCTTTGCAAGACTATGACTTTGATGAAGATTTGACTCTTTCTTTAGCAAGATTTTGACTTTTCCAAGACTTTGTCAATCTTCAAGACTTTCATATCCCATCAGCTTTGCCGATTCGAGGTATCAAAACCAGAAGGGGAAGGAGACATATATCTAAAAGCACAACGAGTACACATGATGAACTTAACACTTCTACCGATTGAAGTTATCCCGAAAGACAATGGTCATAACCGTAGAGAAACTCGGTGTTTATCTCGTAGCCTTTGGTGTATTATTCCTACTATTTGGGGAAGGATATATTATTCCAACTATTTGGGGAAGGATGTATTATTCCGACTATTTGGGGAAATGGTCTTGGAGACTTTTGGTATGTGTTACTTTAGTGTTCATTGGAAGAAATGTGAGAAGAATATGTGGTACGTGAGATGATATTGCTTATCGACATCTTCTATATGATTTATGATAAAGTGCTTCCGGTTAGTGCTTCATGTACACAATGTAATGATGATTCCAATGAGATCGCAACCATCGTGGGAGAGATATGTGTACATCAAGGTCGCACAACATATTCACATGATCGAGCTTCATCAGTTATTCGGATTTGATAACCACCGAGACGATCAATGTTTCAACTTGTTTCTTTGGTGTTCTCGTGTTCTTGGTGCCGAGCTTCATTCAATGAGACCATTTTATTCACTTATACTTTGGGAAATGGTCTTTATTCTTAATTTGTCGGTTTGGGGAAGCTACCAAAGTCTCACTTTCGTAAGGCTCAAGTTCATCGACGATTCAAGAGCCTCGAAGCTTTGGTGGTGAAAGTTTAAGAGATGATGACTTCTATCTTCTTCAAAGTGCTAAACGATTTTCTTATCTCGGCACTCAGATCATCATCTTCTTAAACTATTTCTATCTTTGTATATAATTTTCAAAAGCAAAATACAAAATTTAAAACCAACAAAACAAAATAGAAAATATAAAATCAACAAAAGCCCATAAAAATCGAAAATTGAAAAATACCAAAATATGTTTTCTCAAGACATGTCTTCGGTATCGATAACATCTACGGTCTTAGAAATTTCATTCAATAATGGCACGGGACTTTAGATGAAGTTCGAGCAGAGGTGTAAATATTCCTTTCTAAACATGTCTCAAAATATGGCTTATAGATTATTTCAGATCAGAACTCCGCGCTTCAAAAATGATGGCTTGCGATATTCGACCAGAACTGAGATTAAACCATGGTTTGCTATTATTTCATATAGCAACCCGTTCTTCAAGAAAGGAAAGTGTCACGCTAAACCATTTTTCAAATTTCGTGCACTTATCCTAAAACAAAACAAGGAAAGCATGTCGTCAAAAGATCGTTGTTCCTACACAAATGTTTTTCCGCCTAAAATTATTCGTAAAAATATTTGTTGTTTTCAAAATGATGGTAATTGAGTTGCTTAAAATCAATCAAGATTTAATGTTCATAATTTAGAAACCTAATCAATGACTTCAAGACTTTCAAAACCTTTATGAAATGAGTCATTGATTGAGGGAGAATGTTTTCAAATTTACATCATCTAACGGGCTTTCTTAATTATCCTACGTGCTTAACTAAAAATGATATTTGCCTATGTCGAAGGACTAGGAATTTAGGATATGATTGTTAGGATTAGATTATTAGAGTTTGATGAACACATTATTCCCATGCCTTTACATGATCTGATTGATATGTTGAATTGACTTTTATTAGTCGATTGTTGTTTGGGTGTTGTCGACCACCATATATCTGTTTGTGTGTCCACTAACGTATGAAGATATCATGGTTTATAAGAATGTTCCCAATCCGGATCCCACAAATCTTGGGTTGACAAATGAAGAAACGGAGCTTACTTTGACTTCTATGGAGAGTTGGCATGGAAAAATGCAACGTAAGAGGTCTCACCGCATCAAGAGATGGTTTTCTTCATCAACAAATGAAGAAACGGAGCTTAATTTGACCTCGCTTGGCATAAAATGCAACGAAGAAGTCTCACCGCATCACAGACGGTTTTCTTCCAAGCCCTACAAAGAACAAATGTGCTTCTCAACCACCCAACGATCTTTGTGCAGATAATTGTGATGATACCATTTTTAAACAGCTTTTAAATAATATTGTTTTGAAAAATGAAAAAATAAATATTATTGGTTTTGAAAATAAATTGGACTTAATTTTGAAAATCACCGGACTTCATTTTATCTAAACTTAAGTCACTCAATCATCGACTACGGTCATCGATTGAGGGAGAGAGTGATTTAAAATAAATTATTTTCAAACAATATTTCTTCATAAAAGTCCGGTTTGTACAATAATAAGTGGTGATCTAAAGATTTAATGTTATGTCATGGTATGATTTTCTTTAAAACCCAAAGATCTTTCAAAATGAAATTTTTTCTGTTCTTGTTTGATTGTGAAATTGTTTTATTTTACTTAAAGATCTCTTAAAACTATCATACCGACACTAACAATCTTTAATGTCGAAAACTGCTTCTTACAGGTCATTTTTCAAAATTAAATTTTGCCACGCCTTTCCCCAAAATATTTTAAATGATTTAATCAATTGGGATCACAAATCTCAAAAGGTTTGAAATTTTGATCGGGAGAGATCGTGATTTAAATCTCAAATCTGCTTTTAATGGAATCGGTTTTAGTCATTTATAGGTATTCCCGCCTCCATGTGCCAAACGATTTCAAATACACAATGCACATGTCGAGGAGGAGGATTTATCCAAAACAAGATGAGTATTTAAACAAGGCCACATTTTCTCCCATGTTTTCTAAACCTTATTAATCACTTGGGATCCAAAATCTCAAAGGGTTTGATATTTTGATCGGGGAGAATTTGTGATTTAATATGTAATTTGATAAAAGATGATCGCTTTGATGCAAAGTGCAAGTCTCTCTAATATGTGCCAAACTCTTCGATATCGATGCACATATCGAGGGGAGCGAATGGTGTCTATTGGCAATCGTGAAAAGTACTTCAAAACCTCTTGCCTCTATGTGATAAAATGATTTCAAATATCCCACGCACATATTGAGGGGAGAATTTACCAAGAAAATCAAATGGCTTTTCTATGAAAATTATGATCAAGAAATTATTTCAAAGAACTCTTGCCTCCATGTGCTAAACAATTTTAAAATCATATGCACATGTTGAGGGGGAGCATTTCTTAAATGATCAAAACTATTAAGGTACAAAATGCTTTGATCTCGTATCACAAGTACCTTGATTGTTTTTCCAAATGATTTTTCAATTGGTTTCAAGAAGGAAAAAACTGTACCAAAAGACCGACCATTTTACTTTATGCATAGAGTTATAAGGATGGTTAGGTTAGGTATTCGTTCTCATGATCCCGCCAGAACCGGAGGGATCTACCCAGGGGACAATCCACTAGATAGTGTAGAGCCCTTAGGTATGATGAAAAAAGGAGAAAAATGAGATATGGGAAGAGTGCGGATCGAGAAAGAGCTAGAACCGAATAAACCCAACAAGGTTCTAGTAATGAAGTCTTGGTAAGCCATCAAGGGGTTGAAGAATGAAAAGAAATGAATGTGAAAAGGGTGAAAAGAAATAGCCTCCAATAATTCAACCTTAGGGTAAACCAGTTCAATACATATGCATGGTTGTTACCAAGGTAACATCGGTATTGAAGACAAGATGTCATGGACCCGGACGATCGCACTAAACTTCCCAAGCTACTCAAGTTCCTCTTAAAAAGCGACTTGTTTCATTCTCATGGGAACCTACATAATCTATCGACTTCTCTTAGAGATTATTGATATTGAAGAAGGAGACCTCTCCCTAGTCTCCGGCATAGGAACCAAATGTGCACTATTGAGTATAGAGCCAAGAGATCATCAATAAATCTCATTAAGGACACAATCAATGAAGACTCTCTGTTTCACACAATGTGGAAAGAGAGAATATACTTTTAGATTCCTACGCATTATCCTTGTGGTATTGCCAGAACATCTGCGTGATATGCAAACATATTCACAATGAAGATGGAAAGCCTTCTAGAGCCAACATCAAACAAGCTCTTGGTAGGTGGCATGTTAGATCTATCCAAAAGATCAAGCTTGTGACAACTAGACAGAAACGATGGGGGGATTCATTCTTGAATCAACCTTGGTCCAGGAATGGTATTGACGAATACTTTTGGAAAAACCGTTCGATGTGCAAATCTTCTTTTCTCTAGCACATCGAATGTGTACTAATGTTTTCAAACACATAAAGTATCTCTGATTGAAAAAATACTTTTAGAAAAACCGTTTGATGTGCAAATCTTATTTTCTCTAGCACATCGAATGTGTATTCTTTTCAAATACAAAAGTATTTTTGATTGAAAATTGATCTTTCTCATAAAACCTTCGCCGTATTGCAAAACTATTTCTTCAAGTAATACGCGATTGTTTTCAAATCAATTTTTCATCAATCGCTGAATCTCAATTACCGGTTCACTCACCGTGTTGTCTTCTTTGAGACGCTCCGGTTTGAGAACCGCTAGAGCAACCGTGAAACCTGTCAAGGAGATTCTTCAAATTATACCCGAGCACAGCAAGACTTGTAATCGATCAACGGGAACCGTGGGCCGTGTACTCAATTCAACGAAGTGATCAAAGACACTTTCGTGTGTTTAATTGCTAACTGTTGTTTGCGGTACATTTGGACGGTTGTACCGATCGTAATCGAGGAGTCAATCCAAAGCCGCATGCTCACAAAGATCCACACTTAATTGAAGAAATCATGACCGGTGCATATCTACGTAACCCGGCTCGATATTTTTATACTATGCTTCGCTACGCCGCAAATATCATGAACCAAGAAAGCTTCCGCTACTCGATGGAAAGATGTCATGATCCAAAAGTGTGAGCATGTCGGTCCGAAAGTCACAACTTCACATGATGGCAACACAATAAAGGATGATCCGAGAGATTTATCGTGGTCGATGATCTCAAAGAAAGCTCAAGATCATCAAAGATGTGGATCGCTTAAAGGCCTCCACTAAAAGTACAAATCAATGCGGACTTTGAAGAATCACGACTCAAAGCACAAAGATTACGGAACTTGAAGAATAAAATTCTACGAGCTCAGAACGAAGTCAAGAATAGAATGCTAGGAAACAAAATGTCATTCATGGGGTGACCTCCCTTAGAGGGAGATTGTTAGGATTTAGAAAATCCATAGTGAAGAGTCGGTCACCCCAACTCTAGTCTAGCATATGTTAGCTCGTAGACATTACGTTATTTATTAGTTATTTAGTTTAGAGCAACACCGTGGAGGACGGACGGGTCTTTACCCACTGTATGCTTGATCCACAGTCTGAAGGAGGATGTGTAGTATGTAACTATAAATACCCTCTACCTCCCAAGGTAGAGGGTTGGATCTTTCATTCTAATCTAACCTTTTCTCTTTTGTTTACTCTCTCTCTCTAAAAAGGCTCCCATCTTCCACTTTCTCTCTCTAAAACTCTAAACTATACGCCCCATTTGATTATGTTATAATGTGTTTATGAAATCCAATATGTTACAAATGCACTTTTTTGACAACCAAGAATGATAAAAAGTGACTGCAAGGTAGATCTTTCCTGTAAACCAAGACTAAAAATGCACTATTTTTTTCAACCTATCATCCTGCAAATGCACTATTAGAATCTTTCCTGCAAATGCATTATTTTTTTCAACATATCATCCACTTTCACTGAACTATTGACCAATTATCAGCCACTCTTCAACCCCTATATAAACCAATTATCAGCCACTCTTCATCCATAAGTAGAAACATTTAAACAAAATAATCCATAACAGAAACATCTGAAACTGCAATGAGCTCCAATAAGGGGAAAGAAATCTGCAATGGTGAGCACAATACATATTTTTTTTATTTATTTTTTATTTTTATTATTAACCCTTTTTTTTGCAGACATCATACTTATTTCTAGTGATAGTAGTGACACTTGCAGGATCATGGTATCACTATTTTCCAAAGGGCTATCCAAAGCATGAAGCTGCAAGCTCAATCAAGATGGAACCTCAAGAGTTAACCCCAAAACAGATTGCAAGGCAAGCTTATGATGCTAGGATTCAGGTTCTAGCTCTGCCAAACAAAGAAACTTGTAAACTTTTTGGTATCAAGCCATTTGAAGCCACAATTCCAAGAGATGAGTCTGCAAGTGCTTCAAAAGGCAAGGGCAAAAACTACTGAAGTAGTTGTACTTGGTGGTTTATGTATGGCTCTAATGCCCTAGAATAAGACCCTTGTAACCTAGGAACTGAATAATGTAGATTGACTTTCTAAAGTCAATTTTAAGTTACTAATTTGACTTTCTAAAGTGCATACACATGTGACTGAAAAATCAAGATAACAAAACTGCAACATCAATATAAGAAATCTGCAAATTGTTTCATTGCTAATAACATTACAACAAAAACTATATTGAGTCAAATACCATTACAACAAAAACTATATTACCACAATCCTAGACAATCCTACACTATCCTACCTAATCCTCATACCTAATACAAGACATAAAACCAACAAAATACCCACCAAAATGACAACAATTCTGTCATACAATTGTAATTTTGACTTTGTCACTGTCAACTCTTGCACAAGCCTTGCTTTCTCCATTGTTAGCACACCAATATGCTCTTGCATCTCTACGGTTTGACTACCTCTCCTCACCTTAGCATGCAAATCCAATAGTAGCTGCCTATAGTAATCACTTGGTAAATCTTCATCAAAGAACTGATACACACCACACTTTCTTTTCTTATCCTATAATTAAATCAAAAAGAAAATCAGATGTAAAGAAAACAACACAATCAAAAATTCCCAATTACTCCGTATAAAATTAGGGCTTACATAAATGGGGCAAGCAATAAATCTTTTCACTGGATTTTCTGGTGTCCACGCCGTTTTCACTGTCAATCGATGTCCACATTCACAAAAGGGTCGAACGTATTGCCTTATTACACGAGGAGTGCCGTTTGCATAAGACATGGTGGTGGTGGTTGTCGTCGTGGTGGTGGTGGTTTCTGATTTAGGGTTTGGGGATTTGGGGTGATATTTGTTTCCTTATATTAAAGGTTATTAAACCGCTAGTCAATGTTGACCGCCACGGGCAAGAGTCAAGTAAAAGAATTTCAAAGTTAACGTTGGTAGTTGCCACCTCAACAAAAATAAACGGAGACTTAAACCATACACATGTTAGTATGATTAGTAAAAGACCGCATTGTTTAGGAGGATTAATAGATTGATACACAACTTAGCAAAAAGTGGTAACTTTGATACATTTATAAACAATTATCCCAAAAGAAAATAGGCATCCAAAAAATCTGACATTTTCAGAAGAGGATACAAAATTAATACAAGGGTAAATTTGCATTTTGTGACCAAGATGACACTTATTTGTAATTTTACTCCACTAGCGGCATATTGCTGAATCTAGGTAACAAAAAGGTGAAATGGCGAAAATGTCTTCACTTTTACATCTGAATTATAACTTGTGCCATTAATGCAAAAACACTCTCTTTCATAGAAATTATAAAACTAACGTATTTTAATCATAGGGTTTTTCATCAAACAAATTACACCAATAATTAAACGCCAATTTGCTATGTTTTGTCAAAGCTTGCTTTTTTTTTTTTTTTTTTTTTTTTTTTTTTTCTCGCAAAATATCGTAATATATTTCTCAAGAAAGATTTTATCGCTTTTATTGACATTAAAAGTAATAGCTTAAGAAATAAGAAAAGAAATTATCATTTTGCGAATTAAATGCGATGTATTACGAAGTATTATGAAAATAATAAATGTTTTCACTTTGTTAAAAAAAAGTTTACTCTTCGATACTTTCATATGCCTTTATGCCAAGAGTCAAATTCTGAAGGGCCGGTTTCTGTTGAGAAGCGTGCTAAATGCGAGGTTCCTGGTTTATCATGTTGGTATTGTTGGAGTACCCAATGGTAAAGGTGTAGTACAGGTCACCAGTAGATGACTCGACATGACACCACACTAGTAAGGAGTGGGGCCACTCTCCCGATGAGTCCAAAACAGCACGAAACCAGTGAACCTGTATAATAAGCGGGATGGATGGTTGGTTCTTACCGGGTTAAGGATGCCACACGAGGTTAAAGGAATGACTTTGTGACATTAACTACACCTTTTTTCTTACTTTTTCTATTTCTTTATCAATTACAGTCTCTTTACACTATTCCTATTTTTCCAATGTGAATTTTAATTACGAGTTTTTTTTTAAAATATATGTATATTTAAGAAAACATCTACACAATTTATTAAACTGGTATAACTTCTAGCGAGAGAAACTAGAGAAAGGTAGGAAGCACTAAATCCTGGAGTGTGTCCTCCATTCACTAGGTAAACTTACATATTCGACACTCACTATACCTGATAATGCATATGTTGTGCATTGTCTTGGTCAATTCATGCATGCTCCTTATTAGTTTCATTTATAGTTGGCTTTCAGAGTTCTAAGATATTTAAGAAGTTCTCCTAGAACTAGAATATCTTTTAGACAATGTCAGAATTTAAATATGTATGATTTTGTTGATTCTGATTGGGCTAAATGCAAAGTTACAAGAAAGTTAGTGACTCATTATATGGTTTATCAAGGTGGTAGTTTGGTTTCTTGGAAGAATAAAAAGCAATAAGTTCTTGCTAAATCTTCAGCAGAAACTAAACATATAGCAATGAACGATGTGACTTGTGAAGTTATGTGGATTTTAAAATTTTAGATGAATTAAAAGTGAAAGTGAAACTTCCTGTTTCAATGAGTTGTGATTGCAGCTATGCTATTCGAATCAAATTGTTGTCAATCATGTATTTAATGAAAGGAAAAAGCATGAAATAGATCTTTATATTTTGATGGAAA